>CM077160.1:134660045-134831608 GCA_039583875.1 Platanthera guangdongensis
GACAAGTCTTCACTCAACGTCTATGCAGAATTGTTTGAATTTGGCTAAGTCCACAAGTGATGAGTCATTATGACATCATCAGTGTTGAAACCGAAATCTCGGTCTCCTGTGGAGTTTGCCCCCGCGGAAGGGGTGACCGCGCGCCTACTTCGCTTCTGCAAGCAAAATAAGAAAGGAAAACAAAGACAAGAACCGACCCAAGGGCTCGGTGGGGAGGACCCACCACACACCCGGAAGATCTGAGAGTGCTTCCCATCCTTAGCCAAAGGCCGAGCTAAGGTACCCTCAGAAAGCACTTAGGAACTGGAGCAAGGAGGCACAGGAAGCATGCCTTCTGGGGTACCCCTTGGGTCATATTTATAGTTTTTAGAATCTGAACTGCCAATAACCAAACTGAACTGACCTGAAGTTACCAAAATGTCCTTGGTTGGGTCTGCCAACAGCCAAACTCCGCTGTTTTGAAGGGCTATGGGCAGACCAGCGGGGGCAAAACAGTAAAAAGTACCTCATAGATCTGGGCGAGCTGGGGAGCCTGGCCACCTCGGCGGATCCTGCTCGCCTGCTGTTGCCGAGCTCATTTGCACGAGTGCGAGTTGGGATGGCGAGCTCGCCTATCGGTCGGCCTCCGTTAGTCGACCTCATCTCGACGATCTTAGCTTAGCTCGGCGAATGCCGAGCTCGCGGTCGACGAATGCCGAGCTCGGGCTCGGGTTTCTTGCCGAGCTCGCCTGGGGCCTTGGTAAACTGAGCTGATCAGCCTGGTTCCTGGTTCACCCCGCTCGCCGGATACGGGGTTGTACACAATCCCCGCTCTTTTTGAGTTTGACAAAGCTCGGAAAGAAACATCCAACCCCAAGTGTTCGGCGAGAGCGGGGTGGACTGGAGGGAATATTCGGGTGGGGTCCACCTGTGGCTATATATATGCACCTGCATAAATGCCTGACTCTTGCCATTCCCTTTGCTCTAATCCTGCCAAGATGCTGATCCCCAAGGAGATTCAAGAGCGGCTTATGCGCGCCCGCCAGACCTCAGCTGCTCGCGTAGCCGCCCTGACAGCGGTTCCCTGCTGCTATGCCGCGGGTGGCTCTGCCGAGCCTAGCTCCAAGAAGACGAAAACATTCCCTCAGGCGGCCGAGCCCATCTATGATGACCTGAGGACCACCTTGGAGCACGGGACTGGCTCCTCCACTCTGCCTGCCCCTGAAAAGGGGAGGAATATTTTCGAGGTCTGTGACGGCCCAGACAGTCACCCTGATGGCGCGGAGGACGCCGCGCCGCGAGACACAACCCCGCGAGCCAAGACCACCCTTGGGGACTCGCGGTTCACGACTCTGGAGAACCGTCCCCGGGTCCCGTCCCCTCCCTTTGGGACCTTAGGGGTGAGCTCGCAGAGGCCGAGCTCGCCAGTGTGCACCCGCTCTCGCCAACAAGCTGTCGTGACCACGGGGGCGGGTCTGGAAACCATCCCCATCCCGGGATTCGAACTTCTCTCACCGGGAACGCGCGACCCAGGTCGCGGGAAGGATCTGAGGTTTATCCCTCCCCGCATCTCCTTCGAGTTGCCGAGCTCGTCAGGTAAACTTTGCCCGGATTCCTGCCTCATACGATTTTCCAGCTTACCTCATTTTGCTGATGTTTGCCCCCACAGTTCCCCCCAGCCAATCCGCTGCCGAGGAATCATCGCGGGCAGCCCATTACTCTCCCCTCCCCTCCCCAAGCTCGCTGGACTCATACCTCGGCCCCGAAGTGGAGAACGATGAGCTGACGAGGATGGGAATAAAGCTCTTCAAGAAGCTCGTGCGCGGGGTCCGTGAGGTGCAGGAGGTCAACGAGGCGCTGCAATGTGACTACGCGTGTCTCGCTGACGAGGTGCAGAGCGGCCAGGCTGGCGAGCTGACGTCCCCTTCCCGGCTTCTGGATGAGATAGACGACGGCCTCTCAAGGCGCAGAGGAATTCGGGGAGGATCCGCGAGTTGCTTCGCGCACGGCAGTCTGGGGGACGGGAGGTGCGACGCTGGGGTAGATAAAGGGTGGCTCGTTTGCCGAGCCGACTGGTACTCGCCTCCTAGTTTTCCCCCCTGCTTGTGCGCCCCGCTTTCTTATTCCTGCACTTGGTCTTTGTAATAAATAACTTTAAACATTCTTAGACATGCGGTATTCAAATAATGTATTGCTTTTATTTGACTTAGCCTTGGTTGGAACGCGCTGGAAGTCGGCGAGCAGAGGGTTGGCGAGCTGGGCCGATTGGACAGCTTTGGCGGTTGGAACGCGCCGGAAGCCGGCGAGCTGGAGGTTGGCGAGCTGGGAGGACGAGCTGGGCCGATTGGACAGCTTGGCCACCCAATTACTTTCTCTATAAATAGCCCCCTCCCCCACCAACCCCTGTACTACCGCCTTAACTGCTTGCTTTCTCTCTTCCTGTGCTTTTGTTCCTTTTCTGATCGCGCTCCATCCCTTCTTCTGCGAGTATGGGCAAGACCAACCCTGATGCCGATGGCCGCACCAAGTGCGCCTAACACTTCACCGATTACTGCTTCTTCGAGGGGAATACCACTGAGGAGGAGCTCGCGGAATTTGTTGGCAACCACGTTCCGCCGGGCTTCGAGGCGCGCCAGCCGAGGCGGGGGGAGGCCATCAATACCTTTTATGATGACGAGCTCGCCTTCCCCATTTCTCACTTTGAGGTTGGGTTGCTCCTTCCCCTCTGGCCGGAGATCCGGCAGATTCTGAAATATTATGACGTGGTGCCTGCGCAGCTGAACTCCAACGCCATCTCCATGATGGTGGCGTTCGCGAGCTATCTCCAGCGAGAGAGAATTGAGTTCAACCTGGCAGTATTCAGGAAACTCTTCTCCTAAAAGGCGACGCCGGATGGGGTCGCCTACTTCGGCGACTCGCTGATCAAAGTTCGCGAAATTGCGAACAAGCACCACAACTAGATGACCAAGATCGCCTTTATCAAGGGCGATCTCGGCAACATCCCGTACTCGCCGCAGCAGAAGGGCGAGGAGGTCTACCGCCGCCCGGCCGTGTCCGGCAACGATGCCGACCTCCATAAGTTTTTCCTCCACAAGGACTTCGAGGTTACCTTCCTGCGAAGGGGCCTCGACGCGCTTCTCCCCGTCCTACCCGGCGAAGGTATTGTTCTCTCCACATCGCCGAGCTCGCCAGGTTACCGAGCTTGCCACATTGCCGTTGAAAATCTTCTGACTTTTCCATGTTTTTTCTTGCAGGGGAGTGGCTAATTCCCGTGAACCCGTCGTTTGCGGACTCGGGGTTGTACCCAGACCCCCTTGCTCGCGAGAAGGCGGCAGTGGAGGCCTCCCGAGAAGAGGCGGCCTTCTCCTAACCCTCTTCCAGCAAGAGGCGTTCTGAGGATGCGGGATCGAACCCGCCACACCGCCAGCAATTACCAAAAAATATGAAGAAAATCGTGCTCGCTCTGCGGGGGGAAACAACATCAACAACATCAATCCAGCCCCAAGTACATAAGCTTGCCCGAGACCATTCCCGACGCGTCGCCAGAGAGCCCGCTGAAGGAGATCATCAGCAAGGGGTGGAAGGGCGGCGAGGCTCCCGCTCCCTCTGCAGCGATCTCTCCACCTCCTTCGGCGAAGAGGGCGGCTCGCGAGCGTGGGGCGCCAAAACTGCACCCCCTCTTCAGCTTTGGGGGCGGTGGAAAGACTCGGCGGGAGAGCCCATGGTGCAGTGGGACGAGCTGGCCCACCGGGTTTCCATCTCCACACTGCACCCTTCCTGGCATGACCGCGAGCCCGCCACCGGTCACGCTTACGCCCTCGGCTTCGGCCTTTATGGCCTTGAGGACGCCGAGGCCTACAAGAATATGACCCTGCGGCAGCTCGGCCATGAGGGCCTGCAGTCCAATCTGTGGGCTATGGAGCTTCACCACATGCTGACCCGCCGCAGCTTCGGCCTCAGCAACCAACTCCAAAAAGCCGAGCAAGCCCGCGACGTCGCGAAAGACAAGGTCGCTGATCAAGCGAGGTGGCTCGGCATCGCCGAGGGTCTTCTCGCCCAGGCCGCCGGTGGGTTGGTGAGTATCGGGTTTCCTCTTCCCTCTTTTACTTGAAATATTTTGCACAGTCACTAATGAACTTTTCTTCTGTCAGGATGCCAAGGCCACCGGGGAGCTGCGGGCTCGCAATGCCGAGCAGGGGGAGGAGATCGGCCAGCTTCACGCCCGGCTTGCCGAGCTGGAGGGGGCGAATGCGAAGCTGAAGGATGAGAACCAGAACCTTACCCGCGAGGTCCGCCGTCAGGCGGAGATCTTCTTCCCGGCCAGTGACGCTGATCCTACCCTCCCCTACAAGAGGCCTAAGATCTTTGGCGAGGCCGACCTTGCCGAGAGGTTGCGGATCAACTCCATCCAGGCCGCCGAGTGCACCCTCCAGATGATGAAGGACACTGGGGTGCTGGTGGAGGGGTGCGAGGAGATCTCCGCCAAGGACCTGATGGCGAGCTTGTTCCTGGCGCCGCCGCCAAGCGAGAAGGAAGACAGTCGGGACACGCTGTTCGGGAAGGGCTTCCAGGATCTATCAGGCGAAGGCATGGAGGACCACCAATCTGGCGAGGGGGGGGGGGGGGGGGGGTGAGGTCTAAATGTGCATAATCTGTAATCTCGCCGAGGCGAGCTCAACCTGTAAATACTTTTACTTAATGAAAGATTATTTTTGATACCTTCTGTCCATTATAGCAATGTCATTATATGTATACTTTCTTTTGCTGGATTTTTCTGCTGTGTCTTGCTTGTCTGCGAGCACTCTCCCCATCTACCTCGCATAGATAGGTAATGCGAGTAGGATTATCGTTAAGACTCGCCCCTGAGAGCATATCTTGAGAGCTCGCCCATTCTTAGGACTCGCTCTTGCTCGCACGCGAGCAGCCCATAATCCTATCAATATGAGACCAAATTCTTTAAAATTTTCCAAGTAAAACCTAGCGGGGGGCGATGTGTCCTGGCGGGATTCGCCTCCCTTCGGCGAGGTTGAAGGGCCTGGCTCGTCAATTCTCGGGACTGGCCCCAGCTCGCTCTCGAGGTGCCCATGACCTTATCAACTGAAAACCAGATTCACTAAATTTTTCCAAGTAAAAAAAACAACAAAGTGGGGGGCGAGGCGTCTCGGCGGGATCCACCTCCCATTAGCGAGGTCCAAGGGTCTGGCTCGTCATCCTTCTACCGAGGCCGAGCTGAATTAGCGAGCCCGAACTCGCGCCTGCCGAGCTCTCGTCTTAATCTTAGAAGGGCCAAGTTTGCTTGGGGTCCAAGGCTAATACCATCGAGTGACTTCCAGCCCTGCCAGCTAGGTGAGAGCCTGACAACGGGATCTGCTCGAGGTCTAAGGATGACACCGAGTGACTTCCAGCCCTGCCAGCTAGGTGAGAGCCTGGCAGCGGGATCTGCTCGGGGTCCAAGGCTGATACCACCGAGTGACTTCCAACCCTGCCAGCTAGGTGAGAGCCTGACAGCGGGATCTGCTCGAGGTCTAAGGATGACACTGAGTGACTTCCAGCCCTGCCAGCTAAGTGAGAGCCTGACAGCGGAATCTGCTCGGAGTCCAAGGCTAATACCATCGAGTGACTTCCAGCCCTGCCAACTAAGTGAGAGTCTGACAGCGGGATCTGCTCGAGGTCTAAGGATGACACCGAGTGACTTCCAGCCCTGCCATCTAGGTGAGAGTCTGGCAGCGGGATCTGCTCGGGGTCCAAGGCTGATACCATCGAGTGACTTCCAGCCCTGCCAGCTAGGTGAGAGACCGATACCGGGATCTGCTCGAGGGCTAAGGATGACACCGAGTGACTTCCAGCCCTACCTCTAGGTGAGAGCCTGGCAGCGGGATCTGCTTGGGGTCTAAGGCTGATACCATCGAGTGACTTCCAGCCCTGCCAGCTAGGTGAAAGCTTGACAGCAGGATCTGCTCGAGGTCTAATGATGACACCAAGTGACTTCTAGCCCTGCTAGCTAGGTGAGAGCCTGGCAGCGGGATATGCTCGGGGTCCAAGGCTGATACCATCGAGTGACTTCCAGCCCTACCAGCTAGGTGAGAGCCTGACAGCGGGATCTGCTCGAGGTCTAAGGATGACAAAGAGTGACATCTAGCCCTACCAGCTAGGTGAGATCCTAGCAGCGGCATCTGCTCGGGGTCCAAGGCTGATACCATCGAGTGACTTATAGCCCTGTAAGATAGGTGAGTGCCTGACAGCGGGATCTGCTCGAGGTCTAAGGATGACACCGAGTGACTTCCAGCCCTGCCAGCTAGGTGAGAGCCTGGCAGCGGGATCTGCTCGGGGTCCAAGGCTGATACCATCGAGTGACTTCCAGCCCTGCCAGCCAGGTGAGAGCCTGACAGCGGGATCTGCTCGATGTCTAAGGATGACACCGAGTGACTTCCAGCCCCGCCAGCTAGGTGAGAGCCTGACAACGGGATCTGATCGGGGTACAAGGCTGATACCATCGAGTGACTTCCAGCTCTGCCAACCAGGTGAGAGCCTGACAGCGGGATCTGCTCGAGGTCTAAGGATGACACCGAGTGACTTCCAGCCCTGCCAGCTAGGCGAGAGATTGCCAGCGGGATCTGCTCGGGGTCCAAGGCTAATACCATCGAGTGACTTCCAGCCCTGCCAGCTAGGTGAGAGCCAGACAACGGGATCTGCTCGAGGTCTAAATACACTTCACTTCTCCATGCAAGCTCATTGCTACAACACCAGCGTGTTAAAGAACTTTCATTAAAAATCAGAGTATCACTTACAAGTTTCAAGGGAAAAAGCGTTTTAGGTCGTCACCACTCCAGGTGAGACTTAGGGTCTCGCCCTTCACATTTTGGAGTCGATACCCCCTGATCCTAAAGCTTATTTTACAATAAACGGACCTTCCCAGCTGGGGTTGAGCTTCCCCACGGTTGCCGACCTTCCTGCTACATCCACCTTCTTCAACACCAAGTACCCCTCCACAAATTGCTTCACTCTAACGTGCTTGTCAAAGTACTTGGCCATTCTCCTCTTCACCTCTTCCTATCGGACGGCGGAAAGATCCCGCAGCTCTTCCACCATGTCGAGGGAGAGTCGCAGCTCTTCCTCGTTCTCAGCCTGCCATCCTTCCCTGCCTTCCCCTGCTGCGACAACTCAAGGTGTTTGAACTTCGAACTCTATGGGGAGCACTGCCTCGCACCCATGGGAGAGCTTGAAGGGGGTCTCTCCTGTAGCTATGTTGGGGGTGGTCCTCAAGTCCCAGAGAACTGCGGGAAGCTGCTCCACCCAGCTCCCCTTCAAGTTTTCCACTTTCTTCTTTAGGAGGTTAACGATGATCTTGTTCGCGGCCTCCACCTGCCCGTTGTTTCTGGGGTAATGGACTGAGGCGAACGTGAGGTCGATCCCAAGCTGCTCGCAAAAACTGGTGAACTCCGCGCTGGCGAACTGGGGCCCATTGTCCGTGACAATGGCCTGGGGTAGCCCATGGCGGCAGATGATCTCCCCCCAAACGAAGTTCCTGACGACCTGGGAAGTCACCTTGGTCAGCGCCTTCACTTCAGCATCCCTCTCCCCTGGGATGAGGACCTCCGCCTCCACCTCTTCTTCCACGACCATCGCCTCGGCCAACAACTCCCGATCTCCTCCTGCTACCTCTACCCCGGTGCAGCTCTCCGCTTCCAGCTCCTCCCTGTTAGCTTCCTGCTCCGCCCTCTCCATACTCTGCTCCATCTCCTCGGCTCCCTCCTGCCAAGAAATGGAGTTCACGGCGGTGACGTAGCATTCCCGCGCCATTTTGGGGTCCCCCCTGACCCTGACCTGAATCCCCTCTGCATTGAACTTTAAGCATTGGAGGAACAATGAGGGGACGCAGCAGAAGGCGCTGATAAGGGGCCTCCCGAAGATGGCGCTGTAGCTGTTGGGACATCCACGATGACAAACCTGCAGTTCCTGGACTGCCCCTCAGGGTGACATGGAGGCCTACTCCTCCCTCCACTTCCTTCCTCTCCCCAGAAAATCCGAACAGGGGCTCATCCGAGCCTAACACCCTCTTAGCCTCCACCTTAATCACGTCAAACGCCTTCTTAAAGACGACGTTGATAGAGCTTCCGTTGTCGACTAGGATCCTGGAGATGGTGAAATTTTGGATGGATGTTTGGATGACCAGCGCATCGTAAAAAGGATCCTCATGATCCACCATATCGCTCTGGGAGAAGGTGATCCTCTCTTCTGGGGGTGGGGTTTGGGATATGGAGCCAACACTCCGGTGATACATGGTATGGAGGCTCGTCTTCCGGGAAGCCTCGACCCCCCCCCCCCCCCCCCCCCCCCCCCCCCCCCCCCCCCCGTGGATCACTCTGATTCCCCCTCGGGTCCCAACATCCACCCGGTCTTCACAACGGTCCTCCTCCTCCCGTGGCAGGAACTCCTCGATCCTCACTTCCTAAAGCCCCTACTACTGCTGTCGCTCCCTGTTTCCCCTAGTTTTGAGGAACTCCGGGCACGTGCCGGTGGCGTGCCCTTCCTCCTGATGGAAGTCGCAGTAGGGCAACTCCACCCTAACTTCTCTCGTCTTTCTCCTAGCTACTCTCCTCCTCTCCCCTAGGGCTATGACCATAGCCTCTTCTTGGTCGGGGAGTCGAGGCCTCTGCTCCCACCTCCAACCCGTGGGGGGGGGGGGGGGTGGAATTGATCTTGCCCCCTGGTGGCGGTCCATTCCTTGGTACCCTCTCTGTGGCCCCTGCCCTTGCCACTCGAGCCTCCAGCCCAGCCGACAATCAGGCTCCTAACGCCCCCACCTGGGCTGCTGCTGCCCCTGGAGCTGCCTCTGCTCCCTCTACCGGGTCTCTCCTCTCCTCTCCTCCTATCCTATTCCTCCTCTTGGCTCCTTCTCCTCTTCCGTGGCCCACCTGGCCAGCTTCCGGGCAAACTCCGGGTTTGATGCCTCCCCGTCAACTTCTCTCGTCGCCCTCTCCATCAACTCCTCGTAGGAGAGGGGGGGGGGTACCATCTTCAACTCCATCCTGAATAAACCATGTTGTAGGCCCAGGGTGAAAGCCATCACCAAACTATGGCCCGGCATCTCCTGGACCTGGGTGACCTCCTCCTGGAACTGGTCTTCGTAGCTCCCCAGTGTCTGGTTCACTCCCTGCTTGATGTGGAACAGAGACTCCGACTCCTTCTTCCTCCTCTTCGAGGTAGTGAACCTCAGCATGAACCACCGGCGCAGGTCCTCGAAATAGTAGATTGAGCTGGCCGGCAGTTGATGGAACCACTCCCTCACCTTCTCCTTGAGGGTGATGGCGGAGAGTCGGCATTTGAACCCATCCGACATCTGCCGGATCGAGACCACGTCCTCGAACCATTGGACGTGTTAGACTGGGTCTCCCTTCCCGGTGTAGTAGGACATCTCGGGTTCCCTGAACCCTTCTAGAACTGGAGCTGAAGAGACCAACTCGCTGAAGGGGCTGCCCCCCCTACTAGGCGAGCTGGCGAGTCTCGCGAGCCCGACTCGCCGAACCGGCCTCTGCCTGCCTAACCGAGGAAGATCTCGCTCCCGGGGAGCTCTCACTCCCGACCCTCCTAGGCAATTTCCTTCCCAGCTCGCCTGCCGGGGGCGTCCTCGCCCAGAGATGGGGCGGCTGTGATCTGGACTGCTGGAGTTGAGCACTCGACTCGCGTGTCGAGTGCGAACTTGACGAGGCCCAGCACCTCGTTCCTGAAATCTTCAAACATCCCCACTGTAGTCAGAGGTGGGGGGGGGGGGGCGAACTCGACCTGTCAGCTCCATGTGCTCCTGTCATCTAGCTTGCCGAAGCTTTTCTGCACTGACCACGCTCCACGCTCACCGCACCAAAATGTTGAAACCGAAATCTCAGCCTCATGTGGAGTTCGCCCTCGGGGAAGGGGTGACCGCGCGCCTACTTCGCTCCGGCAAGCAAAATAACAAAGGAAAACAAAGACAAGAACTGACCAAAGGGCTCGGCGGGGAGGACCCACCACACACCCGGAAGATCTGAGAGCGCTTCCCCTCCTTAGCCAAAGGCAGAGCTAAGGTACCCTCAGAAAGTACTTGGGAACTAGAGCAAGGAGGCACATGAAGCATGTCATCTGGGGTACCCCTTGGGTCCTATTTATAGTTTTCAGAATTTGAACTGCCAATAACCAAACTAAACTGACCTGAAGTTACCAAAATGCCCTTGTTTGGGTCTGCCAACAGCCAAACTCCGATGTTTTGAAGGGCTATGGCAGACCGGCGGGGGCAAAACAGTAAAAAGTACCTCATAGATCTGGGCGAGCTGGGGAGCCTGGCCATCTCGGCGGATCCTGCTCGACTGCTGTTGTCGGGCTCCTTTGTGCGAGTGCGAGTTGGGACAACGAGCTTGCCTATCGGTCGGCCTCCGTTAGTCGACCTCAGCTCGACGAATCTTGGCTTAACTCGGCGAATGTCGAGCTCGCAGTTGACGAATGTCGAGCTCGGGCTCGGGTTTCTCTGCCGAGCTCACCTGGGGCCTTGGTAATCTGAGCCGGCCGGCCTGTTTCTTGGTTCACCCATCTCGCCGGATACGGGGTTGTACAATCAAAAATTCAAATGTTGCGGGAATGGAACAGTAGACGACAAATGGCGCCGCTTGCCTGTTGTACAACAATTAATGCTAAAAAGAATTTGCAGCTACCAACTCCAGGTGGTCCCACTGCTCAATGAGTCGTTGAACGGCGGGATACAAAAGTGGTATTCCAAGGAAGAAGAAATTAACTTTTGGAAATTGACAGCTTTGTCTTCTTCCTCTGAACAAAGTTATAGAGCTTGAAGAAATTACTTGTGTTGTTGATTTGAAAGTTCAAGAAAGATAGTTGTTGTCATTCTCACCTTCAACAGCAAGATCAAGGAGTTATCTCACTGAGGTAGAAGAAGGAACAAAGCAAGCCCAAGCTGCAGTCACTTCACAGCTCAAGCAGAACATTCTTGAAGATCCATCCTTGAAGCTGTGAAGAAGATATGACTGAGTTATCTCAGTTCAGGAAGAACCAGACTCAGAGATTATTTCTCTGGAGTCAATCTACATCAACAACCAAAACGTCTTTCTGTAGGATCTTAACTATCTGAGTGTAAGCCTAAACTATAAAGGCTGAGGTAGGATCTTTTCTATAGATAAGAGCTGTAGGGCCTTTGTGTCTGAGTTGTAGGATTCTGGTTGAGAATCTGAGTTGTAGGAGAGTTTATCTCTGAGGTAGGATCCAGTGGTAGATCTGAGTACAGGACTTTGAGTTAAAGTCTGAGGTAGGTGATCTGGAGCAGATCACTGAGTGTAGGAGAATATTTCTCTGAGTGTAGGGCCTTGGGCCTGAGGTAGGACTTGGAAGAGTCTGAGAGATCCTGAGAGATCTATGTTGTAAGCTCATTGAGCCGAGTTTGGAGAAGTTGACCTTGTCTAACATTGTTTGAAAGGTGGGAGGGACAGTGAATGTACCCAAATCTTGGGGAACCATTATAAATATCTGTGTGTTGATTGTGTATTCTTGAAAGCTAACATAACAATATATCACAACACACCTAAGTAACAAAATAGTAGAAGAAGACACAAAAACCTATTCACCCCCTCTATATGTTTAGCTACTCTTGGAAACATAGTCTTTTAAGTGGTATCAAAGGAAAGTTGTTCAAAAAGGACTTAACAATCTGAGTTGATCTATAGGAGTAGCTTAAGTATAGCCTTTATGGGTTCATGAGAGAAGCATAAAGGGTTGGGCTAAATGAAGCTTCCAATCTACAGGAAAAGAGCTTTGCGATCTGGAAGGAAAGAGTCAGATTGTTCATGAAAGCATCTGATCCAAGAATCTTCATAACAGTACAAGAAGGACCTTTCATCCCCATGAAAGTCTCAGTTCTGGATGTCAATGTCCAGACACCTAAAAAGTATTCTAAGATGACGAAGGATGAGGTCATCCTAGTTACTATGGATAAGGGGGCATAAACCATTATTGTAAGTACCATTGATGATTCTACATTCCAAAATCTTATCCACAACAATACTTCCAAGGAAATGCGGGACACCTTCATTGTCTACATGGAAGACACTGAAAAAGTTAGGGATGATTGGAAATCCCGGCTCAAGCAAGAATATGAGGCGTTCAGACAGAGCAAGAAGGACATTATAGCTGAGTATTATGAAAAGTTCTTCAGAATGGTGAATGAGCTGAGGACCTATGAGAGGGTCTTCAACAATTTTGAGCTGAATGACAAGTTCATAAGGTCTCTAACTAGAGACTGTGACACAAAGATCCGTGCCATCAAAAAAGTGGCCAAGCTAGCTGAAACTCCTCCTCACACATTGTTTGGAAAGCTGCTCTCCTATGAGATGCATTTGTCTGCTAGAAAAGAGGAGGAGACCACCATCAGATCCCAAGCCAAGGAGAAGACAGTTGCTCTCCTATGAGATGCTTTTCGCCACGGCTATTGTTGCAGCAAGCCTGGGTATGTCATAACTGACTGCCCAGTTAAGAGAAAAGAGACAATTAAGAGGGATCATCATCATTGGAAGGGCAAAAAAGAAAAGACCTTCATTGACAGAATGAGAAGAGCTGGAGTCAGAGTGACTCACACTACTAGAAAACAGACTTTTAGCCACGACAGATTACCGTGGCTAAAAGCACAAAACCGTGGCTAAAGCCTTTTACCCACGGCCTACCCATGACAAATGGGCGTGGACAATGCGAGCGTGGCTAATAGTATTAGCCACGCTGAATCTGTGGCAAAAAAGTTTTAGCCACGAATTAAAATCGTGGCTAAAGGGCCTGTTTTGTACCACGGTTCAATTGTCGTGGCTAAAAGCTCCTTTTTTGCCACGGTTCAATTGTCGTGGCTAAAAGCTCCTTCTTTCCTCACATAAAAAAGATTCCGCCGGCGCGGCCCGCCCCCGGCCGCCCTCCGCCCGCCGCCCGCGGCCCGCCGCCCGCTGCCCGCTGCACGCCGCCCGCCGCCTGCCGCCGGCCGCCCGCAGCCCGCCGCCGGCCGCCCGCAGCCCGCGTCCCACAGGTCGCCCGCCCGCGAGCCCAGCTTAATTCAAACATTTATTGCGGAATGAACAATATAAACCCGAAATAGAAGTTTTAACTGGCGGTGTGAGATTAAAAAATACCCATTTTTGCCACGGATTAGGCTTCTGTGGCTAATACTAATAGTATTAGCCACGAAATAGGCAACTGTGGCAAAAACTTTTTTATTTATCACGAATTAGTCATCCGTGGCTAATAGTAACTTATTAGCCACGGAATAGGTACCGTGGCTAATAATTCATTATTAGCCATGGTTTTCCCCCGTGGCAAAAAAACCTGTGGCTAAAGGTCTGTTTTCTAGTAGTGTCGTCATCTTTAAATTCTGATGATGAAGACGAAGCCTTCATTGGAATATTTACTGCTATTGCTGATGAAGAAAATGAGGATTATCCTGCTGCAAGGATAAGTATCAGGGCCCCTCTGTCACACTTAGATAGTGACACTGAGGTGGATGAATATGAAAATAGCAGTTATGGTCTAATGGCCATGACAGATGGAGAATCCAGCCAGGATTAGCATGGTCCAGATAAGGTACACTCTTTGTCTAGCTCCTCCTCTAAATCTGACTATGAGGCTAGTCCCTGTTGAAGCCAAAATTGTCCTCTGTGGAGTTCGGGGTCCCAAAAGAGGGGTGACCTCACACCTACTACACTCGGGGGAACGTCACGGACCAAAGACTTGGGAAACTAGGAACAGACCCTCGGCTCTAGCGTGGAGGTACCACCTCACACCCGGAAGGATACCAGAGCACTTCCCCTCCCCAACGAATGCTGAGCTAGGTGCCTTGGAGGAAGAGAGCAAAGGGGTTTTGGTGGCTGAAAATGCAATGCTCTCCAAGGCACCCCTAACGGTCTATTTATAGTTTTCCCAATCTCATGGACCAAAATGTCAGAAATACCCTTATGCCAAATAGGCATTGGGCCAATAGAAAACACCCACACCGGAGGCAAAGAGGTAATTCCACCCCGAGGGTAAAACGGTAAAAGCATGGCTAAAAGAGGTCCAAGAGCGGGAGGAGCCATTCCCACCATCTCCCCGGGCACCCGAGACAAGCAGGTGACTCCCGAAGAACTGGGGAGCAGGGGGTAGGGACGAGACCACGGCCTCCGGCCGGTCTTGCCCCGCCAGGCCGCCAAACCGCGGATCAGGGGGGCAGGGGAGAGACACCGGCCTCCGGCGGTCTCGCCCCGCCAGGCCGCGGAGCAGGAGCAGGCAGGGGCGAGACCCCGGCCCCCGGCCGGTCTCGCCCCGCCAGGCCGCGGAGCAGGAGGGGGCAGGGGCGAGACCCCGTCCTCCAGCCGGTCTCGCCCCGCCAGGCCGTGGAGCAGGAGGGGGCAGGGGTGAGACCCCGGCCCCCGGCCGGTCTCGCCCCGCCAAGCCGCGGAGCAGGAGGGGGCAAGGGCGAGACCCCGGCCCCTGGCCGGTCTCACCCTTCCAGGCCACGGAGTAGGAGGGGGCAGGGGCGAGACCCCGGCCTCCGGTCGGTCTCGCCCAGCCAGTCCGCAGAGCAGGAGGGGGCAGGGGCGATACCCCGGCTCCCAGCCGGTCCCGCTGCTCCCACCTCGCACTTATCAGGTCGGGGCGGGTGCCAGCCAACTTGTCGCACCCGCCCCCCAAAAAAGGGCCATTGGGGGGAGGCAGATTTTTCCTCTCCCTACTAGTATATTCCAAGGGATCGACCTAAATTGGCCACCAAGAGTCCAAACCACTCCAAAAGCTTAAAAATACAAAGCTGGTCTTGTGCTTGCCGAGGGGACCCCACTCTGCGAATATGAGGTTGTACACGATCCCCGCTCTTTTTGAGGTTGGCACAAGCTTGGAAAGAAACATCCAACCCGACGTATTCGCTGAGTGACCTTGGGTGACGAGAAGGTCTCGGGATAAAATACACTTGCCTCCCCGAGGGGTCAACCCGTCAAGCCAGCTAATGGGAGCCTGGGTGCCGAGACGGCCCCGGGGTAAAAAAACACTTGACCTCCCCGAGGTGTCAACCTATCAAGCCAGCTAATGGTAGCCTGGGTGACGAGACGACCCCGGGGTAAAAAACACTTGGCCTCTACGAGAGGTACCACCAGCCCTGTCCAACTAGTGAGAGCCTGGACAGTGGGACCGTCTTAGAGCAAAAGGGACTTGGGCTTCCACGAGAGGTACGCATGCCCTGCCAGCTAGTGGGAGCCTGACAGCGGGACCATCATCGGAGCAAAGGAACTTAGGCTTCCACGAGAGGTACGCCTGCCCTGCCAGCTAGTGGGAGCATGATAGCGGGACCATCATCGGTGCAAAGGAACTTGGCCTTCCACGAGAGGTACACCTGCCCTGCCAGCTAGTGAGAGCCTGACAGCGGGACCATCATCGGAGCAAAGGAACTGGGGCTTCCACGAGAGGTACGCCTGCCCTGCCAGCTAGTGAGAGCCTGACAGCAGGACCATCATCGGAGCAAAGGAACTCGGGCTTCCACGAGAGGTACGCCTTCCCTACTAGCTAGTGGGAGCCTGATAGCGGGACCATCATCGGAGCAAAGGAACTTGGGCTTCCACGAGAGGTACGCCTGCTCTGCCAGCTAGTGGGAGCCTGACAGCGGGACCATCATCGGAGCAAAGGAACTAGGGCTTCCATGAGAGGTACGCCTGCCCTGCTAGCTAGTGGGAGCCTGACAGCGGGACCATCATTGGAGCAAAGGAACTTGAGCTTCCACGAGAGGTACGCCTGCCCTACCAGCTAGTGGGAGCCTGACAGCGGGACCATCATTGGAACAAAGGAACTTGGGCTTCCACGAGAGGTACGCATGCCCTGCCAGCTAGTGGGAGCCTGATAGCGGGACCATCATCGGAGCAAAGTAACTTGGGCTTCCACGAGAGGTACGCCTGCCCTGCCAGCTAGTGGGAGACTAACAGCGGGACCATCATCGGAGCAAAGGAACTTGGGCTTCCACGAGAGGTACGCCTGCCATGCCAGCTAGTGAGAGCCTGACAGTGGGACCATCATCAGAGCAAAGGAACTGGGGCTTCCACGAGAGGTACGCCTGCCCTGCCAGCTAGTGGGAGCCTGACAGCGAGACCATCATCGGAGCAAAGGAACTTGGGCTTCCACGAGAGGTACGCCTGTAATGCCCCGAAACTCAAAGGAGCGACGGGTGACGTTTTGGGACAGTTTTGGGTTCTGGCAGGAGGCACATGGCCTGGGACACGGGCTTGTCCCAGGGAGTGTCAAGCTTGTGTCGACACTCAGCCGGCGAAGTCGACATTTTGCTCTCGACATTATGTCGAGACAGGGCACACGGCCTGAGACACGGGCGTGTCTCAGGGCGTGTCGACCCATGTCGACACTCAGCCCGCGAAGTCGACACTCTGCGCTCGATGAAGTGTCCAGACATGGCACACGGCCTGCGACACGGGTGTGTCGCAGGGCGTGTCGACTCGTGTCGACACTCGTCCCGGGGAGTCGACGAATTTTGCTCGACGATGTGTCGAGACAAGGCACACGGCCTAGGACACGAGCGTGTCCAAGGCCGTGTCGCGAGGTCGACGAACTTCGCTCGATGAAGTGTCGAGTGTCGAGACCATGTACACGGCCTGGAGCCCAGGCGTGTTGAGGTAGACACGGGTTAGGACACGGGAGTGTCCTAGAACCCGTGTAGTTCTCGGGTTGTTTTCGGGATAAATCGATGGGGGTACACGGCCGGCCACACGGCCGTGTCAGGTGGAACACGGGCGTCTCAGGTCAAACACGACCGTGTTCGATGCTCGTGTGTGGTTCCAGGCACGCCGATTTTGACAGCGAATGAGGCACACGACCCTGGACACGGGTGTGTGCCAGGCCGTGTTCGGTCCAGATTGGACATTTCAGTCCCGAATCAAGGCCGTTCGTTTCTTTATTTTGGGATCCGACGGTTGGGGGTTGTTCCTACTGGGATATACCCGGGATTGGGCCTTTGAGACCCTCACTTTTACTTGAGTGGTTATCTTTCTAAAGCTTAGAGAGAGAGGAGAGCCAAGGAAGGAAGAAGAAGCTAGATCCGGCCATTGGAGGAGCTTCGAAGCTCCAAATCTCGAGCCGGCTCCGGATCCACGGAGGCGAAGAGAGTGTGGTGCTTTTCATCCGCTTACTTTTCCATGGCGCCAAAGAAGAACGCAAGGGTAACGATTCTCTTCTTGAGCATGTGTAGCTCTCCTTCTTTGCATAGGAAGCCCGCTCTCGCGAGTTTGCGGTGAGTTGGATGCGTTCCTTCGGGTAGATATGTAAAGTCCCCGTTGTGTAGAGTCCGTAAGAGAGAACGGACATAGGCATGATGTGTGAAGCCTATCCGGACATGTTGGTCTGGATCGGTGATGTTGCATTGCATAAATGCCGGAGAAGACTCCGTGCGATTGGTTGTTTCTCGGGTTTTTCTACGTGGTAGATTGCAACAGGGAGCCTTGGAGATTAACCCAAAGGTGCACAGGGAGCCTTGTTTTTCCACCGTGCGGTGGTTTGTTGCTTGCACGTGTTGCTGGACCAAGCGGTCAATAGCGGGCTAAAGCCCAATTTGCGAAGCCGGCCCTCGAATGCCTAATTGGAGTGTTTACTGCTTTTATTCATGTATGACCGACCTGCGTGTCGTGGTTTGTAAAACATGTAATATGAAGTAAACAATTTTGTAAGGCCTTAAGGCATGTACTTGTGTATGTACAACATTCCTATTTGGTATTAGTGGACATTCATACTTTAGTGTTGGGTTCTTTATTACAACTTGTATAATCTGCTTCCGCTAGAATGCTCTGTGCAGGACGTTATGATTGGTTGGATGGTTTCCATGAGTAACCACCCGGTCTGTCTGTGGTATACGACGTCGGGCCCCGACCGGACCTACTGCTATATGCTATGTGACGGATAGGGGGTGTTACAATTTGGTATCAGACTACTGGTTTTGGTCGGGCTTAAAATGGATTCGTGGACGAATTCTTTTTAAGGGGTGGTGAGCACATGTGTGTGCGTCATCGTTATAACAGTAAAAGAACCCATGAATGTCCACTTAGGAATGAAAATACACGTGTTTGAGGAACCTGCGTGTTCCTATAATTGCTGTTTGCAATTTTATTTGGTCGCTTAACGGTGTTTTGTACCACTATAGGTGACCAGAAGTGGTGCTGGGCCGTCGGAACGTCGAGTTTCGGAGGCTAGCAGTGCACCAGATGTTGCTCCTGCAACACCTCTATCGGCTGAGAACTTACGATTGGTGGCCGAAGTAGTGTTTGCCATGATAAATGCGCAGCCTGCAAGGCAAACGCAGCAGCCCGCTCCTGCGATGCAGCAGGAACCTCTTCCAGAGGTTGAGCCGAGGAGAGTGGAACAGGTAGTAGTGGAGCCGGTGGTGCCAAGAGGGCAACCGAAAGACAGCTCAAGCATGTCATGAGCTTTAATCCTCCGGTATTCTCGGGGTTGGGGACCCCATCTCAAGCTGAGGACTGGCTCTACAGGGTGAAGAGAGTCATGACAGCAACGGAGAAGGAGGAGTGGCAAATGACCACCATCGCTACGTTCCTTCTGCACGGTGAAGCGAGAATGTGGTGGGAAGGATTGGAGCTGCATCATCTGAGAGGTAGACAACTTATCGACGTCCCGATGGAAGAGTTCTCGGGATTGTTCTAGGCTAGATACCTCCCTTCGGCGCAGAGGATTTCGATGGAGAACGAGTTCCTGAAGTTGGTGCAGGGTGAGAAGAGCGTGGATGAATATCTCCACGAGTTTACTCGTTTGAGTCGATATGCTAGCTCCACCATCGCGAATGAGGAGCGCAAGACGAATCGATTCTACGAAGGCTTGAGAGATGAGTTGAGGTTACTACTCTCGGGGCCGATGACGCAGGATTTCTTGACCTTGGTCAACACGGCCCGGTCCTTGGAGAAGGATATGAAGAACGTACAAGCAAAGAAAAGATTGGGTGACAAGAAGTCTGAATTCAAAGTGCCGACTACTTCAAAGTTCGGCTACCGGAGATTCTTTAAGAAGCATAAGACTTCGGGTCCAGCTCCTTCTGGTGCTTCTGGGGCGACTACGAGTCGGACCCCTGGCGCGTGTTTTACTTGTGGAAAGTCGGGGCACTTTGCCCGCGATTGTTGGAGCGGACGTCCCAAGTCCGAAAGAAAGCCGGGATCGACTTATGAAGAGAAGGGCAAGGCGGTGGAGTCGACCGCGTCCCACTATGCTCCGGCCCAACCAAGGGTCTATAATCTTGGCCAACAGGAGGCCATTAAACAGGCCGTTGTGGTGACAGGTACGGTTTAATTTATAGCAAGTCAATTTCTTTAAATACTTGTTATGCACATGTTACCTAACCACTGCTTGTTTAGGATTTGTTTTGATTTGTGAAAATCCGGCAAGAGCACTCTTCGATACGGGAGCTTCACACTCCTTCTTGTCCGATGGATTTATATCATGCATCGGAGTCCCTTCTTCGATGGCGAAGGATAAGTTGGATGTGTTGTTGCCCAATGGGTGTTCGATGCGCGCGGATAGGATCT
This sequence comes from Platanthera guangdongensis, assembly GCA_039583875.1. Classification (NCBI taxonomy): domain Eukaryota; kingdom Viridiplantae; phylum Streptophyta; class Magnoliopsida; order Asparagales; family Orchidaceae; genus Platanthera; species Platanthera guangdongensis. The sequence continues at coordinate 134,679,587 of CM077160.1, forward strand.
GCGATGTTAAGATTTGTATTGGGAATCAGGAGTTCGATCTGCAAGCGTCGCTACTTCCGTTGGTGGAGTTCGACGCTATATTTGACATGGACTGGCTTTCAGAGAAGCAAGCCTATATCGATTGCGGTCGCAAGGAAGTCAAGCTGGGAGCAAGTCGTGAGACGACTTTTACGGGCTTGAAGGGGGTCGAGCAAGACGTTGATGTTTGCTCTTCAGGTGGTGAAGGCGGTTCGTGCCGGTGCAGAACTATTCTTTACACTAGTGGAGGTTGCAAAGCCGAAGCCCGCATTGGATTGTATTTCAGTGGTATCAGAATACCCTGATGTGTTCCCCGCAGATCTTCCTGGAGCCCCGCCTCAACGGGAGATAGATTTTACGATTGATCTAGTGCCAGGTGCAAAACCTGTGTCACGATCTCCTTATCGGCTAGCGCCTAAGGAAATGGCGGAGCTGAAAGTACAACTGCAAGAGTTGTTGGATCAAGGGTATGTGCGCCCGAGTTCTTCGCCTTGGAGCGCGTCAGTCCTCTTTGTTAAGAAGAAGGACGGAAGCTTGAGGCTATGTATTGATTATCGGGAGCTTAACAAGTTGACGGAGAAGAACAAGTACCCGATCCCCCGGATTAATGATCTTTTTGATCAGTTAGTCGGGTCGACGATGTACTCGAAGTTGGATCACAAGGCTGGGTACTATCAGCTGCGAATAAGGGAGAGTGATATCCCGAAGACAGCGTTTAGTACGAGATATAAATATTATGATTTTACGGTCATGCCGTTTGGGCTGACTAATACGCCGTCAGTATTCATGGATTTGATGAACAGGACTTTCAGGGAGTACTTGGACCATTTTGTGATCGTCTTCATCGACGATATTTTGGTGTACTCGCAAAGTGAGGAAGTTCACTTCAAGCATCTTCATTTGGTTTTGGAGACGCTAAGAAGGAATCAGTTGTATGCCAAGTTCTCGAAGTGCGTGTTTTGGTTATCCTCAATGGCGTTCCTCGGTCATATAGTGAGTGGAGAGGGTATTGCAGTGGATCCGGCGAAGATTATTGCGATACGGGAGTGGCCTGAGCTTGCTACGGTAGCGGAAGTCCGGAGCTTTATGGGGCTTGCCGGCTATTATAGGCGCTTCGTAGAGAACTTCTCGCGGATAGCGTTACCTCTCACTACTTTGACGAGGAAGGAATAGAAGTTCGTTTGGACGCCGGAGTGCGCGCGAGCTTTTGAGGAGTTGAAGTGTCGGTTGACCACGACGCCTGTGCTGAGTTCGCCATGTGGGACCAAAGGTTATGAGATTTATAGCGATGCTTCGGGCAGCGATTTGGGTTGCGTACTACTGCAACACGGAAGTGTGATAGCTTATGGCTCGAGATAGCTGAAGGTGCACGAGAGGAATTATCCGGTCCATGACTTGGAGTTAGCGGTCGTGATTTTTGCCTTGAAGCTGTGGAGACACTATTTGTACGGTGTGAAGATTGATATCTACACCGATCATAAGAGCCTGAAGTATCTGATTGATCAGAAGGATCTGGATATGCGGCAGCGTAGATGGATGGAGTTCCTGGGGGACTATACATTCAAGATCCACTACGTGTCGGGTAAAGGTAATGCGGTTGCAGACGCGTTGAGTCGCCGAACCCCAGCTCAAGCCAATTGGCTATCGGTGCATGATGAGCGGTTGGTGCGGGAGTTGGAGGCGTTGGAGATTGTTTGTGTGGATAGGCAATCAAGTGCTGAAGCAGTTCTGAATTGGACCGAAGTCCAATATGACCTGGCTGATCGGATTCGGCAAGCTTTGGATATGGATGTTCATATGAAGCAGTTCATGGTAGAGGCTCTGGATGGGTCAAATTCCCAATTCGTCGTGGAGGACGGATTACTTTGGAAAGACGGTCGTTTGTGCGTCCTAAATGTGGGTAATTTGCGGGTGGAATTGTTGTACGAGGCACACCATACCAAGTACTCGATTCACACAGGGAGCATGAAGATGTACCGCGATGTGAAGAAACTGTTTTGGTGGCCGGGTTTGAAGAAAGATGTGGCGCTCTACGTGGCAAAGTGCCAAACTTGCGCCTTGGTGAATGCGGAATGTCAAAAGCCGGGAGGATTTCTTAAGTCCTTGCCTATTCCAAAATGGAAATTCGACGACATCTCGATGGACTTTGTGCACGGTTTGCCAAGGTCGCAAAAGGGGAACGATGCCATTTGGGTGGTCGTGGATCGGTTAACGAAGGTGTCACATTTCATTCCGCATAGGAAGGATGATCCGGTGGAGAAGTTGGCAAAACTGTATGTGGATAACATAGTACGGCTTCACAGTATGCCCCGCAGCATCGTGAGTGACCGAGATGGGCGGTTCACGTCCAATGATTGGAGGCTTGTGCAGCAAATGTTGGGAACAAAGTTGAAATTCAGCACAGCCTTCCATCCGCAAACGGATGGGCAGACCGAGAGGGTCAATAGAACCATGGAAGACATGCTCCGCATGTGTGTCTTGGATTTTGGAAAGCAATGGGAAGACGACCTTTATTTGGTGGAGTTCGCATACAACAATAGCTACCAAGCGAGTATTCAAATGGCGCCCTTCGAGGTCCTATATGGTAGAAAATGTCGCACGCCGTTGTCTTGGCTAGAAACGGGTGAGTCAAAGTTGTATAAGCGATTAGAAGTGGAGGATGCTACTTCTTTGGTGAGAACCATTCGGGAGAGGTTGCTTATCGCTCAGGACCGGCAAGCGAAGTACTATAATGCCAAGCACAGGAACGTGGAGTTCGTTGTGGGCGATTGGGTGTACTTAAAGGTCAAGCCGTTCAAGGGTGTCTCGCGGGTGCGGCGATTGAAAAAGCTAAGCCTGGGGTACCTTGGGCCGTTTGAGGTTCTGGAGCGAGTTGGTGAAGCAGCCTATCGGTTGAAGCTTTTAGTGGAGCTTGGTGGATTACATGATGTATTCCATATTTCGGTGCTTCGGAAGGCAGTGCAAGAGCCTACGCAAGTGATCGCGGTTGATAAAGTGCCGGTGGATAGTGGGTTGACGACAAAAGTCAAGCCCGTGCGGATTGAGGACTCGGAGGTCAAGCAGCTACGCAATAAAGAGATCAGGATGATCAAGGTCCGGTGGGACAATTGCGGTCGTGAGCTCTCTTGGGAGCGAGAGCAGACTATGCTTGACGAGTATCCGGAGTTGTTCCGCTCAGGTACAAATTTTGGTTTTGCACATGTCTTTCCTTTATATAATTTCGTGGACGAAATTCTTTTAAGACGGGGAGAGTTGTAACACCCCGAAACTCAAAGGAGCGATGAGGGACGTTTTGGGCCAGTTTTGGGTTCTGGCAGGAGGCACACGACCTGGGACACGGGCGTGTCCCAGGGCGTGTCAAGCTTGTGTCGACACTCAGCTGGCGAAGTCGACATTTTGCTCTCGACATTGTATCGAGACAGGGCACACGGCCTGAGACACGGGCGTGTCTCAGGGCGTGTCGACCCGTGTCGACACTCAGCCCGCGAAGTCGACACTCTGTGCTCGATGAAGTGTCGAGACATGTCACACGGCCTGAGACACAGGCGTGTCGCAGGGCGTGTCGACCCGTGTCGACACTCGTCCCGGGGAGTCGACGAATTTTGCTCGACGATGTGTCGAGACAAGGCACACGGCCTAGGACACGGGCGTGTCCAAGGCCGTGTCGTGAGTTCGACGAACTTCGCTCGACGAAGTGTCGAGTGTCGAGACCGTGTACACGGCCTGGAACCCAGGCGTGTTGAGGTAGACACGAGTTAGGAAACGGGCGTGTCCTAGAACCCGTGTAGTTCTCGGGTTGTTTCCGGGATAAATCGATGGGGGTACACGGCTGGCCACACGACCGTGTTAGGTGGAACACGGGCGTGTCAGGTCGAACACGGGCATGTTCGATGCACGTGTGTGGTTCCAGGCGCGCCGATTTTGACGGCGAATGAGGCACACGGCCCTGGACACGGGCGTGTGCAAGGCCGTGTTCGGTCCAGATTGGACATTTTGGTCCCGAATCAAGGCCGTTCGTTTCTTTATTTTGGGATCTGATGGTTGGGGGTTGTTCCTACTGGGATATACCCGGGATTGGGCCTTTGAAACCCTCACTTATACTTGAGTGGTTATCTTTCTAAAGCTTAGAGAGAGAGGAGAGCCAAGGAAGGAAGAAGAAGCTAGATTCGGTCATTGGAGGAGCTTCGAAGCTCCAAATCTCGAGCCGACTCCGGATCCACGGAGGCGAAGAGAGTGCGGTGCTTTTCATCCGCTTACTTTTCCATGGCGCCAAAGAAGAACGCAAGGGTAACGATTCTCTTCTTGAGCATGTGTAGCTCTCCTTCTTTGCATAGGAAGCCGGCTCTCGCGAGTTTGCGGTGAGTTGGAGGCGTTCCTTCGGGTAGATATGTAAAGTCCCCGTTGTGTAGAGTCCGTAAGCGAGAACGAACATATGCATGATATGTGAAGCCTATCCGGACATGTTGGTCTGGATCGGTGATGTTGCATTGCATAAATGTCGGAGAAGACTCCATGCGATTGGTTTTTTTTCGGGTTTTTCTACGTGGTAGATTGCAACAGGGAGCCTTGGGGATTAACCCAAAGGTGCACCCGAAAAACTGGGCGGATGCGTGATCTTGCCAACTTGGTGGCCTGAGAGCCAACTTGAACATAACCGAGTTATGTGAAATGTGTGACGAAAATGGGACTCGGGAGAAGTTTGACCCGCGCATATGGCTTAAACTGTCGTTGCGACGTGAGCACGGGTTAGATGGAACTATACCCATTTCTATGTCGTTCGGTTAAAGAGACCTAAGGTGACGTGGCACTTGTCGTTGGCATAGATGAGGGTCTTCGGCGGTCTATGGCTTAAACTGTTGTGACCCATGCCGGTAAGACAAAATGCTCATAGGTTTGGCCGTCAAAGTGGCGGTGGTGAGTCCGGAATGTCTATGACTTTAATTGACGTGACATCGACCGGTTCACCGAGAATGTGCCCTGAGAGCACGGGGCGTGTGGCCGTGCGAGCCAACGTGTGTGATGCAATGAATATTGTTATATTGCTCGCTTATGCTAATGAAATACAGGGAAGGAGCATCGCCGCCTCGAGTTGGGGGCAGGATCGTTATAATTTGGTCAGCATTGCTGACCGTTGCCTTGTTTTTCCACCGTGCGGTGGTTTGTTGCTTGCAGGTGCTGCTGGACCAAGCGGTCAATAGCGGGCTAAAGCCCAATTTGCGAAGCCAGCCCTCGAAGGCCTAATTGGAGTGTTTACTGCTTTTATTCATGTATGACCGGCCTACGTGCCGTGGTTTGTAAAACATGTAATATGAAGTGAACAATTTTGTAAGGCCTTAAGGCCTGTACTTGTGTATATACAACATTCCTATTTAGTATTAGCGGGCATTCATGCTTTAGTGCTGGGTTCTTTATTGCAACTTGTATAATCTGCTTCCGCTAGAATGCTCTGTGTAGGATGTTATGATTAGTTGGATGGTTTCCATGAGTAACCACCCAGTCTGTCTGTGGTATACGGCGTCGGGCCCCGGCCGGACCTACTGCTATATGCTATGCGACGGATAGGGGGTGTTACAACGTCTGTCCTGCCAGCTAGTGGGAGCCTGACAGCGGGACTATCATCGGAGCAAAGGGACTGGGGATTCCACGAGAGGTACGCCTGCCCTGCCAGCTAGTGGGAGCCTGACGACGGGACCATCATCGGAGCAAAGGAACTTGGGCTTGCACGAGAAGTACGCCTGCCCTGCCAGCTAGTGGGAGCCTGACAGCGGGACTATCATCGGAGCAAAGGAACTGGGGCTTCCACGAGAGGTACGCCTGCCCTGCCATCTAGTGGGAGCCTGACAGCGGGACCATCATCGGAGCAAAGGAACTTGGGCTTCCACGAGAGGTATGCCTGCCTTGCCAGCTAGTGAGAGCCTGACAGCGGGACCATCATCGGAGCAAAGGAACTGGGGCTTCCATGAGAGGTACGTCTGCCCTGCCAGCTAGTGAGAGCCTGACAGCAGGACCATCATCGGAGCAAAGGAACTCGGGCTTCCACGAGAGGTACGCCTGCCCTACCAGCTAGTGGGAGCCTGACAGCGGGACCATCATCGTAGCAAAGGAACTTGGGCTTCCACGAGAGGTACGCCTACTCTGCCAGCTAGTGGGAGCCTGACAGCGGGACCATCATCGGAGCAAAGGAACTGGGGCTTCCACGAGAGGTACGCCTGCCCTGCCAGCTAGTGGGAGCCTGACAGCGGGACCATCATTGGAGCAAAGGAACTTGAGCTTCCACGAGAGGTACGCCTGCCCTGCCAGCTAGGGGAGCCTGACAGCGGGACCATCATTGGAGCAAAGGAACTTGGGCTTCCACGAGAGGTACGCCTGCCCTACCAGCTAGTGGGAGCCTGACAGCGGGACCATCATCGGAGCAAAGGAACTTGGGCTTCCACGAGAGGTACGCCTGCCCTGCCAGCTAGTGAGAGACTGACAGTGGGACCATCATCGGAGCAAAGGAACTGGGGCTTCCACGAGAGGTACGCCTGCCCTGCCAGCTAGTGGGAGCCTGACAGCGAGACCATCATCGGAGAAAAGGAACTTGGGCTTCCACGAGAGATACGTCTACCCTGCCAGCTAGTGGAGCCTGACACCGGGACTATCATCGGAGCAAAGGAACTTGGGCTTCCACGAGAGGTATGCCTGCGCTGCCAGCTAGTGGGAGCCTGACAGCGGGACCATCATCGGAGCAAAGGAACTTGGGCTTCCACGAGAGGTACGCCTGCCCTACCAGCTAGTGGGAGCCTGACAGCGGGACCATCATCAGAGTAAAGGAACTGGGGCTTCCATGAGAGGTACGCCTGCCCTGCCAGCTAGTGGGAGCCTGACATCGGGACCATCATTGGAGCAAAGGAACTGGGGCTTCCACGAGAGGTACACCTGCCCTGCCAGCTAGTGGGAGCCTGACAGCGGGACCATCATCGGAGTAAAGGAACTTGGGCTTCCACGAGAGGTACGCCTACCCTGCCAGCTAGTGCATGGGAGCCTGACAGCGGGACCATCATCGAAGCAAAGGAACTTGGGCTTCCACGAGAGGTACGCCTGCCCTGCCAGCTAGTGGGAGCCTGACAGCGGGACCATCATCGGAGCAAAGGAACTTGGGCTTCCACGAAAGGTACGTCTGCCCTGCCAGCTAGTGGGAGCCTGACAGCGGGACCATCATCAGAGCAAAGGAACTGGGTATCTCAATCAAACCTTGCCAAATCTAACGTCCTCAAACGGGGAAAATATGGGTTACATGACCCCTCCGACTCAGCTGGTCGGGGGCTGGACTCACTACAGCATAAGAAAAATACAGGACTCCGCCGGGGCGAGGCTTCTTCAGGGGGTCTGGGCATGATGGTTGTCATCCTTCCCCTCTGAGACCTCCATCTTGCTCAGGATCTCCATGATTCTCTCCATCTCCTCTGCCTTGGCCAACCAAGAGATGGTGTTGACGACCATGACGTAGCACTGTCTTGCCATCCTGTAGTCTCCCTTGACTGTGACCTCGATCCCTCCTGAGCTGAACTTGAGGCATTGGTGGAAATAAGACGGCACACAACGGAAGGCGCTGATGAGGGTCCTTCCGAAGATGGCGTTGTAGCTGCTTGGAGCGTCAACAATGACGAACCGACAGTTCCTTGAAGTCCCCCCCCCCCAATTTTACTTGGAGTCCTACTCTACCCTCCACCTCCTTCCTCTCCCCTGAAAATCCAAACAGGGGTCCGTGTGAGGCCAACACCCTCCTTGGCTCTACCTTCATATCGTCAAACACGTTCTTGAAAACGACGTTGTAGCTGCTCGGCGGTCTCTCTCGTTGCCTCTTCCCCCTGCACCTATTGCCAAGGCTTGCTGCGGCGGGGGTAGGAGCTGTCTTGGGGCTTGCCTCTGGAAGTCAAACCTCCTTTGGCCCCCATGAACCCTGGGCAGGTCCTCCCAACTGCCTCCAACCTGGTTCTGGACCCTCCTGAGCTCTCTGCTCCTCTCTCCTCCTTCCCTCTTGATGTCTCGAGCCATCTTGCTCCTTCAACTCCATCTCTGTTAGCTTTGCCAACTTCTTGACAAATGTCGGGTTGGCTGCCTCCATGGCTATCTCCTCAGCTGCCCTTTCCATCAGCTCCTTAAAAGAAAGGGGGGCCTTTCGAGTCAGGCTCATCTTGAAGAACCCCTCGCGCAACCCCATCGGGAACACCATCTGGAGGGCATACCCCGGCATCTTGTGGACCTCCAGGATATCCTCTTGGAACCTGTCTACATAACGGGCCAGTGACTCCTCGGCCCCCTGCCATATCAGGAAGATGGACTCGGGACTCCTCTTCCTCTTCTTGGAGGTGGAGAAGCGAAGCTGAAAGCTCCGGCTCAAGTCCTCGAACCCATAGATCGACCTCGGTGGGAGCTAGTGGAACCAGTACCTTGCCTTCTCCTTCAACGTGATCGCAAAGAGGCGACACTTGAAGGCATCCATCATCGGCCTGATGGAGACTGCATCCTCGAACCACTGTAGGTACTGGACAGGGTCATCATTCCCGGTGTAGTAAGCCATGTCAAGCTCTCGGAACCCCTCGGGAACGGGAGCAGAGATGATCAGCTCGCTGAAGGGAGACACCCTGAGGGGTGGTCTCGCCACCTCTACTCGCGCAACCTGCTCGCCTGGAAGGCTGGCACTCGTCGGGCTGGAGAACAACGCCCGGCCGGTAAGGTCTCGCTCGACCCCATCTCCCATCCTCTCCTTCCCAGGCCGTCTCCCTGGTGCAATTCATTCTCACCCCGCGGGGGTCATCTCATCTAGACCATTGGGATTCGGCTCGTCGAGAGAGGGGGGCTAGCTCCTAGGGGGTTGGAGTGGAGCTGCCACCCCGAGGAGAAATGCTTCGCAGCATCTCCATGATGCCCTGGATGGAGGCCATGAACTCTTGCCTCCCCATAAAGGGTCCTGGGCTGGGGAGCTCGCCGAGATCATCACTACCTCCCTAACCTCCAGTCATGACACTCTCCCGAGATCTTCTGTGCTGGTCACTCTCCACGCTCACCGCACCAAAAGTGTTGAAGCCAAAATTGGCCTTTGTGGAGTTCGGGGTCCCAAAAGAGGGGTGACCTCACACTTACTACACTCGGGGGAACGTCACGAACCAAAGACTTGAAAAACTAGGAACAGACCCTCGGCTCTAGCATGGAGGTCCCACCTCACACCCGGAAGGCTACCAGAGCACTTCCCCTACCAAACCAATGCTGAGCTAGGTGCCTTGGAGGAAGAGAGCAAAGGGGTTTTGGTGGCTAAAAATGCAATGCTCTCCAAGGCACCCCGAAGGGTCTATTTATAGTTTTCCCAATCTCATGGACCAAAATGTCAGAAATACCCTTACGCCAAATAGGCATTGGGCCAATAGAAAACACCCACACTGGGGGGCAAAGAGGTAATTCCACCCCGAGGGTAAAACGGTAAAAGCATGGCCAAAAGAGGTCCAAGAGCGGGAGGAGCCATTCCCACCATCTCCCCGGGCACCCGAGACGAGCATGTGACCCCCGAAGAACTGGGGAGCAAGGGGCAGGGGCGAGACCCCGGCCTCCAGCCAGTCTCGCCCAGCCAGGCCGCCAGGTCGCGGAGCAAGGGGGGCAGGGGTGAGACCCCGGCCTCCAGCCGGTCTCCCCCGCCAGGCTGCGGAGTAGGAGGGGCAAGGGCGAGACCCCGAACCCCGGCCGCTCTCGCCCCGTCAGGCCGCGGAGTAGGAGGGGGCAGGGGCGAATCCCCGGCCTCCGGTTTGTCTCGCCCCACCAAGCCGCGGATCAGGAGGGGGCAGGGGCGAGACCCCGGCCCCCGGCCGGTCTCGCCCGCCAAGCCGCGGAGCAGTAGGGGGCAGGGGCGAGACCCCGGCCCCCATCCGGTCTCGCCCCGCCAAGCCGCAGAGCAGGAGGGAGCAGGGGCGAGACCCCGGCCCCCGGCCGGACTCGCCCTGCCATGCCGCGGAGTAGGAGGGGGCAGGGGCGAGACCCCGGCCTCCGGCGGTCTCGCCCCGCCAGGCCGCGGAGCAGGAGGCGGCAGGGGCGAGACCCCGACCCCCGGCCGGTCCCGCTGCTCCCACCCCGCACTTATCAGGTCGGGGCGAGTGCCAGCCAACTTGTCGCACCCGCCCCCCAAAAAAGATCCACTGGGGGGAGGCAGATTTTTCCTCCCTCTACTAGTATATTCCAAGGGCTCGGCCTAAATTGGCCACCAAGAGTCCAAACCACTCCAAAAGCTTAAAAATACAAAGCTGGTGTTGCGCTTGCCGAGGGGACCCCACTCTGCGAATACAGGGTTGTACAGTCCCAATTCTGAGGTTTATTCATCTAGTGATGATGATGACTCAGAATTTGAGCAAGATGTAAATAAATTGATTGACAATTATGGTTTAATCTTGGATGCTCTGAAGAATAGTAAGTTGCTTGTCAAATGACAAGCCAAGGAGATTGTCTCCCTACAGCGAGTTGCTTCCATGCAGTCTAACTTAGCACCCCTACTTGACCAGATGAGGAGGGAAGTCGGCCACCTGAAGACTATCTCAATCATCCAGATTGGGACCATCAGCCATAAGAATAAGATCATTATGGATCTTGAAGAGAAGCTCCTCAAAGAGAGGAAGCTAGTGGCTGAGTACTCCAAGCCTAAATCAGTGTTGCCACTCATTGATACCTTCACCTCCCAAATAAATAAGAAGTGTGAAAAAGAGCTAAATAAATACAAATTTTATTGCTCCAAAAAGATAATCATTAAATAAGTATGCCCCCTTATTTATAGAAAATGGGGAGATGAGAGAATACAACAAGCGATGTGAGACTAAATACAAGCCACGTGGGCTGAGCAATTTGACACATTCAAACCGCCAGGCTATACAAAATACATAAATAACATCCCCTGAATCCTTGCGGCAGCGAACACTAAGACTGCAACTACGGCTACCTCCAGACTGCTACGGCTAACATCCAGTCTGCTACAAAGGCTATCTCTAGACTAGCCGCGGCTACCTCCAGACTGATGCGACTAACATCTAGTCCGCTGTTGTTGCTACCTCCAGACCGTAGTTTCGGCTAATACCCAGACTGCTGCTGCGACTAATCACCAAACCGCTGCTGCGGCTAATGGCCAGACCACTATTGCGGTTAATCACCAGACCGCTGCTGCGAGTAATTGCTAGACCACTACTGCGGTTAATCACCAGGCCGCTGCTGCGACTATCCCTCAGACTACCATTACTGCTCCTGAACGCTATATGAGATCTACCACCAGACCGCTGAGCCAAACCGCAAACCGCTGAGAGAAGCAAACCACTACAGCTAGATATAAAACCACCCAGTCTCCTTATGCTCCAACACTCCCCCTCAAGATGGAGCATATATATCTACCATACCCAGCTTACTACAAACCTCCCCAAAAGGAGTAACTGGCTTGGCGAAGAAATTAATTAGTTCTCTCTCTGAGGCAAAAAACGTAGTGCAGATCTGATTCTTCAAAATCTCATCTCTAATGAAGTGGCAATCAACCTCGATATGCTTCATCCTCTCATGAAAGACAAGATTCCTCGAAATATATATGGTTGCCTTATTATCGCAGAACATTGGCAGATGATGATCATAAACATCTCCAAAACCAAGTATAAGTGTCCATAACCACTTCAGCTCGCATGTAGTCAGATCCATGCTCCTATACTCTGCTTCTGCACTTGACCTAGAGACAACAGCTTGTTTCTTGCTCTTTCAGCTGACCAAATTTCCTCCCAAAAAAGTACAGAATCCTAACATAGACTCCCTATCTTCCTTATCATTTGTACATCAATCATCAGAGTATGCCTTAATCTTCAAATGTCCCTTTTTTTGAAATAGAAGTCCTTTCCCTAGAGCACCTTTCACATACTCTAGAATCTTTATTGTCAACTGAAGATGGCACTCCTTAGGAGCTTGCATAAACTGACTCACTCTTCCCACTACATAACAAATATCTGGTCTTATGACTGTCAGAAAAATGAGTTTCCCCACAAGCCGTCTGTACCTAGTGACATCTTCAAGAAAAGGTGAGTCCTTACTCCAACACTTGTCATCTCTAACAGACATCAGAGATCGCGCAGGATTAGCCCCAAGGATACCTGTCTCTTTTAAGTGATCCAAGGCGTACTTTCACTGTGATAGAATAATAGTCCCGGGTATACTGGATATTTCAATTCCCAAGAAATATTTCAGAGAACCCATATCTTTAGTGATAAAATATTGAAGAAGATGCTTCTTTGTCATATTCACACCTTCTCTATCATCACATGTAAGAAGAATGTCATCCACATAAACCGCTAGGATAACAAAACTAGCTGATGTTTTGCGAATGAATAAGGAGTGATCTGCAGCACTTCGAGCAAATCCAATCACATAAATAACTTCATCGAACAAGTCAAACCAGGCCCTGGAACATTGCTTAAGACCATAGATCACCTTTCACAGTTTACAAATCTAAGACTCCCCTTGAGCAACATACCCAAAAGGTTGCTCCATATAGACAGTTTCCTGCAAATCACCATAAAGAAAGGCATTCTTCACATTCAACTGAGACATTTTCCAGTCTCTGTTGACAGCCACCGAAAAGGGAACACGAATTATAGTAATCCTAGCCACAGGAGAGAAAACATCAAAGAAATACACACCATAGCTCTGCGTAAAACCTTTGGCTATAAATCGCGCCTCGTAACGATCAATAGAACCACCAGGGAAAAACTTGATGACAAAGACCCAGGGACAGCTAACTACATCAGCTCCTGGAGGATTAGGAACACGAGTCCAAGTACTCTGTTCAGTAAAAGTGTTCATCTCTTCATCCATAGCAGCCTTCCAATGAGGAATAACAAGAGCATCTTGATACGAGGCTGGAACAATATTTGCCGAGAGGGCAAGAGCAAACCTCCTAGACAAAGGAGAGAGCTGAGCATAAGAGACCAAAACCTAAAGAGGATGTTGAGTGCAGGAGAGAACACCTTTCCGAAGACCGATTAGAAGATCAAGATCTGTCCTGTCTACTGTATCAACCCTATCCAAAGAAGAGACTATTGCCCCGGGAGCTGGTGGAAGAGGCTTAGAAGAAGAATCAGGGACAGTACAAGAATCCGAAATAGGAGGAGAAGAAAGAAGGGTGGGCTCTGGAAGAGATGTCGATACATTAGGAACAGGAGAAGAATCATCAGAAGAAGGGAGAAGAGAGGGAGAAGAAAAGAATGGAGCATCCTCAAAGAAAGTAACATTCGCCGAGACATGCTGTCTCCGAAGAATAGGATCAAAACACTGATATCCTCTCTGTGTCGGACAATAGCCCAAAAAGATGCACTTGATAGAATGAGGAGAAAGTTTGTCACGTCCAGAAATAGGAGAATGGGCAAACACTGTGCATCCAAAGACACGAGGAGGTAACAGAAACGGTGTGCCATCAGGATATAAAATAGAAAAAGGAGTCTTGCCATTGGGAACCGAATACAGAACTCGATTAATGAGAAAATAGGAAAAAAGAACTGCATGGCACCAATTAGACAGAGGAACGTTCATATGAGTCAGAAGACTACGAGCCAAATCCAGAAGATGTCGATTTTTACGTTCTGCAATGCCATTCTGTTGTGAAGTGTAAGAGAAAGTAGTTTGATGGACAATGTCATGATCTGAACAAAATGATATAAACTGATGACTAAGATATTCTTTAGCATTATCAGTATGAAGAGTTTTAATAGAGGTATCAAATTGTGTTCGAATTTCATTATAACATGCAAAAAAAATTAAGAAAATCTCAGAGCATTCTCGTAACAAATACAATCACGTACATCGAGAAAAATCATCTTTGAATGTAACAAAATACAAACTACCCCTACCAACAGTTTGAAGGGGAGCAAGACACCAAATATCCGAAATGAACCAGGTCAAAGGGATGAAAGAACTGCGGCCATGCTTAGCAAGTAAAGTAGATCGGTGATGCTTGCCAAACTGACAAGCTTCACAATCAAGAAAATGGTCACTACAAGGTAGATAAGGCATAAGCTGATAAAGAATCTGAGGAGGAAGCTACCCAAGGCGAAGATGCCACTGAAGTAGAGAAGAAGATGCCGAAAACACAAAAGCAGTATCAATATAGAACAAGCCATTGCTCTCAGTCCTAGTATAGATTTTAGCAAGAATAAGACACAACAAACCTCACAGATCATAACACACAATTATTTATAGTGATTCCCCAGGGTATAAGTACATCCACTTTCCCCCACCTCCTATCTTGCAGTGTGCTAGACTTGGCAAACTTCACCAAAACTTGGCTCCAAGATCTTACAGCACAGATTTCTCAAAATCTCTTCTCGGGTCTACTCCAAGAACGTATCTCAGGCACAACAACCCTACCTCAGGTATAACAGTCCTATCTCATGTAACACATCTCCTGTAATGACAATATAATATGGGTCCGACCGGGGTCCCACAATATACCGACGCCACAGCTTAAGCATTATAAGATGATATAAACTACCCAACTCAAAACTCAGACAAAACACAGTGAAAACAAAAGAACAAGACTAGAAGTTATCCACTAACATATGAGTATCAACACGGCCTTAAGGCCTTACAACAAAAAAGAGTCCAAGACTAAAACAATAACATCAACCGTCAACGTGCATAAGCACTCTTAGTGTACCTCGACATGCAAGCTGGATACATAGTGTATCCAGCATAAATTCCACAAAACAGAACTATTACAAAATATGAAACACTTCATGAGGCTTAGGCCCTTTTGGCAGGTGAGCTAACTCCTGCTTACGATCCTTGCCCTGTAAAAATTGGTTGTAACGTGGGTCAGCAAAGCTGAACTCAACTGTATAACCAACACATCTCCTCCCTGCCGTCCCTAGCGGACCCCGGAGCACTCCATCATCCTGCAGGTCAGCACTACATATACAAATATACAAGTACAATGAAAGTAGTAAAATAGGTTTGGATGTCTCATACAATAAACATATTTTTATGTTGAGCATGAAGTAAAATGGGCCTATAATGTAACATGTATGCACACCTGGGCTTCACCCAAGTTACCCTAGAGCGTATGCTTCTAACACATCATCAATTGTGTACTCCCAATTTCCCCATCGACGTTCAAGTCGCAAAAAAGTGTTTTTCCAATTTCCCTCAAATGGCATTCAAGCCGCCACATGGATCACTTGTCTAGGCCCCATGAAAGAGATATCAGATATGCTCTGATACCAATTGAGGGAATAGATCTATTTAACTCTAGAGGGGGGTGAATAGAGTATTTGAAAAACTTAATAGGTTTTATAGCGGAATTAAAAATAGTATATATATATATATATATATATATATATATATATATATATATATATATATATATCTTAAGAGAGGGCAAAAAAGAAAAGCTAGCTAACACAGCACACAATACACAGTAATAAGAAAACAGCAAGCAATCCAGACGACACAAGAAATTTATAGTGATTCGCGTAAACTTGGGTACATCCACTCTTCTATCACCCTGGTAGGAATTCACTACAGGTTTTTGATCAGGTGCCTTGTCACCAACAGGTTTTTGCTCAGGTGCCCTGTCACCACAAGATCTATTTGAAGGGAGATCTCACAACCCTTTAGGCTTTTGATCAGGTGCCCAAAAACAAAGCTAAGTCTTTTGTTAAGGAGACTTAAGAACCAGGTGGTTAACTTTTGAAGGGAGTTAAAACCCTATACATAGTGGGGTAAAACAAATGTAATATCGTCTTCTCTTTCTCAAACAGCTGAGAAGACTTTAGTGGATTGCTTGATGATGTCAAAGCTCCCCCTGAGAAGTTGAATGGTTCAGGAAGATGAGAGCTTTGCATATGGTGTAGGCCTTCAATCTTTAAAAGATCTTAAGAAGCTTTCTGGACTGATATTGAATAGTTGTCCCTTGAAAAGCTCTGAAGCAGATGATGAAGAGCTCTGTGAGAGTCTCTGTAAGACTTGTATCAGCTGTTGTGTCTCAGTGAAATCTCTATGTCTATTCTCTTCCTTATTGTGTATTCTTCTGAAAACAGTCCTTTTTTATTCCTTCCAAAAAAGCATTTGAATTTGAATTCTATTTTTGAATTAATGCTAGAATCCTGGGACTTGAACGGCTAGAAATAATCTTAAATGCATTTCCTCAACTGTCTCAGTAAATAAGTCAAGTAATTACTCTGTGAAATCCATAATTAATGTTGTCAAGCAACGACTATATTCATGAGAATGTGAGCATTAATTATTAGAGAATTACTGCCTTAGAATAATCCAAACTGAAAACAAACTGAGAGAAAATGCCAAACTGATAGAAAATGTCGAGCTCAGAACAGATTTCGTCGACCTGAACTCCATATTCGTCGAGCTGAGATCAGAGAAAGTTAATCTGAAAAAATAAATTGTCAAAGCTGGGCTCTAAGTTCGTCGACCAGAGATAGAAGTTCATCGAGCTGAGAACTTGAGAGAAGAGGGAAGATCGTCGACCTGAGCTCTAAGTTCGTCGAGCTCAACTCAGAGTAGAGACTCTGAGTTCGTCGATCTGCGATCGACGATTGTCGAGCTGCGATCGACGATTGTCGAGCTGAGTTCGAAGAACTTGAAACTGATTCTCTGAACTCTTAATGAGTGCCATTCTTCTAAGTTTGGATCTCTGATTTCTTCTGAGGTCTGGATTAAAGATTTACTAACCTAGTCAGACTGACCTACACCTCAGAACTAACAAAATGACCCTAGGCTATACATAAAGGGTCAACAACCTAATAGTGAACTTAGCCCAAATCCAAACTAGGGATCCAACAATCTCCCCATAATTGGGCGAGGTCACTATGAACAACAACAAAGAGAAAAAATCACAAAGCATAGAAGATATCTGGCAGAATTTAAAATTATTCAGCAGATATTAACACAGTGCCTTGTGAAGTAACAAAAAATAAACAGCAGTTCTAATCAAAATATATAAAGAGAATTGTTTAGCCTTTCTTGGAGTTCTTCTTCTGCTCATCTGAGGCAGGTCTGGTGAAGATAATTTCTCTTTTGGGATCTACAGCTTCCTGTTTGGTCATCTTTATATCACTGGCTCCAAGAATTTTCACAGATGCAGCTCTTGGAACAACAACTTCTGGATGTAAAGACATATAAGCATCAACATTAAAGAGATTATGTACCTGGTACTTGTCTAGCTCCTTCTTTCTGTAGGAGGACATAGTGGTGTACTGTGAGGTGTCATGTCCTTCTTCCTTTGCTTTTCTAATCTGGCAAAGAGCTATCAATTCTTGAAATCTGGCCATTCTGAAGTTGGGGTCCATTTCTGGATCACAAACTGGAGAAATAGGCCGTTCAGGAGATGCTTTATCAGGTTGATCATCTTCAGATATTTTCTGTTGCGTGCTATACTTCTGGTATTGTTGTTGTTGCCTGCTGTTGCTGGAATGGTATTGTTGCTACCTGCTGTAGGAAGGCTTGGACTGCTGAGAAGATGTAGATTTCTGAACTGGACCAATACTTCCAGAAGATCCTGCTGCAGGAGGAGGAGGAGGACCTCTCCTGAATTTAGGAGGTGGAGAGTACCTCCTACTCTTCTTCCTGGCTTTTTGCTCATTCTTGGAATACCTCATCCAGTTTGGGGTATCTGGAGTGAGGGTAATATTATGCAAGATATAGTATGGAACATTAGCAGAACGATTTGGCTTAGGAACAGCCTTTGGAGGAGTAGTCTTAGCAGAAGCCTTTCTTTTCTTTGAACTTTTATTATCAGAGTCATCTGACTCATTATCAACATCATCATCTTGAGAAGAATTTTTTAGGATTGTCATAAATAGCATCCAGTTGCTTTAGCAAATCAGCTGAGATTCCAGGAATCTATGGCTGTGCTAGGCTTGTTGGCTCTGCAGAAATTTCTGTAGAAGTCTGAATATTTCTTGTTTCTTCTTCCATGTCTGCAAACAAAATGTCATCCAGATCTGGCATAGGAGATTCACACCGGCCAAAGGTTGGTGGAGAGAATGCCTTGTGCTCAGAAGCTGGCTCAGCAATATTTTCAACAGTAAAACTTGCCTTTAGTTGTTCTACAACTTCAAAACTTATTAGAGAAGAATAAACTACAATAGTTTTAGAATACTGAGTAACAAAATTGGGTAAAATATTTCTGTAAGAAGAATTGAAAGAATCTAGTAAAGAATCTAGATCAACTGTGGGATTTATAATGAAATCACCAGCAGTGATTATTTCTGCAGCTGTATCAGCCATGTTAGTATCAGAATCAATTATATCTATTATTTTAGTTGGAGGGGCTGCCTCTGCTGAATCATCAAACATTTCAGAATCTGCTACTGCTGCTGCTGCTACTGCAGGAGGAGGAACTGGAGCTTCTTCATAGAAAATCTCCCACTGACTGAGTTCAGAGGGTACTAAAGCAAGTACTCAAGAAGAAGGAACAGAAGAGAGAGCAGCAATTCTGGTAGAGAGAGAAATGATGGAAGCAGAGAGAGTTGCAATAGCATTTGCTATTAGTTGCTCAAAATTGGGAGAGATGAAAGCAAGAAGATCATGGGCAATGTCAGAAAAATTGAGGTAGAGAGGTTCAGGGGCATAGGTGGTGTAAGGGGTGTGATGTCCACAGTTTGAACACACAAAGAAGGCGTGAGAGAAGTCTGTGTGGGTGTATTCTGGAAATGTGGAAGGAGAGTTGGATGGAATTTCAGTGGTAGAAGTAGGAACTGTGGTAGTGGGTGTGGAGGTGGGTTCCTGAACTGGAGAGTGATGTGGAGATGGTTTAGGAGGAGACAGAAGATTGTAAGATGGTTATGAGGAGGTAGATGGAATTTCAAATACATGAGTTTGAGGTGGAGATTGAGGAGGTGGAGACGGAATATCCTCATGAATGATGGTGGGAGAATGTGGAGGTGATGGTTGAAGAAGAGGTGAAAGTTGTTGTTGTTGTTGTTGTTGTTGAGGAGGTGAAGGAATGCTGGTGGATGGAGGAATTTCTTCTGGAGGTGGTGGAGAGGCTATAACTGCCCTTGTGTTCTTAGAAGTCATGGAGGAAGAGGAGGCCCTAGAGGGCTTTGGAATGGTCCTCTCCCATCTGCCAAATAAGGCTGAGGTGATCCTCTTTGAGTCATTTATGAATATTGGCTGGGAAACCAATAATTCTGGTGCCTTTTCCTGGAGGAAGATTCCTAGAATCCTCCCAAAGCACACCTCTTTCTTAGTATTTTTCTTATTCATCAACTCAAACAAAATCTTTCCCCAATTTACTGATTTCTTATCTACCAGAGCACACATCACCAGAAACTGGTGCCTGGTTATATAATCATGGGTTGTATGTTTGCCCAGCAAAACCTTGCTAACAATATTTGCCAGAAACTTATATTGAACAGATAAATTCTTCTTCAGAAGTTTATTGAGATTTCCTTCAGAGTGACCTATTTTACTCAGCATATTCTCATATTCAGTATTATCTAATTCAATTTCTTCTTCTCCAGTAGCCAAATTAAAAATCTCAGTTAAAACTTCAAGAGTTAGAGTGACCTGATTGCTGTCAATGGTGCCAATCATAGTATTTGTCCACTATCCGTAACCCACCAATTCCAAGAGGTGGATCATTGCGGGAAGGTTTGGACGACTTGCGAGAGTCGTTCGAAGAACATAAGATGGAGGTTAAGAAGAACTTTCTGGGAGTTCATAAATTCTTTAAATTTCTGACCAAAAGTCTCAAGTTGAAGCCCACTCCAGCAGAAGCGGCAGAATGGAAGAATCCGGTCATGGAGCCTCCCCGATCATCTACTCGCCGACCTCGCCGGACAAGAAGTAGCGAACACAGTTCAGTTGAAGATCAAGAGGACACCAGTGCAGGGAACAACAAGAACTTCTGAAGTTTTCGGGCAGATCTGGGGTGTTGACGCTATCGCCCGCCGACAGTCAGTGTCACCAGTGACAGTGTAGTTTTTAAATTTTCATGTTTTCTGTTTAAGAATTCTGTGTTGTAATATTATGGGACTTATTATGTGATATCAGTGATGCTGTAATATGACTATTGACTCATAACATTTATGGTTTTCTTAATGTTTAATTATCATTTTCTTGTTAATTAAAGTTTTTTTGGTTTACTTATTATGTCGATTCATTAGCTTGATAAGTCCATGATTCCTAGTTCTAATCTTAATAATGAAAATGGGAATCTAGAAGTGGCTTTGTGAAAATATCGACAAGCTGTAAATCAGTGCCTATAAAACTGACTTTAATTGTATTTTGCATAATGTGGTCTCTAATGAAGTGATGACGTACATCAATGTGTTTGGACCTAGAATGATTAACTAGATTATACGTTACGTCAATTGCACTCTTGTTATCACATTTTAATTCAATTGTTTCATGAATTTTTCTAAAGTCTTCTAATATTTGCTTCATCCAAAGATCCCGTGCACAATACCTATCTAATGAAATGTACTCGGCCTCGGTGGTGGATAAGACAACAAAATTCTATTTCCTACTCGACCACAAAATTAGTGAAGGGACTAGAAAGTGATAGGTGTTACTCGTGCTCTTACGGTCTAATGAACAGACAGCATAATCAGAATCAGAAAAATAATGTAAAATAAAGGTAACATTGTAAGGATACCACAAACCTAACTTAGATGTGGCAAAAAGATATCTAAAAATATGTTTAACCACTTTTTAATGAGATTCTTTGGGATTAGCCTGAAATCTAGCACATAAACATACAACGAACATAATGTCAGGTCTAGAAGCAGTCAAATATAACAGTGATCCTATCATTCTTTTATATAATGTTTGATCTATAGAAATTCCACTTTCATCCTTTCCTAATTTCAATGAGACACTCATGGGGGTATTTGCTTGTTTTAGATTTTCAAATCCAAATCTTTTTACAACATCATGAATATATTTAGATTGACAAATAAAGATTTCATCATGTCTTTGAGTAATTTGAAAACTAAGAAAATAAGTGCGTTCGCCTACCATGCTCATTTCAAATTCATTTTTCATAATTTCTTTAACATCATCACACAATTTTTCATTAGTGGATCCAAAAATAATATCATCAACATATATTTATAAAACTATAAGGTCATCATGAACATGTTTAATAAATAGAGTACAATCAGCACTGCCCATTTTATAATCATTCTTTAATAAATAAACAATCAATCTATCATACCATGCTCGGGGTGCTTGCTTTAAATCATAAAAACCTTTTTTGAATTTAAAACATGATCAAGAAATTTAACATCAACAAAGCCTGGAGGTTGTTCTACATAAACCTCTTCCTTAATATACACGTTAAGAAAAACAATTTTAACATCCATTCGAAATAATTTAAATCTTTCAAAACTAGCAAATGCAAGAAAAATTCTAACTGCTTCTAAACGTACTACAGGTGCAAAGGTTTCATCAAAATCTATTCCTTCAATTTGTTTATAAAATTTAGCTACAAGTCTAGCTTTGTTTCAAGTGACCCAAGATTCTCTATCCATTTTATTTATAAAGATCCACTTAACATCTAATATAGGATGATTTGATGGTCTTTCTACTAATTTCTAAACTTTATTACGTTCGAATTGATTAAGCTCGTCGGTCATAGCTAAAATCCAAGAATTATCATTTAAAGCAGTTTAAACATTTTTAGGTTCTATATCATAAATAAAGCACATATTTGTGAATAAATCATGAATGATGAACGAGTACTTACCCCTCTTGACGGTTCTCCAATAACCAAATCTTGTGGATGATCTTTTGAGAATTTTAGCTTGCTTGGAGGTACATATTCTTGCACTTCTTATTCTTCTTGATTCATCTTCTTTTTCTTCTTCCTTGTCTCCAAGGATTTCATCATCATCCGACCTCAGTGGAGGAAAGGGCTCTTCATCATGACCTGTATTATTAGTTTCTACATAAGGGAAAAGCTCATCAAATTTAACATGAATATATTTTTCAAACATTTTAGTCCTTTTGTTGTAAACTTTATAAGTCTTACTAGTTGAAGAATATCCAATAAAAATGCTTTCATCACATTTTTCATCAAATTTGCCTAAATTATCTTTAGTGTTCAAAATGAAACATTTACAACCAAAAATTTTAAAATAAGACACATTCAGTTTCTTTTGAAAATACAATTCATACGGTGTTAATTTCAAGAAGGGGAGAAACATAACGCGATTAATAACATAACAAGCAGTATTAATGGCTTCTGCCCAAAATGATCTAGGTATTTTGTATTCTGATAGCATAGTACGAGCTAGTTCTTGTAAAGTTCTATTTTCCCTCTCTACCACACCATTTTGTTGCAATGTGTGAGGAGCGAAAAATTCATGTTTAATTCCTAGCTCATTGAAAAAAGATACAAATTTTTCATTATCAAATTCACCTCCATGATCTGAACGAATGCACATAGTTTTTAAATCTAGTTCATTTTTAACACGTTTACATAATTTGAAAAATTCTAAAAATGCATCAAATTTAGACATTAAGAAAATTGCCCAACATAAATGAGAATAATCATCAATCAAAACAAAAATGTATTTTCTACCACCTAAACTTAGTGTATTAACAGGACCAAACAAATCCATATGAATCAACTGTAAAGGTCTAGTAGTGGAAACAACAATTTTGCTCTTAAATGAAGATTTTGAAAATTTTCCTTTTTGATATGGTGAACATAAAGATAATAGATTTCAATGTAAAATAGGTAAACCTTTAACTAGTTTATTTTGATACTGTTTTACAATTATCTTGGAACTAGAATGTCCAAGACGCATATGCCACAAATCTAATTCATGACTTTTAGACATAAAACATTTTAATGAAGAATGTGACAAATCATTAAATTTAATCATGTAGATATTTTAAAATCTAGGAGCAGTAAGAACAGTATCGTTTGTTTTGGAATCAATAATTTTGCATAATTTTGAAGATGAGTCAAATAAGACATTTATACCAATATCATATAATTGACTTATAGAAATTAAGTTATACTTCAAAAATTTAACATACAAAACATTTGAGATAGTAAATGACTTGTTACCTACTACTCCAATGCCGATGATCTTTCCTTTTCCATTATCACCAAACGTAACTACTCCTCATTTCTTCATCTCTAGGCTAAGGAACTTTGATTTGTTGTCTGTCATGTGCTTGGAACACCCTGAGTCCAAGTAACACAAATCTTCTTTGTCCTTAGCCTGCCAACACAACTAAAAAGAGGATGAGAGTAAAGATCCGGTTACCCAAGTGGTTCCTCCCATAGTGTAGGTGGAAGCCTTAGGTACCCAGACTTGTTTAACAGAATAATGTCCCGTCTTCTTACAAGTGTGAGTTATGTGACCAAATTTATTACATTTTGCACACTTGATCATGAAGAAAGTTGACGGGTTTTTCAAAATAAGTTTTGAATTTTTTTCTGGGAGCAGCAGTGACAGTAGATTTATTATTTTTAATTTTAAAAAATGATTTTCTGAATTTTTCCTTATCGTCGGTGACAGTGGATGTCACCGGGCGATAGTGTTCTGGAGAGTACTCATGTCTGAATTTTGCTGAACCATAGCACTGGCTCGCCAAAATCATATTCAGTGATTTTTGGCCCATTCCAAATTTGTTAGTGACCATTTCAAGATCACATACTCGTCCTCTCAATGCAGTGTTTTCGGCAATAATGGTGCTGCATCGGTTTGCGAAGGACTTTTTGCTGCCTTCTATTTGAGATTGAGAAAGCTTTAGAGATTTCTCTAAGACCTCTTTTTCTGTTGTAAGAGATTCAACCCGAGACTGAGAATTAGAGAGATCTTTCTCAAGTTCTAGTGTCCTTGTAGAAGACGGATAATGCTCTTGACAAGTCACTTTCTCCTTCCCAAGTATTTTTACTTCATTTTTTAAATTTTTTTTTCAGATTTCTACAATTTAATTTCATTTAAGCTTTTATGAAAATACTTGCAATTTTGTAAAAATTCATTATACAAATCCTCATAAGGAGGATTTACCTCAATGTCGCTCTGGACACTGCTTTCATCATCAGAACATGAGACGTCATTTTTCATCAGACACATGTTGGCCTCCTCTTTAATATCTGAGCTCGAACTGCTTGACTCCTCAGATGTGATGTCATCCCAGGTTTCAGCTTTCAGAACTTTCTTCTTATCCTTCTTCTTGTGCCGCTCCTCCTTCAGCTCTTTCAGATATTTTGGGCACTTGTTCTTAATGTGCCAAACTCTCCTGCAGTGATAGCACTCAGGTGGTGATCTCTCTTTATAATCCTCTCCATCAGCTTGGGCTTTTCCTTTTTTATACCCAGAATCTTGCTTCTTGAAAAAATTCCTGAAAGAATTTCTTCTTTCAGGATTTCTCATGAACTTCCTGAACTTCTTTACGAACAAACTTTCTTCATCTCCATCGTCACTCTCATCGGACTCACTTTCCACTTCCTTCTTGGACTTCAACGCAAAAGCTTTCTTTTTTGGCTCCAGGCTATACTCTTGTTGTTGAATCCTCAGTTCTACTTCGTGGGTTTTCAGATTGCCTATCAAATTTTCAATTTGGGGAGACTTTAGATCGTGTGACTCCGAGATGGCAGTCACCTTTGGATTAAACTTCGGGGGAAGCAATCTAAGTATCTTTCTCACCAAATCTCCGTTTGAGAAACTCTTTCCTAGAATCCTTGAGTCGTTCACTATCTTGTTGAACCATGTGTATATGGTCTCTACATCCTCATCAACCTCCATCTTGAACTTCTCAAACTCCGACTCTAACTGGAAAAACTTCGAGTCTTTCACCTGTGATGTACCTTCATGAGTAACTTCAAGAAGATTCCATATATCATACGCAGTTTCACACGCACAGACACGATTAAATTCAGTCCTAACTAACGCGTAGAATAAGGCGTTCATTGCCTTAGCGTTATTTTTACTGCGAAGCTTATCAACTTCATCCCATTTATCCTTGGATTTTTCCATTGTGACACTTCCTACTACAGTTATAGGTGAAGTGTAGCATGTTTCTACCATGCCCCAAACGTCGATATCTAGAGCTATTAGAAGGCATCACATCGAGCTTTCCAATAGTTGTAGTATGTGCCTGTGAATAAGGGATGTCTACTTATATGTTGCCCCTCAGAATACACGTGAGTGTTTTGTGTCATTACTCCCGGTGGTGAAACCGATTTCAGAGTACCCTCGCTCTGATACCAAGTGTTGGATTGTGCGGTGCCCTTAGAGGGGGGGGGGGTGAATAAGGTTTAATTAATTTTCTTTCACTAAACAAAGTTTACTTGATGAACAAAACAATGAAATTAAGAATTGGAGACTAATTTTTCATAAGCAGACTTGAACACTCTGAAATATATAAAAGCAAAAGCAATAACGATTTATTTCAAATGTGCTAAAAGTGAATACAAAGTATCTCTATAGAGCTAGAGACAAAGACTTATGAAAAATACAATTTACTCTTGATTTTGTTGGTCCTTCTACCAAGAACCGGCAGGCTAAAGCGTATCTTACCCTAGATCTTGCTACCAGCCTCCCCTAGATCTACCACGATCTAGACGTTGCACATAAGGCAAAGATTTCTCCCTAAGCCACACAAGGACTTGGACGCCACGCACAAGGCGGCGATTTTCCCCTAAGCCATACAAGGACTTAGACGTCACTCACATGGCGGCGATTTCCCCTAAGCCACGTAATGACTTAAATGCCATGCATAAGGCGGCGATTTCCCCTCTCAATTACAATAGGAATAAGAACAAAACAATTTGAACACTTTATAATTAAAACTCCCTTAAAACAATGCGCTGGAGATGTCAACGAATCCTTGCCAGGGTTGCTTTGAATGCTGCGTATGTGTCATCGATCTTTTGTGCTTTGGCCTTCATGTGAGTATGGAGTAAATCTAGAATCTGGAGCTCTCTGGTTCGTCAAAACCGGAAGGTGAACTCCATGTAATGAAATTCATGATCCCCACAAAAAATTAACTGTCTTTTATAGTTTGGCAATATCACCTGGCGACACTGGGTATCGTCACCGGGAGATATCGATAACGGTTGCCACGTGTCCTACAAACTCCTCATTTTCGCATCGCAGATCCGTCGATCATGGACTGTCGCCTGGCGATGCCCGTTGTCGTCGGGCGATGGCAACAGTAACTGCCAACTGTGTGGTGATGTTGGATTAACTGCTCATGCCGCTGTCGCCTGTTGGCGATACCCAATATAACCTAGCGATATCTCCTGAGCTCATCTGTTTTGACCTGAATCAACATCCAAATGCCAGTAGAGTTAGACCTGTGATATCTGCACATCATAAACACCCAAAGATCAAATACAAACGAGATTTGTTATTAGCAAACCAGGAAGCGTGGAATGCATGCTCCAACACCTACGCCACTCACCTGCCTTGACCAACCTGAGCCTGAGGATCCTTGGCTTTGCCGGGGAGGGGTCACTCAAACAATTTATGGCAAAGTGTTCCACTTTACCATAGAACCAACATTCATGGATGTTGTATCTCCTCTTCTGAACCGCCCTTGTACATTACAAGTTGTCAACATCTGACTATTCAGAAGGGAGAGCGCAACCTTTTTCTTGTTTCTGTCAGCAACAATCTGACTGAAAGTGAGTCTGTCGGTATAAGTGCTTGTATTACTCGGAGTACCTCCAATAGCAGTCTTCTTTGCCATGGACAAGCTGTTGATGGCTTCAGAGATGGCTAAGTCGGGTTTACTCATGGGGAGCCTTAAAGGGTCTATAATTGGCCATTTGGATTTACTCATGGGGAATTGGCTGCTGCCGTATCCCATATTAAAGGGTCTATAACCTGGGAATTGGCTGCTGCCGTATCCTTGAGTGTGGGGGTCGGGGAACCAAACACAAATGGTCTATAATTCGCCATCTGGATTTACTCATGGGGAGCCTTAAAGGCAATCAAGCCCCTTCCCTTCCTTTCATCATAGTTGTGAGTAATTTTGTTCACACTACATGATCTTCCATTCAACCAATGACGATATGTACTTTCTTGGTCAAACTTGTTGGATGGCAACAGAACTTTCTCAAAAAGATATTAGGCCGAATTGGAGCCTTGCCCTTACTCCTATTCCTTCTTCTAGTATTCCTCTCAATGTACTCCAGCCCCTTCTTATCAGTTTGGATGGTGAAGGTATCAATGAGTTGCAATATAGATTTAGGTTTGGAGTACTAAGCCACTAGCCTCCTCTCTTTGAGGAGCTTATCTTCAAGATCCATAATGATCTTATTCTTCCGGCTGATAGTCCCAATTTGGATGATTGAGATAGTATTCAGCTAGCTGACTTTCCTCCTCATCTGATCAAGCAAGGTGATGAGTCATACTGCATGGAAGCAACTAGCTGTCAGGAGATAATCTCCTTGGCTTGCCTTTTGCCAAACAACTTGCTCTTCTTCAGAGCTTCCAAGATTAATCCATACTTGTTAATCAATTGATTGACATCTGGCTCAGATTCTAAGCCATATTCATCATAGGATGAAGGTGCGTCAGAATTGGGACTTGTTTTATCATATTATGAAGAGGAGAGAGAATGAATTTGTATCTCATGTTGATCAGTCTAATCCTGGCTAGATTCACCATCTATCATGGCCATAAGTCCAAAAAAACAACTATCATCTGCATCCACCACATTGTCACTATCTGAGTGTGACAAAGGGGCCATGATGCTTATCCTTATAACTGGATAGTCCTCATCTTCTTCAGCAGCAGCATCAAATAGCCTAATATAGGCTTCATCTTCTTCTTCAGAGTCATAAGATGCTGAGTCAGTTTGACTCCAGCACTGCTCATTTTTGATAATGAAGGTCTTGTCCTTCTTGCCCTTGTGGTGGAGGTGCTTCTTCTCACTTATCTCTTTTTTCTTGACTGGGCAATCAACAATGACATGCTTAGGCTTGCTACAACAATAACAAACAATTTTAGAGGAAATATGTTTGCTGAGTTTGGAATCATACCTATCTCCTTTGGAGAACTTCTTGGACTTGTTGTGATCCTTCTTGTGATTTGAGGAGGAGGAAGGATTGTTCTTCCACTGCCTCCTCTTCATTATCTTCTGGAATTGCCTTGAGAAGGCAGCAAACTCTCCATCTTACATGTTACTGTTAGATGAGCTGGACTCAGTACTTTCTGAATCAGTTAGTCTCCTTGGGGGTGAGGCAATCCTCTCCTTGCTCTTCTTAGAGCTCTTAGCCTTGAAGGCCACTGTCCTCTTCTTGACATGAGTCTTGTTGGTGGCTTCCTCCTCCTTCTTAGCAGATAACTTCATTTCATATGAAAATAGCTTTCCAAACAAGGTATGAGGAGGAGTTTCAGCAAGCTTGGCCACTTCTCTGATTGCACAGGTCTTTGTGTCCCAGTCTCTGGTTAGAGATCTTAGGAACTTATCATTCAACTCATAATTACTGAAGACCCTCCCATAGGTCCTCAGCTCATTGACCACTGAAAAATTTCTCATAGCAATCAGCTATGCTGTCTCTGCTGCTTTCCCTGAAAGATTCATATTCCTGATTGAGTAGGGATTTCCTGTCATACTTGTCTTCTTTAGTGCCCTCCATATAGAAAATCAGGCTATCCCATATTTCCCTAGATGTCTTGCAGTGGACAAGATTTGAGAATGTGGAATCATCAATGACACTCACAATGATGTTCTGTGCCCTCTTGTCCATAGTTGTCAAGATGATCTCATCTGTAGTCATCTCAGTGTACTTCTTTTGAGGTTTGGACACTGACATCTAGGACAAAAATCTTCATGGGGATAAAGGGTCCTTACTGAACAATGGTGAAGATCCTTGGATCAGAAGCCTCCATGAAGAATCTAAATCTCTCTTTCCAAATGACAAAAGTTTCCTTTCTGTAGATTAGAAGCTTCATGGAGCCCAACTCCTTATGGTTCTCTCCTGAATCCATAAGGATAATCCTTAGCTACCCTTGGAGATCTGTTTAGACTGTTATGTCCTTTTCTTGAACAACCTCCCTCTGATATCACTTGAAAGTCATTTGTTTCAAGAGTAGCTGAACACCTAGAGGGTTGGGGGTGGGGGGTGAATAGGTTTTCGTGTCTTTTTAAACTATCTTCTTACTTTGGTGTGTTGTGACTTAGTATTATGTTAGCTTTCAAGAATACACAATCAGCACACAACTATTTACTGTGGTTCCCCAAGGTTTTGGTACAACTACTATCCCACCCTCCTTTCTAACAACGTGTTAGACACGACCAACTTATCCAAACTCGGCTCCAAGAGCTTACAACAAAAATCCCTCAGGATCTCTCAAACTCCTTCAAGTACTACCTCAGGCCCAAGGCCCTACCACTCAAAGCAAATGATGCTCCTACAACTCAGTGATCCACAGATCACCAAACTCAGAGAATAACTCGCATACAACTTAGGTACACAGGACCTATGTCAGATCCACAGAAGAATCCTACACTCAGAACCACTGAAGGATCATACCACTCGGCCTTTATAGTTTAGGATTACAAGTCAGATCAGTTAAGATCCTACAAAGAGATTCAGTATGTTGGTGATGAATGACTCCAAAGAAGTTATCTCTGAGTCACCCAATTCCTGAACTAAAAAGACTCAGTCCTACCCTCTTCACAGCACCAAAAAAAGATCTTCAATGATGATTCTGCTTGTGCTAAGAAGTAACTGCAGAGATTGCTTCTTTTTTCTCAGAAAAAAATCTTCCTGATCTTACTGTTGAGAGATGATTTGATCTTTAGAGAAAAGTTTCTTTAACAGCAAATTCTGTTTGTGATTCACAAATTACTTTTTAGCAAGCTCTTTGATTGCTTCAACTCAGTCTAAAGGAAGAAGACGACTACTTTTCTCCCGTTAGGTTATTTTCTAAGTTCACAGAAATATCCTTTTATATCCCGCCGCTCAACGGCTCTATGCACATTATGGGCTGGCCGGAAATGGCAACTGAACCATCACTTTTGCATTTACAGCTGTACTAAAGAAATGCGATGCCTTTTGTCTTCTTGCATGCAAGTCCGACAATATTTGAACTTCTGCTGACGTTAGCATGAGTCAGTGCTTTTAGACTTAGTAAATTTCAGACAGACTGCACAGGCGTTGAGTGAAGCCTTGTCACTCAATGCAAAAGAACTTAGAAAAATTTTGTGACTTGAGGCGTTGAGTGAGCCTTCCTCACTCAACGCATATAGACTTTTATAGTCTAACAAATTGTGCATTGAGTGAGTCTTCATCACTCAACACTTCTGGATTTAGATTGATTTCTTTGAATGTAGGCGTCGAGTACATCTTCTTCACTCAACGCTTTCTGCTTTTGTCAAGCTTCTTGATGAGGCGTTGAGTGAACTGCCTTCACTCAACGCTTCTGTCCTTAGACAGAATCCATATCGAGTAGGCGTTAAGAGAACTTCCCTCACTCAATGCTTCTCTCCTTAAATAGAATTCTTGACAGCAACACTGCAGCTTTGACTGTTAGATGTACTGTCGACGCTTCTGCTTCTTGGCATTGAGTGAACTGCATTCACTCAATGCTTCTGGACTTATCCAGATTTCTGCTTTGACAATACAAAGGCTTTGACTGCCTGAACATCAGTCGACGGTTTTATCCTCTTAGCGTTGAGTGAACTGCCTTCACTCAACGCTTCTGGACTTGACCAGATATCTGCTTTGCCAGCATCCTGTCATGAGCCCATCTGTCTTTGTGACTCAGACAACCTATCAAATCAGTTCAACAGAGAACTATCTACATTCATTAAACTAAGGGCATGCATCAAATACATTCATGTGTATACCATTGACTTGTTTCTTCAAATATAGGACATTATGATCAATGGACCCAACATTAATAATCTAATTTTTCGCGCGCGAACAAAGCACATCGAGATCGAGCATCACTTCGTTTGAGAGAAGGTGTTGGAGGGGTATTTGATGGTAGAATATGTGCAAAGTCCGGAGAATATCACAGATATCTTTGCAAATCCATTGCTGAAGGGATCGTTTATTCAGTTACAGGGTTTGCTCGGGCTGGTTTCCACTTCTCACTTCAAAGGAGAGTGTTGAAAATTTTGAAGTGGAGGTGGGCTGTCTGATTTGGGTAAACTGTACAGACCGTCGCAGACTGGCGGCTAAGATGTGGCGAAAAGCCTGTTTCGGCTTCTATCCTTCTTTCATGCGGATTGGTTCAGCAAGTACCCTGTAGAAGCAACTGAGCGGTTAGCCTTGTCTAACTGTAGTTGTAGTGGTCTGGTTTGTGATACCGCACAGTTTGCTTAGGCTTTCAGGATCTCTGGCTCTCAAGAAGGCAGAAGGTTAGCGTGGTCTGTGGAAGCTAACCACACAGTTCGTCGAAGCCTTCTCGGGCGGTTGGGTGCCAGAGTTCGCTGATTTGTGTCGACTTGGTCACGGTGGTGATAAATCTGGTTTGTTGCCTAGTTTGCCGAGACCACCTGGTCGCGCGGTCTGCTTCTGATATTCACAGCGTTTGACTGTTTGACTAGGCTTGTATATATCCTTAGTTACAGATAGCAGTATGTGAGGATTAGATGCATAGACCAGTGCTAAGTGTGGTTTGGTGGCTGAGTCCGGCTGTCCGTCGTTGGTGTGATGGATTAAATCGCGTGTCTTGGTTGCTACGATGTCCGATCTGGTGTCTGTGTCCACTGAACTGTGCAGTCTAGTTGCGGAGATCGACAATTCAAAATGATCATGGTGGTTTTGGATGCGTGACTAGATTGATCAAGTCCACGCGGACTGGTTTTATTGTCTGGTCAACTTGTCGGACTGATCCTTCTTTTTGCCTATGCGGATAGATGGTCATGTGGTCGACAGATGCTGGTGTCCACGTTTTGTGCGGATAGGTGATGCTAGTCTTGGATTGGCGGGCATTTATCCTATCGTTATGGGCGGTGACGACACTCCTCCTTGCTCCTATAAATAGGAGTGTCCAGCTTGTCATAAATAACAAGAACAGTGAGAACATTGCTCGCAATTTAATCTTGCGGTCAAGATTTTCTAACCGACGCGACTAAGTGAAGTTGACTCTGTGCAGACTGCGCGGATAGCATCAGATGTCTATGAAACTAGTGAAAACTTGGTGTGAAACAGTTCGCGGTTAACCGTCGGCGGTATAAAGCAAGTCGTGGTCTCAGCGGTCTGAAGTCTCGTCCTCGGAGTTGCGGTTAAGTCGAGCAGTTTGACCGGTCTATCAGCGGGTTCTGTTCAAGTTCTTCAACATTCATTAACAAATAGTCCACGCGGCTAGTTACGGTTTGGCAACTTGGGCAGTTTCGGCGGACAGGGCTTGCGGTTAGCAGTTGTGCGGCCTGGGCGGTTAGAATTTGCAGACCGTACGGTAACTCTTGCTTGTACTTTTTTGTTTCCATCGAGTACATTTCAAAATTATGTCTATCGATTTATGCCTCGCTCTGTAATCAGATTTGTTAATTCCATAATAAGACTCTTGTGTTTTTGTTGTGCTGAATTCTATTTGACTTTGGTTGTGGTTGAATGTTCCTCCAATCTCTTTCTCATCTTCCCATAAATTTTTACATAGGCAATTTCATAATTGATCTCAGTATCTCACCCTCCTTATATGACAACGTTGGAAAACTGGAAGACGACTTCAATGATCTCTCTGTGAAGAGCTTTGGGAAGGGATATTGGAAGCCAAGATCCTTTACTAATGGTGCTGGCAAGCCTCGGTCCTCTATACAAAGTCAAGGCGGCCTTCCCTACCAAGATTGCGAGGGAACGAATGAGCTCAAAATTATCATGTCGACGCTATGCAAGGTATTTTTGTAGTCACATGGATTATAATGCTCCTTTTCCATTGCGACCAGCGCAGCTTCTTATGGATGTTAGAAATTCAGCTCGTCATAACAAGAGACATCTAAGTTTATGGATATTTACCATTACCTCAACCAATGTGAGAGTAGAACTCCTCTCGGCAATAATACCCATGTTCATCCCAATGTAATAGAGAAGATACCAAAATGTCATTTGCCCCAGTTTGGCTACTCGAAGAAAAGAGTGGGAAGCTCATAATATATTGTAGGCATCGTGTTTGGCTCCTCATAATATACTCAAGATAGGTGTAACATCCTGATTTTTATTTGGCCAGTAGAATCCTAGTTAACCTAATAAAAATAACCCGAACAGCTGTTGGGGTACGCTAAAATCTAAGAGGTTACCTAAATTTGTATATTGACCAAACGTACTCCGAATTGACTTCTGTCAGTTGCATTAGACTCTTATAGTCAATACGAGTGTATGGAACTTGTTTTGTCCCAATCCGAGGTCATCTGAAGAATACAACCATTTTGAGTAGTATGTCATGGCAACGCCGAAATTGTATATTGAGCATACATGCTCTGAATTGAGTTCTGTCAGCTGCATTGAACTCGTATAGTCAATAGGAATGCAACAGAACTTGTTTCATCCCAATTTGATGTCATATGGAGAATATGATCATTTTGATTGGTTCGCCACGATGACGCCGACTTTGTATATTTAGCATACATACTTCAAATTGAGTTTTGTCAGTTGCATTAGACTCGTATAGTCGATAAAAGTGAAACAGAATTCGTTTCATCTCAATCCGAGGATATATGGAAAAATATGACCATTTTGAGTTGTGCGTCATGACGACGCCGATTTTGTGTATTAATCATACGTGCTAAGAATTGAGTTCTGTCAGTTGTTGGACTCGTATAGTCGATACTAGTTTAACAGAACTCGTTTCGTCCCAATCCGAGGTCATATGGAGAATATAGTCATTTTGAGTAGTGCGGCACGGTTATACTGATTTTGTATATTTAGCATACGTGCTCCGAATTGAGTTCTGTCAGTTGCATTGAATTCATATAGTTAATACCAGTGCAACAAAACTCGTTTCATTACAATCCGTGATCATATGGAAAATATGACCATTTTGAGGGTCATCGAGCATCATGACATCATCTTAGTATATTAAGCATTTGAAATCAGAAATGATCCCAGTCAGTTGCATTAGATTTGAGTGGTCAATACGATAGTAATAAAATTTGTTGCACTCAATTTCGACGTCATTTGGTCAACTTGGTCAAATTAAGCTCATTGGTGTACCGAAAAGCGCACACACGCTAATATTTTTACAATACCCCAACATTGACTCGTCACTCGACGACTTGTACCTACTTTGACCTTGACCCTTATGGGAACCCACCATAAGGTTGAATTTGGTCGAACTCCTTAAAAATCATATATTTTTTTGTAAATTTTAAGATGATGATTCACCACCCCATTAGCCAAACACCCTTGGCTCCACACCACAACCTAAATTGGCTCTGAAATCCAGCAATGCCCCTCCCTTGGATCATGGGCCTTGGGCCAAAGCCCAAAAGGTTACCCTTCTTTCCCCAAAGCATAATATCAAGCCACCTAAGGAATGCCAACTAATTTGGACACCTGGATGTCCTTGCCCTTCAAATGGAGGTCATCTGCCCTAGTCAGCTGGGGGAGGCAAAGCTTCTCCACCAAAGGGATATTAATCCTACACCAACAAGGAATAAGGGAGGGGGAGGTGTCCCAGCCTATATATAGGCCCCTACCCACTTTAGATGGCGTCACAGCCCCTAGACAAACCCAACCCTACCCCTGTC
Source organism: Platanthera guangdongensis (assembly GCA_039583875.1). Lineage (NCBI taxonomy): Eukaryota > Viridiplantae > Streptophyta > Magnoliopsida > Asparagales > Orchidaceae > Platanthera > Platanthera guangdongensis. The sequence continues at coordinate 134,714,282 of CM077160.1, forward strand.
GGAGCTCCAGCTCGTCTGAAAACCCAAACCCGAGCCCACCACCCTCTAATGGAAAACCATCCAAGAAGCTCTCAGGCCCCAATCAGGTGGATTATCCTTCTCCCTTTCCTTTCAAGTTCGTCGTTGAGCTGCATGTGGGCTCCAACCGCTAAAGCTCCGCCACCGCCATAAAAGCCATGCTTTGGGCTCGAGTGGTGGTAGGGCACTGTGAGCCTCCCAACACTCTGTGATGGCTCTAGGAGGATGTCCCTCACTGGAAGAGGGATGACAAACCATCTCCGGATAGAGGGGAGACGGTAGTGCATCTTGAAAATGGATCTCTGACGGTACCTGAGGCGTTCTTCCTGTAATAACAACCACTGACTGCTGTCGGCGGCGCCAGGCCACCAGACCACCACTGGAGGAAGCGCAGACCCCCGAAGAGTCAGCTAGGGGTAGTGGCGCATCCGTCTTGTGATCAGACAGAGGTGGAGAGGCCCCTCAAGACTTTACCGCTCTGGAAGGCATATTTATTGTCCGATCCAGTGATCAGGATCAGACGACTGTGATCTTCTTAAAAATAGCTAAGTGATGATTACATTTCACAACAGATTTTCTCCAGATTCATTGTGGGGTTACGAATTCTACAGTCTGATCCACTTCAACATTTGTGTTGTTTTAAAACAATGTGTTAATGCTTTTTTAAGGCTGATGTAATGTTAGATTTATATGTTATATGTTCGCGCGTGTTGAGACCGACTCGGAATAGGTTAACGGGTTCGTGTCATACTAGGGTCTTGCTCTACGCTGGAAGTACTATAAATACCCATTCCATACATAGATGTGGTATTCGTAGAATACTTTGAGTGGCTCTCTAACCATATCATTCTCAAAGTATCGCTCCGCTAGGGTTTCCGCTCGCTGCGATTCTCGATTTCCGCTCGTCGGCTCCCGTTTTCGCGAATCCGCTGCTCTATCGCTCTCCGATCGTGAAGAAGAAAGCAGATCGCAGATCTAGGGTTGCCTATCGGGAAGGACCTCAGTTTCTGCAATCGAGATCGTTTTCAAATCTGTCGCTCCCGCCGTTCACGAGTTTCCCGTGGCCGCCATCATCGTTCGCCGCGATCCGACGTTCCAAGATCCAGTCGCCTCCTGTGCAGTTCCGACGGGATTTCTTCCAGTTCGCGATTCCGGGGAAGTAGGCTGCCGATCTCCCGCTGCTAGGTCGCGAAATAGCTTGAATCCCGCCAGAGGATTTCGATTAGCCGCTGGATCAGAAGAACTCCACCAGATCTTTAAGCTCTTTGGTTTCTCGAGATCTTTTTCGAGGTTTTTCGAAGCAGTCCGCCATCTTGGAAAAAACGGCCATCTTGCTTCCGGATCTGCCAATTCTAGATAGGATTTCTTTTTTCGGGAATTGCCGCCTCTGTTTGCAAGGAATATGGTCTACAGTGTCGATCACAAGATCTACTGTGCTGATAAGTGGAGATCTCCTTCCAGTCGTTTCTGATTGCAAATTTCTGGATTTCACTCTACCAGTGCCTAGGAGAGTGTATTGTTGAAAAAAGGGAAGGATTTAATCCTCTTAGAAACCGTGGATCAGTCACAGGAAACTTCAGTGCGCTGTTTGGAAATCAACAAGGGAAGGAGTACTTGTGCACTGTGCATTTCATCTTTGATATTAGCAGCACCTCTCCAGGAAAAGGAACTTTTCTTTCGGCTTCATTCTGAATAGTCCTTTTTGGGCAACTCTATTCAGAGAGGAGGAGCAAATAATTTCTGGATTGGATCTGAAGACCCGTTCTTGTCTCACGCGGATCAGGTGATTTATTTCATGTTTACTGTTATAGCAAAGCGAGATGTCGAAGGTTTCCTCCTACGACATCGTCAAGCTACAGTGGTTCGATCTCTCTGACTTCCACGCTTGGAAGCTGCACGTCAAACTTGGTATGAAGGAATGTGAGATTTTCTACACGGTCCTGAGTGACTTTGCCACTACCGAAGAGGACGTGAACGAACTTCAGTGGAGAAAAGACGAAGACTTCTGCAGGGACTACCTCCTAAATTCACTGAACCCTACACTCGCCCGGACCTACAGCAGTCATAAGACTGCAAAGAAGATTTGGGATTGCTTGAATGCGCACTTCCAGAAGGAAGAGGGGTTGTCGAGGACTCTCCTTGTGGAGAGACTCTTCACTTCAAAATTTAATTTAAACTCGTCAATCAGCTTTCAAATAATTGAACTGGAGAGTCTGCGTCTCAAGTTGGCGGACGATAAGTCCAACATCTCTGATAATCTTTTTATATGGCTGATACTTAGCAAGCTACCTCCTAAGTGGTTGACATTCAAGACTGAAATACACAGAGTGAAGGAAAAGATCGCTTTGGATGAACTCAAAAGGTTCATTCATATCGTGGATCAAAGCAACACTGGTAAGAGCTTGGAACAAGTTGGTCAGTCCTCACAGGCTGTTAACTTCGTTTCTCGACCCAGCAAGCCTCGAAGGAAGCCACCAGCACCCAAAGGTGAAGCCTCTGCACAGTTGGCGCCTAAAAAGCCCTCTTTCAAAAGGAAGAGGGGCTAGTGCTGCAACTACGGCAAGTGGGGACACTGGGCGGCTGATTGCAAGACTCCTAAGAAGAAAAAGGAGGATGCCCCGCAAAATGTGGCGAACATGCTGGTTGATGCCTCAGATCCCAAGTACTTCGTAGCTATGATCGAGAGCAGTCACCGCAGTTCGTCCTCTGAGTGGTGGATAGATGGCGGTGCTACCTGTCATGTGACGAATGACAGAGGATTACTTGCTGAGGTCAAGGCGGTCCAGGAGAAGGTGGAGAACTGCAATGGAGGAGAGACCGGGGTGACCCATCCTGGGACAGCCGAGCTGGTCCTCTCATTAGGTAAAACTCTTTTTCTGAAAAATGTTAAAGTAGTGTCTTCTTTAACTAAAAAACTGATTTCAATGAGTCTGTTAGATAAGGCTGGGATGTCCTTCATAACTCAAAACGGTAGAATGATCTTAACGGTAAATTCACATTATTTGGTGTGCGTACCTGATTAACGGAATGTATAGACTTAGCTTAAAAAATGATATCATTAACCAAATAAGTTCGAACCTTATTGATCCTAAGTTGTTACATAACAGACTTGGACACGTGAACTATAGGAAAATGCTAGATCTAGAGAAGAGTCATAACATTCCCATAGATCCGTCGATTCGATTTGACAAGTGTGAGGTGTGCGCTCAAACCAAAATCACTAGAAAGCCATTTAAATCGGTTTCTAGGAGCACGAAACTTCTTGAGTTAATATATTCAGACCTCTATGACTTTCGTAGTCACGTCACTAGAGGGGGAAGGAAGTATCTGATTACATTCATAGACGATTTTTCAAGATATTGTCATGTGTATTTGTTAAAATCGAAAGACGAAGCCTTTGAGACGTTTAAGACCTTTAAATCTCGTGTAGAAAATCAGTTGGACCTGAAAATTAAAAGATTTAGAAGTGATCGAGGAGGAGAATACACTGTTACTGGGTTCAAGGAATTTTGTGCCTCTGAGGGAATAATTCTTGAAACCAAAGCTCCTTACTCACCCCAGTCAAATGATGTTGCTGAGCGTAAGAATATAACTTTAACAAAAATGTTGAACTCTATGCTCCTAATAGCTGGCATGCCTAATTCCTTTTGGGGAGAAGCAGTTCGTGCTGCAAATCACATTCTGAATAGAGTGCCTCATTCTCAGCTCACTGCCACCCCGTATGAGCTTTGACACATTCACCCTTTATAACGGTCCAGGCCCATCAACATGGGACCCGCCAGACCGCCGGCCTACCAGAGTCCAGACGCGGGCCCACTACTGGTAGTCAGCCTATCACATTCAAGCCTGCAGACCATGCACCCCAACCCCTCTCCATCCTGTTTATCAACACGGTGGGTTGTTGCCACTGGGTCTCGAACCCAGGACCTTGATAAGAGAGCTTTCCGCCACTCCCTCATCACCAACTGAGCTGCAGCTCAGTTGGTGATGAGGGAGTGGCGGAAAGCTCTCTTATCAAGGTCCTGGGTTCGAGACCCAGTGACAACAACCCACTGTGTTGATAAACAGGACAGAGAGGGGTTGGGGTGCATGGCCTACAGTCTTGAATGTGATAGGCGGACTACTAGTAGTGGGCCCGGGTCTGGACTCTGGTAGGTCGGCGGTCTGGCTGGGTCCCATGTTGATGGGCCTGGACCGTTATAAAAAGTGCACTTTTATTGTAAGGCTCCTAGCCGATCCAACGTGACAGCATCACGGCTCCGCTCTAGGCGACCCTACCGGGCTGCAGCCTAAGCACCCCAACCCCTCTCCAGCCCACTGGCGGGTTGTTGGTGGCCACATCCTCCCTTTGATGAGGTAAACTCGATAGTCAAGCCCGCACTACGGGGACTTCCCAGGAGGTCACCCATCCCAGTACTACTCTCGCCCAAGCACGCTTAACTATTTGAGTCATACATGATAGGTTTAGAGAGCCGCTCAAAGTATTCTACGAATACCACATCTATGTATGAAATGAGTATTTATAGTACTTCCAGCGTAGAGCAAGTCCCTAGTATGACACGAACCCATTAACCTATTCTGAGTCGGTCTCAACACGCACGAACATATAATATATAAATCTTGTAATCTCCTCTTATGTCCTCCGTGAATCCAGACTTCGGATAGAGGGTGGTTTGTGCAAAGTTCAACCAACTATGAATCATACACAACCATGTCCAACACCTGTTTCAAACAAAATTAGACTTAAGCACATAATAGTATGCACGCATAAGTAAAAAGAAACTCAGCTGCAAAACAGAATAGTCTCAGGTACAATAAGACACAGACCCAAAATGCCTGATGTCCCAAACAAACAGAGAGCTAAAAGTTCAATCAAACAGTGCAAAAGATAAGAGCTAAAAACAGTGCTCTGAACAGAAGTAGCAAAAGATAAACTAAAAAATACTCTAAAACTCATCATCCAGAAGATCATCCTGATCGGGATCCCAGTCAACCAGTGCTCCTCCTATCCCAGTAACCCCTGCAATTTCAACAGAGAATTTCATTTCAGAATGAATTCTACCCTTTGCAAATTTGTAAATATCTAGTTCTACAAAAAGAACTTAGTATTAATCTTTTTAATTTGGCTGGGAGGACACGTTCACAGAGTATTATAGTTTTACCTTAGAACCTGGTATCTGTTTCAACCGAAACGATTCCAGACTTCTGGACACCGCAGCTATATCTGTGATCCTATATGGAATGTCACGGTTACTGCCCTTCTAAAGTTAATTGGAACTCATCAAGTTTGGAATGGAACCAATCTCCAGAAGAAGAGACAAGATCTAGTCAGATTGTGTTATCAAGTTTGGAATAACACTCTCCTCCAAGGCAAAAGCCGAATCCAGGTGAAGTTTTTAGCATCAAGTTTGGAATGAAACAACTTGCCAGATCCGAGCTCAGCAACTAAGAGCATCAACAAAACACACCATGCTTGCTTTGACAAAGAAAATCAGAATAATCAAAACTTCCGGACAAAGGCTGAACTGAATCGCCTATTGCTGAACTAAGCCCGAACTAAATCGCCTTTAGTCCCATTTTCCCCATAGTTTTGATCAGACGGTCTTTTGGCATTCCTTTCGTCAATGGATCAGCCAGGTTATCCTTTGAACGTACATCGATCAAAGTTATAATTTCTTGTTCTTTCAGATAATTCAACAAGACATGTCTCAGTCGTAAATGTCTCCTCTTAGTATTATAGAGGGTATTCTTAATGACTTGAACTGCTGCTTGATTATCACAATACAAGCTCAACGAGTTGACTTGTAACTTGGACAAGGGAATGTCTAGAATCAAGTTCCTGATCCAATCTGCCTCTTCACCATCCAAGGCTAAGGCGAACAACTCGGCTTCCATAGACGACAATGCTATACAAGTCTGTCTTTTGGATTTCCAAGTGATAGCAGCTCCACCCAAAGTGAATATGTATCCACTGGTGGACTTGCTGTTCCCGACTTCTGAACACCATGACGCATCAGAATGTCCCTCCACAGAAAGTGGGTAACCAGTGTAGCACAGAGCATGATCCTTAGTACCTTGTAGGTACCTCAACAGCCTATCTAGGGCTTCCCAATATTCTTTGCCTGGATTACTGGTAAAACGACTCAGCATGCTAACCGAAAAAAGCAATGTCTGGTCTATTATAACTTGTGGCATACATGAGACTACCAATTATTTTAGAATATCTGACTTGATCAATGCTGGTCTCTACGTTAGGACTCAACTTCACATTATGATCAAATGACGTCTCAACCGGCCTACAATTATCATATCCCCAGGTAGAAAGAAGTTGCTCAATATAATGAGCATGACTAAGAGTAACTCGACCCTTGTCAACTCTAACCTTCATACCTAACAGGCTATCCACAGGACCAAGGTCCTTCATGTCAAAAACTTCTGCCAGAGTGGATTTAATATCCCTAACTACAGCAAGATTAGACCCCAAAATCAACATGTCATCCACATATAAGCATATGATGATTGTCTGATTCGACAATGAGCGGTGATAAATGCATTTGTTTGAGAGACTGGACTGAAATCCGAGGCTCTTTACCACCTGGTCAAATTTCATGTGCCACATCTTAGGCGCTTGTTTAAGCTCATAGATTGATTTATCCAATTTGCACACTTTATCTTTTTGATCTTTCTGCATATAACCTTCAGGTTGTGCTATGTAGATCTCTTCATCAAGCTCTCCATTTAAGAAGGTTATTTTCACATCCATCTGATGAACTATAAATTTCTCGATAGAAGCTAAGGCCAGAAGAATCCTGATAGTCGATAGGTGATACACAGGTGAATAAACATCAAAATAGTCTATTTCCCCCATGTTGTTTATAACCTTTAGCTATGAGAGGCACTTTATACCTGGCTATAGACCCATCACTATGTAGTTTCTTCTTCAACACCCACTTGCATCCTATGACTTTAGCACCTTTCGGCAAGTCGACTAGACGCCAAGTATTGTTATGTAACAGCGAGTCCATCTTATCATCAATGGCTTCTACCCACATCAACGAATCTCTAGATCTCATTGCCTCCTGGTAGGAGAATGGATCATCCTCTAAGTGGTAGGTGAAGAAATTCTTACCAAAGTTCTTAGGGATTCTCTCTCTTGTAGATGCTCTAAGTGCAACAGTTTCCACCTCTAGAGGTTGGGGAGCAATGTCAGAAGGGCCAGCTACAGGTTCTACGATAGATTCTGGAATCATATCATTAGACCTGGAAACAGATAACTCATGATCCTTGACAAACTTATCTTCAAAGAATATGGCATCTCTAGACTCTATCACGATATTCGTGGATAGATCGAGAAAAGTATCGGCTGCACTATCTTCTGCACTACCTAAATAGACGCATGTTGTCGTCCTAGGTCCCACCTTAGACCTCTTAAGGTCTTTTAATCGCACATATGCGATACATCCTCAAGTCTTTAGAGTATCGTATCTACAAGGGTATAACGGTCCAGGCCCATCAACATGGGACCCAGCCAGACCGCCGGCCTACCAGAGTCCAGACCCGGGCCCACTACTGGTAGTCAGCCTATCACATTCAAGCCTGCAGGCCATGCACCCCAACCCCTCTCCGGCCTGTTTATCAACATGGTGGGTTGTTGTCACTGGGTCTCAAACCCAGGACCTTGATAAGAGAGCTTTCCGCCACTCCCTCATCACCAACTAAGCTGCAGCTCAGTTGGTGATGAGGAGTGGTTTGAAAACTCCTTATCAAGGAGGTCTCGGGTTCGATCCCCGGCCTCAACAACCCGCCTGTTTATGGAGAGGGGTTGGGGTGCATGGTCTGCAGACCTGGTTAGGCTTAACCCTTTCGAGCATGGTGCTGGGGGTGCCGGCGGCCGTCCTTACGAGCATGGCTGGGGAGGCCTTTACAAAAAAGTGTACTTTTTATTGTAACGCCCCTAGCCAAAAATAACAAATACCCCAAACCCCTGGGTCACCCCCGCGCGAGTTTAGTTTGGGGACAATCTAAGCAGCGGAAGCAGTGGTGTGCCCATGTGGGGGTCACATATATAATTGTCCATTTTAGTTAAGGTTGAAAAATTTCTGACGATAAATTTTGTGGCGCAGCCTCCAGCACTGCCTACACAGATTCCGGAAGTTGCACCACCGCCGCCGGTTCCCACTCAATTCCTACAGTCTGACATGGGACAGACTCTGACGGCTATCCTGGAAGCCTTCAGGAACCAACAGGCCCCGGCTCCGCAGCCTATTCCGGGAGCCAACTGGCTCAGCATCTTTCGAGGACTCTCTCCCCCATCCTACTTGGGGATAGAGGGGGTAGTTCGGACAGAGGAATGGCTAGACATCATGGAGGAGATACTGATAGGGATATGGAGCCCTTAGGAGGAGAGGGTGCCACTGGTTGTTTCCTGCTTGGAGTCCCATGCCAAGCGGTGGTGGAAGACAGTTCTGGAGACTACATTTGCTGATAGGGAGGTTGCCGAGGTGACGTAGGAGGAGTTCAGGCCCATGCTGTTGGAGCACTTTGTTCCGCAGTCGGCCCGAGATGAGCTGGAGGACCGCTTCTTGCAGTTGAAGCAAGGTTCCAGGACGGTGGTGGAGTACCATCGAGACTTCAATCATCTGGCCTGTTTTGCAAACTCTTACCAGCTAGATGAGGCAGCGTACACCAAGAGGTTCTACAAAGGTTTACGGGAAGATATGAGGGATGTCCTTCTTTTCATTTCGGACGGGCCTATCACTCGTATTCTGGAGATGGCAAAGAGGTTAGAGGCAGATTGGCTCACCACCAGAGGCCGGAAGCGGCCAACGGAGGATCAGAACCGGGGAGCCCGGAACGATCAGCGGCAAGGTCGTGCGCCATAGGTACAAAAGGTGGAGGATCAGCCTCGACAGGAGGTGAGGCAGGAGCCAAGGGAGCAGGTGACGCTGGCCCCTCAGCCTATTCAGATGAGAGATGTGCGGAGGCCGGGAGGTGGGGCTTACACTCTGCCGGAATGTTACCACTGCCATCAGGTGGGGCACATCAAGAGAAACTGTCCCGTGAGAGGGATGCCTCCACCAGCACCGCAGATTGCCCTACCGGCTCAGCATTATGGAGGCCAAGGACGTGGCCAAGGACGCGGATATCAGGGTAGAGACCGCAGGCCGGAAGGACTGTAGATTTATGCACTGGACCTGGCTCAACCCAGGAACCCGGAGCAAGTGATTACAGGTACGACCAAAAAGTTTTCTTTTTACTTAAGTTCTTTCCTTCCTAGAAAAGTAGTTTCATGAACTTGAATTATTAAGACTAGGCAGGAAAACCCGAAATAGAACTCTAAGTAAATTTACTATCTCAGGCATCGTCTTCATTTGCGGCAAGCCCGCACACACTCTCTTCGACACGGGTGCTTCGCACTCGTTTGTGTCGGAGACCTTTATCCAAGGGTTAGGAGGCATGGAGAGGATCACAACCCAGATGTTACGGATACGGCCACCCGACGGGTCGGAGCTGTTCGCATCATCCCATTGCATCCTGGAGGCATGGATAGGAGGAAAACCCTTCGAAGCTCCAGCGACAATTCTGTTGCTGCCTGATTATGACCTGATTCTGGGTATGACATGGCTCCAATGGAACCATGCCCAGATTGACTGCTTGGCCAAGAGGATTACCCTGAGACATGGGGACTCGTTCGTCGTGATGGAAGGTATTAGACCCGCCTCCCATATATTCTTATCATCTATTCAGGCCGTCAAGGCCCACATGTAGGGCGACGAAAAATATCAGATTCTCTTCGAGATGGTGAATGTCAAGGGATCTGTATCAGACATTCCTGTGGTGCGGGATTTTGCGGATGTCTTCCCGGAGGGACTTGGTTTTGACTTTGGTCAGGGATCAGTGCGGACTCTACGGTTAACAATCAACGGTTAGTATCAGGTCATGGCTTGCGACCACGCAGTCTTCTTTCTTCGGCAAACTTTTCCCAGTTCAATAAGCTGTCCGCTTATGGCGACTTGTTCAGTTCGGCAGTAGTAGTTCGCGGAGATCTGGCAGCTAGGCGACCTCGTAGTTAGACGGCTTGCGGATTAGCGGACAGAGTTCTTTGGCATTGGAAAAAGAGGCTGTTCGAGCGGCTAAGTTGCGGTTTGGCGACTAAGCGGCATTAGCGGACTCCGTGTAGCAGCTTGGCAGAGTCGGCGGTTACTCCTTGAGTCTGCGTGGCTTGTTTGTTACTTGTTCTTTTTGCTTCCATCATGTACATCGGTGAATCATGTCTCACCATGTATGTCTCTCCTTGTAAAGATTGTTGATAATACAAGTTTTCTTACTCTTCTATTACATCTAGTTTATTTGGCTTCGGATAGGTTGAGTGTTCCTACTTCTGGTTTCCCATTTTTCGCGGTTCACAAATTTTTTACACACCCATCTCTCTTATTTTTTCCTTCATGGTAACAGAGCTAGGTTGGCTCTTACTATCTGCCATCAGATTTCAGGAGCGTCCTTCTTATTTCTTTTCAGTGTGCTAGCTGTCTTCTGCTCTCAGGTTTCTTGTTTCCTCTCCTTCTCCTCATATGGCTTCATCTAGCATTCACCCCTCTGTTAATTTCATTTACACTCCAAGTAGAGTGTCGATCTTGTAAGGAGATGTGTATGATATTTGGCATGTTCAAATGCGGACCTTGTTTGTGTCTCAAAGCCTTTAGGACCTCATCCAAGTTGGTTATCCGAAACTTATAGAATCTAACCCTGAAGTTTTGGGCATAGCTTAGGCAATAACATATGATGAAAATCTCAAAAGAGATTGAAATTATTTAGTTTCAAGAGTAGCTAAACACCTAGATGGGGTGAATAGGTTTTTAAATCTTTTTGTCCTTTTTCTTCTTTAGGTGAGTTGTGATTTAGTTATACTTAGCTTTTAAGACAATCACAAACAACACACAGACATTTTATAGTACTTCCCTAGATTATGGGTACATCCATCGTCCCTCCCACCTTTATAACAGTTTGTCAGACAAGGTAACTTATCCAACTCAGCTCAAAAGTGCTTACAACTCAGATCCCTCGGGATCTCTCAAACTCTTCCAAGTCCTACACTAAGGCACAAAGCCCTACCACTCAGAGATATAACCTCCTACCACTCAGGCACAAAGCCCTACCACTCAGAGATACAATCTCCTACCACTCAGGCACAAAGGCCCTACCTCAGACTTTAATTCAAAGTCTTACAAATTAGATCCAAATCTGGATCCTACCTTAGATTCACCATTTGAATCCTACGACTCAGATCTACTTAAAGATCCTACACTCAGCCTTTATAAGTTTAGGCTTACACTAAGATCAAAAATGATCCAACAAAAGAATAGGGGTGGTTGATGATGTTTGACACCAGAGCTAGATTCTCTGTGTCTTCCTTCTTCTGAACAGATATTTACTCTGTCTTTTATCCTTCACAGCTTCAAGAATGTGAAAGTCTTGTTTTCAAGGCTAGCTTTACACCTAAAGGGGGGTGAATAGGTTTTTGTCTCTATTTAAGCTTTCTAATCTGTTTATTAGATTACTATGTCTGTTGATTAAATTAGATCAGTTTTCAAGAACATTCACATACGACACAATAAATTTATAGTGGTTCCCCAATCTTGGGTACATCCAATGTCCCTCTGCGCCTATCTAACAGTGTGTTAGATTCGGCTCTCCCTCCAGAACTCAGTTTCTTAACAGCTTACAACACCGATCTCGCATGACCACATACGAGTCACACAGACCAACAACTTAGGCACTAAGCCAACCCAGGTTACAAAGACCTATCACCCGGCACAAAGCCAAACACAGGTCACTACGACCCAGCCTTTATAGTACAGGCTTACAAACCCTAGATTCACAAAGAATCTTTACATGTAATAGAAATAAAGAATGTGATGTTTAGACAACAGAGCAAGCTCTGTGTCTCCTTCTTCTTGGACTGAGCAGATATCAGATCCAAGATATTATTATTGAAAACAATATGTAGACAGTAGAATCTTTCTTCAAACAACTTCCTTTTTCCCTGCAAAACTTGTAGGTCTGCTAGCTTTAGATCCTGCTAATGCAGATGGGGATTGCTTCAGCTATCTCTTTTCCAGCAAGGTTCTCTGTGCAGAATAACTTCTTCAGGCTCGATGAAACTGGCGAGGAAGAAGATGACGTTCAGCCGTACTTTCATTTTCAGAAAACCTAGACAAGGAATTCACTCCTTGATTTGATGATCTGATTCTTTATATCTCTGGCCGATTGAGCAGTGGGTTCCACCACCAGGATTGATGGCCGCGATTTAGCCAATCAGCCCACGCTTTCCATTCATTCTCGATTCAACGGCTCTTTGCTGTGAGCAGGCCCCAACACTTAATGATGAAATATTTCTTGGTAATTGCAGAAGATAGCAGCACCTGGCCGCACCAACGTCTCTGGCAATTTCCGCAACATTGAATTTCGGTTGACTTTTGACTTTGCTGACGTCATCATGACTCAGCATCTGTGGACTTAGCCAAAATTCAATCATTAGTACCAAAGGCACTGAGTGAGTAGGTATCACTCAACGCCATAACACTTAGACAACATTCTGTCTGTCTAGGTATTGAGCTCGACGAACGCTGAGCTCCGTTCGACGAACAGCAAGCTTAGTTCGACGAGAGCATAAAATCAGTTCGACGAACATTAGACTTAGGCTCTGTTTGGGACAGCTCTAGCGGATTGAAAAGCTGATGTCCGGATAGAGCTGTTTTAAAATAGATCTCTAGGGAGCAGTTTTGAAAAGCTGCAGAGTGTTTGGGTGTTCTGTGCAGAAGTGCGCTCGGAATCGCCGGAGGAAGGACGTCGGGGGCTCGGAATCGCCAGAGGAAGGCCGTCCGGGGCTTGGAATCGCCGGAGGAAGGCCGTCCGGCCTCTAAGCATGTTCCAACTGAAGAAACCATTAGATTTCCAAAACCTGTGAGAGAGAAAGCTATTTTGCAGGAGCAGAAGCTGAGGAGGGGGGAGATTTCTGAAAAGCTGCAAAACAACTCCAGATTTTTGAAAAGCTCTTCACAAGGAGCTGTCTCAAACACATATAAAGCAGCTCTGGCGGCTGGAATAGAGATTTTCTAGCCGCTAGAGCTGCGCCAAACAGACCCTTAGATCGACGAAAGTCAAAACTTAGTTCGACGAACTTCAGGCTCAGTTCGATGAACATTGAGCTCAGTTTGACGAAGTTGAGCTTGATGAAAGCTAAGCTATCCACGCATTTGGACTTAGCCAAAATTCTGCTTCAAGGCATTGATAGCGTAAAGAGTGTTGAGAGAGCTTGCATCACTCAATGCTTTTTACCTTAGCAAAAATTTATGTGCTTTGGCGTTGAGAGAGTAATCTTCACTCAACGCCATACTACTTAATAGAATTTTTCTGTTATCTGCCATTGAGAGAGTAAGCTACACTTAGTGCCTTTTGTCTTAGCAAAAATTTCTGTGCCTTAGTGTTGAGAGAGTAAGCTCCACTCAATGTTTTTTGCCTTAGCAAAAATTTATGTGGCTTGGCGTTGAGAGAGTAAGCTCCACTCAACGCCAAACTACTTAACAGAATTTTTCTATTATCTGGCGTTGAGAGAATAAGCTACACTCAACGCCTGTGGACTTAGTCAAATTTTTGCTCAAAATTTCTGTGGAGTTTATTGGCACAACAACACTCAACGCTTTGAGCTGTATGGCGTTGAATGAGTGGACCACACTCAACGCTTATGGACTTGACAATATTTTCTGCGACTTTCTCTAGGCTTAGACTGACTCAGCCTGACTCATAGTCTTTTGCGATATGGCATTGAGTGAGTAGACTACACTCAACGCCTTGATACTTAGCCATCTTTTTTGGCTAACTTTCAGTTATACTGAGATAGTCTCAATACTATATGTTATATGACGTTGAGTGAGTAGACTGCACTAAACGCTTTTGTACTTTGACAAATTTCTACTAGACACTATTGAATCCATACCTCTAACGTTGAGTGAGCTTGCTCCACTCAACGCCTGTGGACTTAGTCGATTTTTGTGTTGTGTCTAGCAACCACTTCTTGTTTCCACATGTCCAATCAATATGAAATGGACTAACCTGCGCTCAAGAACTCAAATGCACATCAAATATAATTGATGTGTGTGACATTAACCTATTTGACTTCTCACAAATCAGGGACATTGAGAACAATGGACCCAACAATCTCCCCATATTTGAAGAAGTCAAAACCTCATTACTATCCTTGGTCAATGGCACACACAACCTCTACAACAAAAAAAAAGTATGGAAATTTTGATAAGCTATGAGTAAGTGTACCTCATTTACTTACTCCCCCTATTTTGCTGCAAGGTGTTTGTCCTTCTTTGAGTGCCACATTACTTTCTTTCCCCTTTGACATCTCTCCCACTTGCTATGACTCCCCCTTGCTTGGACCTTCTCTCTTCTCTCCCCCTTTTTGACTTCTGCAGAATGGGCAAATGGGGGCTGGCCTTCCCACTGGCTGACCCTCTTTCTTCTATCCAAAGTAGCTTACTCCCCCTCAATAGAAGCATCAGTAAACTGATACTACTGGGGAGTCTGTATGTCCAGCAAGAGCAACAATATCTGCACAAAAAAATAATACAAAAGGGAGTACCTGAAGCTATGCCAAGTTCAACATACCCAACTCAAATTTGAGGGTGTTGAACTTTGCTTCATCTAATGGCTTAGTGAAGATATCAGTCACTTGCTTGTCTGTGGGGTCAAACTCAAGACTGATGTCTTCCTTCTCCACATGCTCCCTGATAAAATGATATCTTATTTTTATATACTTAGTCCTGCTATGTGAGAGAGGATTCCTAGCAAAAAAAATAGCACTTGTAGAATCACGGTAAAGAGGAGTTCTACTTACCTGCAGGTTGTAATCCTGGAGCTGATGTTGAATCCACAACAACTGAGCACAGTAGCTGCCTGCTGATATATATTCTGACTCAGCAGTGGATATAGACACACTAGTTTGCTTCTTATTGCTCTAAGAAACTACCCTTCTTCCTAAGAACTGACAGGTTCCAATAGTGTTTTTCCTGTCTTCTTTGCAACCTGCAAAATCTGCATTTGAAAATCCTGTTAGATCAAAATCCCTATTTCTAGAGTACCATAGGACAAGATCTGGTGTGCCCTTAAGATATCTCAAGATTCTCTTTGCAGTAGAGTAATGAGATTCTTTAGGGCAGACCTAATACCTAGCACAGACACATGTGACATACATGATGTCAGGCTTACTAGCAGTCAGGTATAGAAGGGACCCAATTATCCCTCTGTACAAAGACTCATCAACATATTTTCTTGCCTTATCTTTGACTATAGGCATACATGATCCCATGACAGTTCTCATGGTGGAGGAATTCTCCATACCATACTTTTTGATTAGCTCCCCAGTGAACTTGGACTGGGATATGGATAAGTCATCATCAGTATGTCTTACTTGGAGTCCCAAGAAAATCTTGAGCTCACCCATGCTGCTCATTTAAAACTTCCCTTTCATAAGTTTAGCAAACTTCCTGCAAAGGTTGTCATCAGTAGATCCAAATATAATGTCATCAACATATATCTAGACTAGGATAAGCTTGCCCTTTGATTCCCTTAGAAATAAGGTCTTGTCTATCTTCCCCTTGAGAATTTATTCTCAATGAGGAAGCTGGACAAGGTTTCATATCAAGCCCTAGGGGATTTCTTTAGCACATATAGAGCTTTCCTAAGCTTATACACAAAATTAGGAGAGTTAGGATCTACAAAACCTAGTGGCTGAGCCACATATACTTCCTCTTTGAGGTCCCCATTCAGAAATGCTGATTTGACATCCATCTGGTAGACTCTGAATCCTGAAGGGAAGGAAATACAAGGAATATCCTTATGGCTTCTAGTCTGGCTACTGGGACAAAGGTCTAGTCAAAGTCTATGCCCTCTTCTTGTCTGTATCCTTTAGCCAACAGTCTATCCTTATTCTTGACAATAATGACATCTTGATCCAACTTGTTCCTGTAGATCCACTTAGTCCTTATGACATTTTGTCCTTGAGGTCTGGGGACCAACTTCCAGACCTTACATCTCTTGAATTGGTCCATTTCTTCTTGCATTGCTGCAATTCAGAATTGGTCCTTGATTGCTTCTTCAAACTTATTTAGCTCTTCTTGAGATAGGAAGCTTGAGTAGAGAGCTGTATTCATGCTCCTGCTTCTGGTTTGGACCCCATGATATGCATCACCAATGATTTGGTGAACTGGATGGTCCCTAAGATGCCTGGTAGTTGGAGGTAATCTAGCTGAAGCTTGATGATCTTTAGGGTTTTCAGCTAGCTGGTCTTCATTTTCTTCAGGCATGTCTTCCCCTTCTCTTGGAATAGGCTGTCCATCATCATTTTTCTGGACCGTGGGGGTAGCTTCCTTGATGGTCAGCTTGTCCATCATCTGCTCTATACCTGCAATACTATAAGAGGAGGAGCTTAGCAGCTCATAATTAACCATGTTGGATTCATCAAAAACAACATGCATTAACTCTTTTATAACTTGGGTAGTTAAGTTTTAAATTCTATATGCCTTACTATGAGTGTTGTACCCAACAAAAATCCCTTCATGGGACTTGTCAGCAAACTTAGTTAAATGGACTTTTCCATTGTTGAGCACATAACACTTGCAACCAAAGATTCTGAAATAGCACAGGTTTGGTTTTCTACCCTTCAAGATCTCATAGGGAGTATTCTTGTGGCACTTGGTGATAGAAGCCCTATTAAGGACATAGCATGCAGTGTTAACTGCCTCAGCCCAGAACTATTCTAGGAGGGATGAGTCAATTAATAAGGTTCTACCAGCCTCTATGAGAGTCCTATTTTCTTCTCAGCAATTCCATTTTACTGGGGTGTTCTAGGAGAGGAAAATTCTTGATGAATCCTTTGCTCTTCACAGAACCTTGTCAT
This sequence comes from Platanthera guangdongensis, assembly GCA_039583875.1. NCBI lineage: Eukaryota > Viridiplantae > Streptophyta > Magnoliopsida > Asparagales > Orchidaceae > Platanthera > Platanthera guangdongensis. The sequence goes on from CM077160.1 coordinate 134,731,266, forward strand.
GCACTCAGACTGAAACTCAGTCTCATGGTCACTTCTGATTTTGACCATAGTGCTGTCGAAGTCATTCTGAATTTGCTTGACAAATGTCTGAAATACATCAGGAGTTTCAGATTTCTTCCTTAGGAAGAACACCCAAGAAAATCTGGAAAAGTCATCAACAACCATAAGGGTAGACTTTCCTACCTAGACTTTGAATTGGCATTGAACCAAACAGATCCATATGCAAGAGATATAATGGTATCACTGAATCTTTAGAGCTAATGCTCTTAAAGGAGGTCTTAGTCTGTTTACCCTTTTGGCATGCAGAGCAAATACCCTCCTTAGTGCATATAAACTTAGGCTCATTCCTAACAAGCTCTTTGCTGAATAGCTTGCCTATTGTCCTATAAATTTGATGGGCTAACCTCTTGTGCCACTGGACACAGGAAAAGGCTTTCTCATCTACAACTAGGCATACAAGTGAGTCTTTGTCAGAGCATAAAAATCTAAACAGTACACATTTCCACTCCTAGTGTCTGTTAAGATGACCTCTTGGTCACTTAAACTCCTAATTTGGAACTCATCCTTGTGGAATACTATGTCATAGCCAAGATCATAGAGTTGGCTAATGATTATCAGGTTGTGTTGCAACCCTTCTACATAGGCTACTCTAGTGATAGTGACTATGCCATTAGAGATCTTACCATAACCTCTAGTCACCCATTTTTATGACCCACCAAAGATGACCTTTGGTCCATTCTTTACAGGAACATAATCCTTCAGCATGCTCCTTGTTCCAGTCATATGCCTGGAACATCCACTGTCCAAGTACCATATAGGGGTAAGAGCACTTGGACTATCCTACAAAACAAAAATCAGTTAATCTTAGGACCCCAATTTTTATTGGGTCCTTGGTGCATGTTAGGCTGAAAATAATTCTGCCTTCCTGCAGCTTTTCTGACAGGCAAGCTGACATTTGCTCTCTGCACACTATGATTGTGCCAGCCATCAACATCAAAGTGGCCTACCTTGTCACAACACCAACACTAATGGATGTTGTACCTTCTTTTTGGAGCAGGTCTAGTGGCTATGTTAACAGCATCTCTGGGTCTAGAAGGAGTAGCAGCAGTCCTGTTCCATGGTTTCCCAGCCCTAGTTTGACAAGTGGTGGGTCTGGTAGTAGAAGTGCTTGGGATATCTTAAGCCCTTCTAGCAGCAGCTTTATTTTCAGACGACATACTCTTGATGGACTCAGATATGCCCAGGTCTGGTCTACTGCCAGCCTTGCCCTTTGTCTTAGAGTGGGCTGGAGGAATTTGAGAACAGGCTGCAGCTTTACCCTTGACTTAAGGGGCTATAACACCAAACACAAATGGTCCAGGATGGGCCATTTGTATTTTCTCATAGGCACTAGCACCTTTGCTGTAAAAACCGCCATTTTGTGGAGCATCTTTGTTCACAGAAGATGGTTTATCATTATTCCAGTGACCATAAATACTCTCAAGGTCATGGTTGTTTAAAAGAAACTGAACTTTATTAAACTTGATAGGAGCCTTAGAGGCAAGTGGCTCCACTTGAGCTTTGCCCTTTCCCTTATAATTAGAAGCTCTTGTCTTTCCCTTGAATCCCAACCCTTTCTTTCCCTTTTGGGAGGAGAATGAGTCTATTAGGGGAAACACTATGCTAGGCTTGGAGTAGCTAGCCACTAGTTCCCTCTCCTTTTGGAGCCTTCCCTCAAGATTCCTGATATGGTTGTTCTTGAAGGTTATGGTGCTCATCTGAAGGATTGTAACATTGTTCAGTTTACTGACTTCTTGAGTCTTCAGATCCAGCAATTTTGTTGAATCTAAAGCAGCAAGCTTTAAAGAGGCAATTTCCTGAGCCTGTTGTTTGGCCAGGAGCTTGCTCTTCTTAAAAGCCTACAGAAGTGCACCATAATTATCAATCAATTGATTGATGGCTCCCTCAGATCCTGAGCCATCATCAGCACTTGATGCAGAGGCATAAGAATCTGGAACAGATTCATAATCTGAACATGCAAAGCTAGTGACAGAATTTGCCTTTCTTGGACGAGATTGATCCTGGTTGATTTCTTCATCTGACTTGGCCATCAGCCCAAGGTAGCAACTGTCTTCTTTAGAATCCACGTCTGAATCACCATCTGATTGTGATAGAGGGGCCCTGTCTTCAATCCTGACAGCAGGATGCACCTCCTCAGCTTCTTCTTCTAAAGCAGCCAGCCTTTTGATGCAGTCTACTTCAACATCTCCTTCTTCAGTAGAGTACATCCCAATATAGGCTTCTTCTTCTTGTGACTCTGATGAGGAGGAGTCAGTCCAGCTCTCTTGCTTTTTGGCAATGAGGGATTTCTCCTTCTTGCCTTTTTGCCGGTGATCCTTTTTCTCACCATATTCCTTCCTTTTGAATGAGCAGTTGGCTATCACATGCCCAGGTTTTCTGCAATGATAACAAGTCATGTTAGAGGAAATATGTTTACCAGATTTGGAACCATATCTGTCCTCCTTAGAGGATTTTCTCCTGTCCTTATAGTAGTCATCCTTAGGAGGAGGAAGTTCTGCCTCTCCAGTGCTTCTTCTTCAGGAACTTTTGGAATTGACTGGTGAAGGCAACAAAGTCTTCATGAGACCATTGGCAGTCTGATGTGCTTTCCTCTGATTTTCCAGACTCAGATTCAGCATCTCTCCTTAATGGAGAGGGAGACTTCCTTCTGCTTCTGCTGGAGCCTTCAGCTTTGAATGCCACAGACTTGTCCCTTGCCCGGGGCTTGTTGTTGTTCTCCTCATCTTTCGTGGCAGTCAGTTGCATCTCATATGAAAGCAGCTTTCCAAAAAGGTTGTGAGGAGTTGTTTCACCCAGCTTTCCCACTTCTCTTATGGCACAGATATTTGTGTCCCACTCTCTAGAGAGAGATCTAAGGAACTTGTCATTTAGTTCATAGTGACTGAAAACTCTTTCATAAGTCTTCAGCTCATTCACAATCCTGAAGAACTTCTCAAAATAGATGGTTATGTTGTCCCCCTTGGATTGCCTGAACGCCTCATACTCTTGGTTAAGCATGGACTTCCTGTCATCTCTGACCTCATCTGTCCCCTCCATGTAGATTACAAGTGTTTACCACATTTCCTTTGCTATTATGCAATGGATAAGATTCTGGAGTGTAGATGTAACGCCCCGAAACTCAAAGGAGCAAAAGGGGGACGTTTTGGGCCAGTTTGGATTATGGCTGCAGGCACACGGCCTGGGACACGGGCGTGTCCCAGGGCGTGTCAAGCCTGTGTCGACACTCAATCGGGAAGTCGACACTGTGGTCTCGACATTGTGTCGAGACTGGGCACACGGCCTGCGACATGGGCGTGTCGCAGGGCGTGTCGACCCGTGTCGACACTTAGCCGCGAAGTCGACACTCTGCGTTCGACGAAGTGTCGAGACATGGCACACGGCCTGCGACACGGGCGTGTCGTAGGGCGTGTCGACCTGTGTCGACGATCGTCCCGGGGAGTCGACGAGATTCGCTCGACGATGCGTCGAGAGTGGGCACACGGCCTGCGACACGGGCGTGTCGCAGGGCGTGTCGACCCGTGTCGACAATCGTCCCAGAAGTCGACGAATCTTGCTCGACGATCGTCGAGACAAGGCACACGGCCTAGGACACGGGCGTGTCCGAGGCCGTGTCGAGTGTGGAGACCGTGTACACGGCCCTGGTGCCCAGGTGTGTCAAGGTGACACGGGCAAGGACACGGGCGTGTCCTAGAACCCGTGCAGTGCTCGGGTTGATTTTGGGGAAAAATGATGGGGTACACGGCCGGTCACACGGCCGTGTCCGGTGGAACACGGGCGTGTCAGCTCCAACACAGGCGTGTTCGATACTCGTGTGAGGTTCCAGGTGATTCGATTTTGACGGCGAATGAGGCACACGGCCCTGGACATGGGCGTGTGCCAGGCCGTGTTCGGTCCAGATTGGGCATTTCAGCCCCGAATCAAAGCCGTTCGTTTCCTTATTTTGAGATCCAACGGCTGGGGGTTGTTCCTGAAGGGATATACCCGGGTTTGGGCTTTCAAAACCCTCACATTTTCTTAAGTGTTCTCTTTCTAAAGCCTTAGAGAGAGAGAGGAGAGCCAAGGGAGGAAGAAGGAGCTAGATCCCGCCATTGGAGGAGCTTCGGAGCTCCGAATCGCGAGCCGACTCCGGATCCACGGAGGCAACGCTAGTGCGGTGGTTATGTTGCTTGCAGGTGCAGCTGGACCAAACGGTCAATAGCGGGATAAAGCCCGAATGCGAAGCCGGCCCTTGAAGGCCTAATTGGAAGTGTTTACTGCTTTATTCATGTGTGACCGGCCTGCGTGTCGTGGTTTGTAAAACATGTAATTGGAAGTGAAACATTTTGTAAGGCCTTAAGGCTTATTTTTTGGGTATTTTGTATAATATTCCTATTCTGTACTAGTGGACATTCAGGCTCTAATGCTGGGTTCTTTATTGCAACTTTAATATACTGCTTCCGCTAGAATGCTCTGTGTAGGACGTTGAGATTGGTTGGATGGTTTCCATAAGTAACCACCCGGTCTGTCTGTGGCATACGACGTCGGGCCCGGCCGGACCTACTGCTATATGCTATGTGACGGATGGGGGGGTGTTACAATTTGGTATCAGTCTACTGGTTTTGGTCGGGCTTAAGGGAATTCGGGGACGAATTCTTTTTAAGGGGTGGTGAGCACATTATGTGCGTCATCGTAATAACAGTAAAACGAACCCATGAATGTCCACTTAGGAATGAAAATACTCGTGTTTGATGAACCTGCGTGTTCCTATAATTGTTGTTCGCAATTCTATTTGGTCGCTTAACGGTGTTTTGTACCACTATAGGTGACCGGAAGCGGTGCTGGACAGCCAGAATGTCCGGTTTCTGAGGAGCATAGTGCACCCGGTGAGGTGTTTGAGCCTCCTCCTTCGTATGAAACCGTTAGAAGGATCGTAGAAGTGGTGTTCGCTGTGACGGGTACACAGCTTGGAGGAAATGTACAACCCTGCGCCCCTGTTGTGGCTTCAACGCCGGTGGGCGTGATGCAGCAGATGACCTTTGGTAGACCATTGGGGCAGCAGCTGAATATGCATTTAGTGCAGGGAGCGCACACAGTTGAGGAATATTTGCAAGCATTTCTTCTGATAAGTCGCTACCCATGCTTCGAGTTGGATAACGAACAAGCTGTAGTCGATAGATTTTATAATGGCCTGCGTGCCGAGTTACGAGTTCTACTGCTAGGACCAATGTTATTGGGATTCTGAGCCTTGGTGGAATCAGCTAGATCGTTGGAGGCAAATCTGAGGAAGACCCTCCCGATGCCAGCGACCATGGTATCGAACTATACAAACCCCATAAGAGCTGCATCCGGCAGAATGCTGGAGAAAGGGGCTATGAAATCGACTAGTAAAGCTACTTACACTTGTCATACTTGTGGAAAGAAAGGGCACTTTGCCCGAGACTGTTGGAATGGTGCTCGGAAGGGTAAGAAAGCTATGTCAGGAGCAGTCAAGGATGTTAGTGTAAAGGAAACAACATTCAAAGTGCCGAACACCTCAAAGTCTGTATATCGAAAATGGTATAAGAAGCATAGGACTTCGGGTTCAGCTCCTTCTAGTGCTTCTGGGGCGACTACGGGTCAGACCCCGGGCACATGTTTCACCTGTGGGGAGCCGGGGCATTATGCTCGTGAGTGCCTAAAGCCCTGGAGGAAGCACGCCGTCGTGACGACAGGTATGGTTTAAAGATAGTTTTGCATTAAACACTTGTCGCCCTTGTGCACGTTAGCTTAGAACTATTTGTGCTAAGCTTTATTACGACTTTACTTTATCTGCGAGAGTACCGTTCATTTAGGGAGCTTCGCATTCCTTTATTAGGAATTATATTGTGCGTCGGAGTACCTCCTTCGATGGTAAAAGTCAAATTGGATGCGTTATAGTCCAATGGTGCTCATTGTGTGCGGGTAGACGTTGTTGCGCTTAGTTTTGGATTGGGAATCAGGAGTTTGATTTGCAAGCGTCGTTACTTCCGTTGGTGGAGTTCGACGTTATATTTGGTATGGACTGGCTCTCGGAGCAGCAAGCCAATATAGATGCGGTAGCAAGGAAGTCAAGCTGGGAGCAAGTCGTGAGATGACCTTTACGGGCTCGAAGAGGTCGAGCAAGACGTTGGCGTCTGCTCTTCAGGTGGTGAAGGCGGTTCGTGCCGGAGCAGAACTGTTCTTTACACTAGTGGAGGTTGCAAAGCCGAAGCCCACATTGGATTGTATTTCAGTGGTATCGGAATACCCTGATGTGTTCCCTAGAGATCTTCCTGGAGCCCCGCCTCGACAGGAGATAGATTTCATGTTTGAGCTAGTACCAGGTGCAAAGCCTGTGTCACGCTCTCCATATCGGTTAGCGCCTAAGGAAATGGCGGAGCTGAAGGTGCAACTTCTAAAAGTTGTTGGAGCAAGGGTATGTGCGTCCAAGTCCTTCGCCTTGGAGCGCACCGACCCTCTTTAGTAAGAAGAAGAACAGAAGCTTGAGGCTATGTATTAATTATCGGGAGCTCAACAAGTTGACGACAAAGAACAAGTACCCAATCCCAAGGATCGATGATCTTTGTGATCAGTGGGTCGGGCCAACGGCGTACTCTAAAGTAGTTAAGGGAGAGTGATATCCCTAAGATAACGTTCAGTACAGGATACAGGCGCTTCGTAGAGAACTTCTTGCGGATAGCATTACCCCTCACTACTTTGACGAGGAAGGAGCAGAAGTTCTTTTGGACGCCGAAGTGCGCGCGAACTTTTGAGGAGTTGTAATGTCGGTTGACCACGGCGCCAGTGCTGACTTCGCCGAGTGGGACCGAAGGCTATGAGATTTAATAGCGATGCTTCGGGCAGCGGGTTGGGTTGCGTACTACTGCAATACGAAAGTGTAATAGCGTATGGCGCGAGACAGCCAAAAGTGCACGAGAGGAACTATCCGGTCCATGACCTGTTGTTAGTGGCCGTGAGTTTTAGACTTGAAGCTGTGGAGGCATTATTTGTACGGTATGACGATGGATATCTACGCCGATCACAAGAGCGTGAAGTATCGGATTGGTCAGAAGGATCTAACTTTGCCCCAGCATAGGTGGATGGAGTTCTTGGGAGACTATACATTCAAGATCCACTACACGCCTGATAAAGGGAATGCGGTTGCTGACGCGGCGAGTCGCCGAGCCCCAGCTCAAGCCAATTGGCTATCGGTACATGATGAGCGGTTGGTGCGAGAGTTGGAGGCGTTGGAGATTATTTATGTGGACAAGCAATCAAGTGCTGAAGCAGTTCTGAATTGGACTGAAGTCCAATATGACCTGGCTGATCGTATTCGGCAGGCTTAGGATATGGATGCTCATATGAAGCAGTTCGTGGTAGAGACTCTAGATGGGTCAAATTCCCATTTCGTCGTGGAGGACGAATTGCTTTGGAAAGACGGTCGTCTGTGCGTCCCAAGTGTGGGCAATTTATGGGTGGAGTTGTTGTACGAGGCACACTATACCAAGTACTCGATTCACCCGGGGAGCACAAAGATGTACCGTGATGTTAAGAAACTGTTTTGGTGGTCGGGTTTTGAAGAAAGGTGTGGCGTTATGCGTAGCGAAGTGCCGAACTTGCACCTTGGTGAAGGCAGAGTGCCAAAAGCCGGGAGGATCTCTTAAGTCCTTGCCTATTCCGGATTGGAAATTCGACGACAGCTCTATGAACTTTGTGCATGGTTTGCCAAGGTCGCAAAAGGAGAACGACGCCATTTGGGCGGTCGTAGATCAGTTGTCGAAGGTGTCGCATTTTATTCTGTATAGGAAGGATGATCCGGTGGAGAAGTTGGCAAAGCTTTAGGTGGATAACATAGTACGACTTCATGGTGTGCCCCGCAGCATCGTGAGTGACCGAGATGGGCGGTTCGCGTCCAATAATTGGAGGCTGGTGCAGCAAATGTTGGGTACAAAGCTGAAATTCAGCACAGCCTTCCATCCGCAAACGGATGGGCAGACCGAGAGGGTCAATAGAACTATGGAAGACATGCTCCGCATGTGTGTCTTGGATTTCGGAAAGCAATGGGAAGACCACCTTTATTTGGTGGAGTTCACATACAACAATAGCTACCAAGAGAGTATTCAGATGGCGCCTTTCGAGGCCCTATATGGTAGAAAATGTCGCACGCCATTGTCTTGGTTAGAAACGGGTGAGTCAAGGTTGTATAAGCGATCGGAAGTGGAGGGTGCTACTTCTTTGGTGCGAACCATTCGGGAGAGGTTGCTTATCGCTCAGGACCGGCAAGCAAAGTACTATAATGCCAAGCACAGGAACGTGGAGTTCGCTGTGGGCAATTATGTATACTGAAAGATCAAGCTGTTCAAGGGTGTCTCGCGGGTGCGGTGATTGAAAAAGCTAAGCCCGAGGTACCTTGGGCCGTTTGAGGTTCTGGAGCGGATTGGGGAAGCGGCCTATCAATTCAAGTTTTCAGTAGAGCTTAGTGGTCTACATGATGTATCCCATATTTCAGTGCTACAGAAGGCGGTGCCAGAGCCTACGCGAGTGATCGCGGTCGATCAAGCACCGGTTGGTAGTGGGTTGACGACAAAAGTAAAGCCAGTATGGATTGAGGACTCGGAGGTCAAGCGACTACGCAATAATGAGATCAGGTTGGTCAGGGTCCGGTGGGACAATTGCGGTCGTGAGGGGCTCTCTTGGGAGTGAGAGCAGACAATGCTTGACGAGTATCCGGAGTTGTTCTGCTCAGGTACAAATTTTGTTTTTGTACATGTCTTTCCTTTATATAATTTCGTGGACGAAATTCTTTTAAGAGGGGGAGAGTTGTAATGCCCCGAAACTCAAAGGAGCAAAAGGGGGACGTTTTGGGCCAGTTTGGGTTCTGGCTGCAGGCACACGGCCTGGGACACAGGCGTGTCCCAGGGCGTGTCAAGCCTGTGTCGACACTCAGTCGGGAAGTCGACACTGTAGTCTCGACATTGTGTCGAGACTGGGCACACGGCCTGCGACACGGGCGTGTCGCAGGGCCTATCGACCCGTGTTGACACTTAGCCGCAAAGTCGACACTCTACGTTCGACGAAGTGTCGAGACATGGCACACGGCCTGCGACACGGGCGTGTCGCAGGGCGTGTCGACCTGTGTCGACGATCATCCCGGGGAGTCGACGAGATTCGCTCGACGATGCGTCGAGAGTGGGCACACGACCTGCGACACGGGCGTGTCGCAGGGCGTGTCGACCCGTGTCGACACTCGTCCCGGAAGTCGACGAATCTTGCTCGACGATCGTCGAGACAAGGCACACGGCCTAGGACACGGGCGTGTCCGAGGCCATGTCGAGTGTGGAGACCGTGTACACGGCCCTGGAGCCCAGGCGTGTCAAGGTGACACGGGAAAGGACACGGGCGTGTCCTAGAACCCGTGCAGTGTTCGGGTTGATTTTGGGGAAAAATGATGGGGTACACGGCCGGCCACACGGCCGTGTCCGGTGGAACACGGGCGTGTCATCTCGAACATGGGCGTGTTCGATACCCGTGTGAGGTTCCAGGTGATTCGATTTTGACGGCGAATGAGGCACACGGCCCTGGACACGGGCGTGTGCCAGGCCGTGTTCGGTCCAGATTGGGCATTTCAGCCCAGAATCAAAGCCGTTCGTTTCCTTATTTTGAGATCCAATGGCTGGGGGTTGTTCCTGAAGGGATATACCCGGGTTTGGGCTTTCAAAACCCTCACTTTTTCTTAAGTGTTCTCTTTCTAAAGCCTTAGAGAGAGATGAGAGCCAAGGGAGGAAGGAGCTAGATCCCGCCATTGGAGGAGCTTCGGAGCTCCGAATCGCGAGCCGACTCCGGATCCACGGAGGCAACGCTAGTGCGGTGGTTATGTTGCTTGTAGGTGCAGCTGGACCAAGCGGTCAATAGCGGGCTAAAGCCCGAATGCGAAGCCGGCCCTTGAAGGCCTAATTGGAAGTGTTTACTGCTTTATTCATGTGTGACTGGCCTGCGTGTCGTGGTTTGTAAAACATGTAATTGGAAGTGAAACATTTTGTAAGGCCTTAAGGCTTATTTTTTGGGTATTTTGTATAACATTCCTATTCTGTACTAGTGGACATTCAGGCTCTAATGCTGGGTTCTTTATTGCAACTTTAATATACTGCTTCCGCTAGAATGCTCTGTGTAGGACGTTGAGATTGGTTGGATGGTTTCCATAAGTAACCACCCGGTCTGTCTGTGGCATACGGCGTCGGGCCCCGGCCGGACCTACTGCTATATGCTATGTGACGGATGGGGGGTGTTACAGTAGAATCATCAACATCACTCATAATGATATTCTTTGCCCTCTTGTCTATTGAGGTCAGGGCCAACTCATCCTTGGTCATCTCATCATATGTTTTGGGAGTCTTGGCATTGACATCCAGCACTGAGACCTTCATAGGGATGAATGGTCCTTCTTCAACTGTAATATATATTCTAGGGTCAGTAGTTTCCATGAACTGCCTCACCCTTCCTTTCTAGATGCCAAAATCTTCCTTCCTACAGATTGGAATTCTCACAACACTCAGCTCCCTATTGGTCATTCCTGAACCCATGGAGACAGACTTCTAGCTAACCTTGGAGATCTACTCAGACTGTTAAGCCTTTAAAGAGCAACCTCCCTCTAATACCACTTGAAAGTCTTGTTTTCATGGCTACCTTTACACCTAGAGGGAGGTGAATAGGTTTTTGCCTCTGTTTAAGTTTTCTAATCTATTTATTAGATTACTATGTCTGTTGATTAGATTAGATCAGCTTTCAAGAACATTCACAGATGACACAACAAATTTATAGTGGTTCCCCAATCTTGCGTACATCCACTGTCCCTCCGCGCTTATCGAATAGTGTGTTAGATTCGGCTCTCCCTCTAGAACTCAGCTTCTTAATAGCTTATAGCAACGGTCCCGCAAGACCACACACAGGTCACACAGACCAACAACTTAGGCACTAAGCCATCTCAGGTCACAAAGACCTATCACCCGACACAAACCCAAACACAGGTCACTAAGATCCAGCCTTTATATTATAGGCTTACAAACCCCAGATTCACAAAGAATCTTTACACAAAACAGAAATAAAGAATGTGATGTTTAGACACCAGAGCAAGCTCTGTGTCTCCTTCTTCTTGGACTGAGCAGATATCAGATCCAAGATATTATTGTTGAAGATAATATGTTGACAGTAGAATCTTTCTTCAAACAGCTTCTTTTTTTTCTGTAGAACTTGTAGGTCTGCTAGCTTTAGATCCTGCTGATGCAGATGAGGATTGCTTTAGCTATCTCTTTTCCAGCAAGGTTCTCTACGCAGAACAACTTCTTCAGGCTCAACGAAAATGGCGAGGAAGAAGATGACGTTCAGCCGCACTTTTGTTTTCAGAAAACCTAGACAAGGAATTCACTCCTTGATTCGATGATCTAATTCTTTATATCTCTGGCCGATTAAGCAGTGGGTCCCACCACCAGGATTGATGGCCGAGATTTAGCCAATCATCGCATGCTTTCCATTCATTCCCGATTCAATGGCTCTTTGTTGTGAGTGGGACCCAACACTTAATGATGAAATATTCATTGGTAATTACAGAATATAGCAATAGTTGGCCCCACCAACGTCTTTGGCAACATTTCTGCAACATTTGAATTTTGGTTGACTTTTGACTTTGCTGACGTCAGTATGACTCAGCATCTGTGGACTTGGCCAAAATTCAGTCATTAGTACCGAAGGCGTTGAGTGAGTATGTATCACTCAACGCCACAACACTTAGATAACATTCTGTCTGTCTAGGTATTGAGCTCGACGAATGCTGAGCTCCATTCGATGAACGACAAGCTTAGTTCGACGAGAGCATAAAATCAGTTCGACGAACTTTAGACTTAGATCGACGAAAGGCAAAACTCAGTTTGACAAACTTCAGGCTCAGTTCGACAAAGCTCAGCTCGATGAAAGCCAAGCTATCCATGCATTTGGACTTAGCTAAAATTCTGCTTCAAGGCGTTGATAGCGTCAAGAGCGTTGAGAGAGCTTGCCTCACTTAACACTTTTTGTCTTAGCAAAAATTTCTGTGCCTTGGCGTTGTGAGAGTAAGCTCCACTCAATGCCAAACTACTTAATAGAATTTTTCTGTTATCTGGCATTGAGAGAGTAAGCTACACTCAATGCTTTTTTCCTTAGTAAAACTTTCTGTGCCTTGGCGTTGAGAGAGTAAGCTCCACTCAACGCTTTTTGCCTTAGCAAAAATTTCTGTGCCTTTGCGTTGAGAGAGTAAGCTCCACTCAACGTCAAACTACTTAATAGAATTTTTCGGTTATCTGGTGTTGAGAGAGTAAGCTACACTCAACACCTGTGGACTTAGTCAAATTTTTGCTCAACATTTCTATGGAGTTGACTGGCACAACAATACTTAATGCTTTGAGCTTTATGGCGTTGAATGAGTGGACCACACTCAACGCTTGTGGACTTGGCCACATTTTTAGCCACTTTCTCTAGGTTTAGACTTACTCAGCCTGACTCATAGCCTTTTGCTGTATGGCGTTGATTGAGTAGACTACACTCAACTCTTTTGTACTTAGCCATCTTTTTTGCCTAACTTTCAGTTAGGCCGAGATAGTCTCAACGATATATATTATATAACATTGAGTGAGTAGACTACACTCAACGCTTTTGTACTTAGGCAAATTTCTACTAGACACTATTGAATCCATACCTCTGGCGTTGAGTGAGCTTGCTCCACTCAATGCCTGTGGACTTAGTCGATTTTTGTGTTGTGTCCAGCAACCACTTCTTGTGTCCACATGTCCAATCAATATGAAATGGACAAACCTGCACTCAAGAACTCAAATGCACATCAAATACAGTTGATGTGTGTGACATTGACCTGTTTGACTTCTCACAAATCAGGGACATTGGGAACAATGGACCCAACAGAATGGTTCTTTAGGAAAGTTCAGTTTGAGTTGTGAAATCACTGTAGCTAGGGTTTGCCTTTGCTGCAACTTGTTGTTGAAGATCAATAGCTAACTGTTAGCACTTTCAGATCAATGACTTGAACAACTTCTCCAAGCTCTGCGACTTAGTCGAGAGGAAGAAGATGAAGTTCAGTTCTTTTCCAAAAGTTCACTTTAATTTCCTGATCTGATTGCTTTTCTATCTCGCCGTCCAACGACACTTTGAGCATCAGGACCATCAGTAGTTGGTAGTTGCTGTAACACCTCCCCTGTAATGGCCGTATAATATGGGTCCGGTCGGGGCCCCATAACATACAGACTCCACAGCTTCAGCATTATAAGATGATATATAAACTACCCAAACTCAAAACTCAGACATCAACAGCGGAAACATACAATAAAAACTAGAAGTTATCCACCACTACAAGGAGTATCTTAAATGGCCTTAGGGCCTTACACATCATAAGTCCAAGACTTAAATAACATTAAGCAATAGTAATGTGCACATGCACTCCTAAGTTACCTCAGCATGCATGCCGGATTACATTTCATGGAGCATAACATTGAATCAGAATACATGTGAATAATAGAACGTTCACTTTATGCGACTTAGGCCTTTTTGGTCGGCGAGCTTGCTCCTGCTTGTTATTATTGGCCTGTAAAAATTGGTTGTAACATGGGTCAGCAAAGGCTGGCCTCAACTGTGTAATCAACACATCTCCTCCCGGCCATCCCTAGCGGACCACGGGGCACTCTATCACCCTGCAAGTCAACACTTCATATATGATAAATAAAAACATATAAAGCTATAAAATAGGTTTGGATGTCTCATGTAGTAAACACATTTCTATGTTAAGCATATAATAAAAGGGGCCTACAATGCAGCATGAATGAAGTCCTGGGTTTCATCCAAGGCATCCTAAAGTGTATGCTTCTAAAACATCATCACATCGGGTACTTTCAATTTCCCCATCAGCGTTCAAGCCGCAAACAGAAGGGTACTCAAATTTCCCCCAAACGACATACAAGCCTGCCATATAGAATGCTTGCCTGGGCTCCACCCGTTCGCGACAACCCAGGCCCGGCTCCAAAATCGGGACCAAGTCCACCGAAGGAGACCCAGTGGGACCCAGCTGGGAATGTCCGGGCTTGCCTGCAAGCTCTGACTTCTCACGCCAGATTCCACCACACAAACAAACCAATGCTAAGAACCCTTGATGAGACCCCACCCATTCGCGACGACCTTAGGCCCATCTCCAATATCGGGATCAAGTTCACTGAAGGAGACCCAGCGGGACCCAGCTGGAATCGTTCGGGCTTGCCCAAAGCTCGGTGTTCTGGTCAGTTCCACAAGAAGGGGACTTGTCTCGCCGGGACACTCTCCACACATGACTTTGCAATGTCACGGGCTAACCAGCCGACCGCAGAGACAAACCATGCCTTAGCACATCACAATCCCATGCCATTTCCCACCCAAATCCACCAGTTTATACCATAACGTTCCTCTGCCCCAAGGAAATCATCTACCGTCACAACAGAGCTAACCATGTCTGGTGTTGCAGGATGGAGACCAGGCGGTCTATTGCTGTTCGGAGACCGGGCGGTCTGGCGGTTTCTCCTAGCCGGTCTGTGTACTGGGCTGTTGCAGTTTGGTGTCCCAGCGGTCAGGCGGCTTGTCTCAGATGACTTGGAGACCGGGCAGTCTAGCGGTCTCCTGTGACGACTTTGCTCTCTGGGGTGCTTGTTCTCTCATCCTGGTTGTGGTCGGGCGGTTAGCCGGTTTGTCTAACCGCACGACTTGTCCGGTTTGTCTTTTTGTAAAGCCGCATATACTTATAAATATTTAGTCCCACATTGCTTATTTGTAATCTCTCTCATCTCCTCCATTCTATAAAAGGGAGGCTACACCATTGTAATTGATACCTTTTTGGGATAATAAAGTTTCTGTTAAACCACTTACGGTTTGTTTTTGTTCGTTTCTACATGGTATCAGAGGAAACGATCTTTTCCTCCTAATTGTGTGCGCTCTCTGATTCTCGCGGCTTGATTCTTCTTTTCCGCGACCTGTCTTCGCGGATTTATTCCTTATCTGACCGCTGCCCTGTTCGCACGGCTTATTTCTCCTTGCTTCTCTTCTCTAACTGCTCTTCTTTGTTGTCGCGACCTGTCCTTAAGTCGCAGCGACCTGTTCTCACCGCTCTCCTCCTCTTAGTTGTCGCGACCTATTTGGTAGTCACCGCGACTTTGTTGCTCCTCTCCTAACCGCCTTCGCTCCTCGCCTCGACCTATTTCCTTCTAGCCTGCTCCTGCTTACTAGTCGTTGCGGCCTCTCTTTTGCCGTCTGAACTGTTTTCTCCTGCTTGCAGCCTTCCTAGCCGCGTGGCCTGCTTCTGTTCGCCTGGCTTGCGACTTGTTGTTGTCGCCGCTGCTTCATGTTCTCTCTTCATCTCTCTTCAATGGATCCCACCTCCAAGCTGTCCGCCTTGGTGGTCACCTCTTCTGGTAGTGCCCACGCTGTTACTCGTGGACGGTGGTTTATCGACTCTAGTGCTACAAATCATATGACAGACAATCCTCAGTTTTTCTCTCATCTAGAAACACATGATCGGTTGCCCCCGGCCATAGTTGTTGATGGCTCTCCCTCCCCGGTCAATGGGGCGGGCATGGTTCAAGTCACTCCCTCTTTGCGCCTGGCAGTTACCCACTATGTGCCCCAGTTTCCTTGCAATTTATTATCGGTTACTTCTTTATGCAAGCAACTACAGTGCTCCGTCACATTCACTCCTACTTCTTGTTCTTTTCAGGATCCGGCCTCCCAACGGACAATTGCTACTGAGACTGAGAGCGGCGGCCTCTACTTCCTCGACAACGTCTCTGCTCTATCCGTCTTATCCTCCTCCTCTACAGATCTTCTCCAATGGCATCTTTGCCTTGGTCGTGCTCCTCCCCGGCTCCTTCGCCAGCTTCTTCCCCACCTTCCTCCGCATCATCCTCCTCTTAATTGTGACGCATGTCAACTTGGCAAGCATCACCGCTCCTCCTTTCCTCCAAAGCAAGATCGTGGTTCTACCCGTCTGTTTGATCTTGTTCACTCCGACATCTGAGGTCCTGCTCCTACCCTTACCGTTGGTCGGGGTAGTTCCTATTTTGTTACTTTCATTGATGACTTTTCTCGCTCTACTTGGGTATATCTCTTATGCGACCGCTCTGAACTTTTTGATGTATGGACATCCTTTTACCATTCCATTCAAACTCAGTTTGATGTCTCCATTAAAATCTTACGCTCGGATAATGCAAAAGAATATCTCAGTCACGCTTTTTCCTCTTTCTGCACGCAACATGGGATTATTCATCAAACCAGTTGCGTTTACACTTCCCAACAAAATGGAGTAGCGGAATGCAAAAACCGTCACCTCCTCGATGTCGCTCGCACTCTGCTCACGCAAATGCATGTCCCTCGCTCCTACTGGGGCTATGTTGTTCTCCTCGCTTGCTATCTCATCAATCGCATTCCCTCCACCGTTCTCCGTGGTCAAACTCCTTTCTCCATTCTCTATCCGGGCAAAGAACCCTTTTCTCTTCCTCTACGTATCTTTGGCTGCACAGCCTTTGTGCATGCTCCCTCTACCACCCGCGACAAACTCTCCCCGCGGTCCACTAAATGTGTCTTTCTGGGGTACTCTCCCACTCAAAAAGGTTATTGTTGCTTTGACCCCGTTACCCACAAGCAATTTGTCTCTGCGGATGTCACCTTCTTTGAAAATGCATCTTACTTCTCTTCCTCCTCTACTCCTGCTGATCCTACCTCTCACCACAACCTCACAATTCCATCTACTCCTACTACTATTCCGCCACCTCCACCATCTCCACCATCTCCATTATCTCCACCCTCTCCCGCCTCTTCTCCCCCATCTCCATCCTCTTCGCCGTTGTCGCTCTCTCCTCCGGGGCATAAAAGAAAAAAGGAGAAAGGAATTAAATAGGAAAGAAGAGAATAAGGGAGGGGCAGCAGGGCATCGGGTGAAAAGAGGTGGAGAATTTGGAGATCCCCGGCTAGGGTTCGGCCTGGAGCCCAGCCGCCGCCGCCCCGCCCTCTCCCTCTCCCGCTGCCGCCTAGTCAAAGCAGCACCCCGCCTCCCGTCCCTCTTTCTCTCGCCGGCCGCCGCCGCAGTACGGAGCTTAACCCCGCGCCCCCTTTTCCTCTCCGCGGTCGGCTTGGAGCGGCAGCCCGACGCCACCCCTCCCTCTCTCCGGCTGTCTACAGCAGCAACCCCGCCCCCGCACCTCTCTCTCTCTCGGCCTACAGTAGCAACCCCGGCCCCCCTCTCTCCCGTCGGCTTGGAGCGGCAGCCCGACCGCCCCTCTCCCTCTCTCCCGGCCTCCTGGAGCAACCCGGCCCTACCCACTTTCTCAAGGCCTGGAGCAGCACACCCCAGCCCTCCTCCCTTTCTCTCGGCCTGGAGCAGGGCTCGGCTTGGAGTGGGGTTCGGCCTGGAGCTAAGCCCTAGCTTTTCACCACTAGCAGCAAGCTCGGCCTGGAGCAAGGCTCGGCCTGGAGCAAGGCTCGTCCTGGAGCAAGGCTCGGCCTGAAGCAAGGCTCGGCCTGGAGCAAGGCTCGGCCTGGAGTAAGGCTCGGCCTAGAGCAAGGCTCGGCCTGGAGCAAGGCTCGGCCTAGAGTGGAGATCGACCACCGAAGCGGCCGCATGTAGTAGGATCGACCCGGAGCTCCTCTCCCGGCCCCGCCGCCAAGCACGCGACAAGGGTAACGATGTTTCTACTTGGGCAGGTGAAGCCCTCAGTTTACATATTTGCACGGAAGCCCCTCTCCACCAACGGGTGGGGGAAAGGGAGCTTTCCTACGGGTTGACGTGTATGTCCCCGCAGTTAATTGCATTAGTACCCAGAAGCGTGAGTACGGGTTTAGGCATGCTGTGTGAAGCCCATCCAGACATGTGAGCCGGATTGGTGATATTCTGGGGTTCCCGGAGAAGACTTCGAGGAAGTTGTTTATTCGCCGCTTGCAGGGAATGCGCACCATAGCCCCAAAAAAGGGGGTGTGCGCAATATGTTTCGCCCGCTTATGTTAGCCGACCGATGACTAGTTGGCCGCCGCTCGTCGAGACGTTGGTGTACAAGTGTTGCAGTACCAGGCGGGGAGTAGCGGGCTTAAGCCCAAGCTCATGCCGGCCCTCGAAGGCCTTTTTTGTTTATATTGCCGGCCTGCGTGCTGAGTATGGAATTCATATTCCTGTAATATTTTTTAATATCTATGATGCCCTGTGAATATGTAGTTTACTCCTCCTGTCTTGGGAGAGCGGTGTGTTCGTGAACCGCTCCCCCCATGGGGGCCCCGAGGTATAGATGTCGGGAAGCCCCTGATGGCTTGTTGTCATCCTTTCAGAATAGCGGAGTTCTGCTGTTAGCGGCCCAATTGGGGCTGCGTAGAGTAGGGCTGTTGTGCTGTTTTGTGCCAATAGTAAGGCGGGCGGGGAAAATTTTACATAAACCTGAGGTGGCACCTCTAGTTTGGGAGTGGATCTCGAGATCCTCCTCAGATGTTCTGGTGGGCCAAGAGAGCCCTCCGAAGGTGCCTTAGCTCAGCCCTTGGCTTGGGAGGGGAAGAGTTTGTTAGTCTTCCGGGTATGCGGCGGGTCCTCCATGCTGAGACCTTGGGTCTGTCCCTTGTGTTCCTAGTCTTGTGCCTAGATCGTTTGCTTGAGAGTAGTACTGACGGTACGTTCGTCAACCCGAACTGCATCATCGAGATCTCAAAATGACCATACCGCATCCCAAAAGCTGTCGTGGGTATGTCCTCATCCCGAATTCGCAACTGATAGTATCCTGACTTTAAGTACAACTTAGAATAAACCACTGACCCCACCAACTATTTGAACAGGTCATCTATCCGAGGAATCAGATACTTATTCTTGACAGTCAGTTTATTCAACTCTTGATAGTCTACGCACAACCGCATACTACCGTCTTTCTTCTTCACAAACAACACTAGCGTGCTCTATGGTGAAGAACTGGGTCTAATATACCTCTGCCCCAACAATTCCTGCAACTACACTTTGAGTTCGGCCAACTCTTTTGGTGCCATCCTAAAATGAGGACGTGACACCGGCCTAGCCTCTGGCACTAACTCAATCGAAAAATCAAATTCCCGTCGAGGAGGTGCTCCAGGAAGCTCCTCGAGAAACACATCCTTGAACTCTGCCACTACCAGCATATCTCCAAGTGACAACCTGGAAAGGCGAATCTCCAACAATACTATAAGAGCTACTCCTCCCTGGTTAACCGCCCACACCAACTGTATGGCCCAAATCAGGGAACCGACCACTCCACTAAGGCCCTCAAACGTAACTTCTGCCTGCCCGTCACTTCTCAGGGTCACCAACTTGGATAGGTAGTCAATACTGGCACGCTGCTCTACAAGCCAGTCCATACCCAAAATTAAATCAAACTCAACCAACGGTAGAACTGCCGCTACCAACATGAAGTCAACTCCGTCCAGACTCCAAAAAATGCGCCCCTTCGCCCCGGTAGTCATGGATGACCCATTGGTCATGCGCACCTTTAGCTCTGCGTCCGCCAAAAATGACTCAACTCTAATTCTCTGGATAAAGCTTTCCGCAAGGAAGGAGTGTGATGCTCCAGTATCAAATAATACCCTAGCGGGGTACCCAGAAACTAACGCAAACCCTAAAACATAGGCAACATATATAAACGATCTTGAAAGTCTAAAGTACGAGATTAACTCAAGCTTTCATACATGTCACAATATCGGGTTGGCGGATCGCTTCCTGCTGCCAAAGGTTGTATGCCCTTGGCTGCATGGGTTGGAAACGAGAAGCGCTAGACTCCGCCATCTTTCCTTGCAATTGAGAAGGCTTTCCTTCTCCCTGCTTGGCTACAAAACCCTTCCATCGTTGGGTTTTCTCCATGTCGCTTTCCAACGTCCTAGCGGCCTCGACCAACTAGTTGAAGCCCGCTTTCTTCATAACTATGAGGGGTTGTCTTAGATTCTCCCTTAATCCATGGTAGAAGATGTTGTCCCTCTCCTCATCATCTGCCATGGTCATTCCAGCATATCGACCCAAACGAGTGAACTCCTATACGTACTCATCCACTATCTTGTCCCGTTGCACCAAGTGCAGAAATTGCCTCTGAAGGGCTAGCCTTGTCGACGCGGGAATATACTTATTCAAGAAAGCATTCCCGAACTCTTCTATGGACGGGGTGCGTCCAGGAAACTGGCGACCGCTAAGAATTACCCACCACAGTTTAGCATCACCTTCCAACCTGATACTTGTGAACTCGGACTGCTTCTCTACCGGCATCTCTACTGCCCAATAACCGCTTTTTCAGCTAACGGCTCTACTTGTCTGGTTCCTCTGCCTGGCATGATTGTTGCCGCATCCGGGGTAGCAAAACTTGTTACCTGTGCAACATGGGTCACAACTTGTGTTGTTGAGGTAGCTTGGGCTACCACCATTACTTTTATTCACAAAACGTAGACACTGGGACACTCACGGTCACGCGATACTCCTATGTGGATAACTTCCTAGCAATTTGTTTAGGACATTCGTCCACAAAGACATATCTTGGAACCTCCCTCTGATACCAAATTGTAACACCTCCTCTATAATGACCGTATAATATGGGTCTGGTTGGGGCCCCACAACATACAGACTCCACAGCTTCAACATTATAAGATGATATATAAACTACCCAAACTAAAAACTCAGACATCAACAACAAAAACATACAATCAAAACGAGAAGTTATCCACCACTACAGGAGTATCCCAAATGGCCTTTGGGCCTTACACATCTTAAGTCCAAGACTTAAACAACACTAAACAATAGTAACGTGCACATGCACTCCTAAGCTACCTCAGCATGCAAGACAGATTAAATTTCATGGAGCATATCATTCAATCAGAATACACATGAATAATAGTATGTTTACTTCATGCGGCTTAGGCCTTTTTGGTCGGCGAGCTTGCTCCTGCTTGCGATTCTTACCCTGTAAAAATTGGTTGTAACGTGGGCCAGCAAAGGCTGACCTCAACTGTGTAACCAACACATCTCCTCCCGGCCATCCCTAGCGCACCCCGGGGCACTCCATCACCCGGCAGGTCAGCACTTCGTATGCAATAAATAAAAACATGTAATGCTATAAAACAGGTTTGGATGTCTCATACAGCAAACAAGTTTCTATGTTGAGCATATAATAAAAGGGGCCTACAATGCAGTATGAATGTAATCCTGGGTTTCACCCAAGCCACCCTAAACCGTATACTTCTAACACATCATCATATCGGGTACTTCGAATTTCCCCATTGGCGTTCAAGCCGCAAACACAAGGGTACTTTAATTTCCCCCAAACGACATACAAGCTGCCACACAGAACGCTTGCTTAGGCCCACCCGTTCGTGATTACCCAGGCCCGGATCCAAAATCAGAACCAAGTCCACCGAAGGAGACCTAGTGGGACCCATTTGGGAATATCCGGGCTTGCCTACAAGCTCAGACTTCTCACTTTAGATTCCGCCACACAAACAAAACGATGCTAAGAACCCTTGGTAGACCCCACCCATTCGCGATGACCCAGGCCCATCTCCAATATCAGGATCAAGTCCACTGAAGGAGACCAAGCGGGACACAGATGGAATCGTTCGGGCTTGCCCAAAGCTCAGCATTCTCGTCAGTTCCACGGAAGGGGACTTGTCTCGTCGGGACACTCTCCACACATGACTTTGCAATGTCACGGGCTAGCCAGCCGAGCACATAGACAAACCACGTCTTAGCACATCACAATCGCATGCCTTTCCCACCTCAAATTCACCATTCATACCATAACGTTCCTGTGCCCCAAGGAAACCATCTACCATCACAATGGAGCTAACCTTGCCTGGTTCCGATTACGCGTACTCGCGTGGAATAAGGGGGACATACAACATCATCACAAATGCATCTTGCCACTAACAGATTTCTACAAAATCTTTAAGGCTCTTTATGCAACATCACCGAGTCGGACTAATGGTCGCGACTACGGCTTCACCCACAATGCCTAATCCACTAGCGGAGTGGATTTCTAATGCAATATCATGCCGGGGACGAACACAATCGACCCAGTGGCTCCTCTTGAACCATGATAACCCAAATCACACTCATTTGAGGGATCCAGTGCCTATAATGCTTGAAAGAAAATAAGAAAGAGTAGATGTCATGCACGCATCCTAAAACCGAGAGGAGAAGTGTTGTTACCTTACGACTCCTCTTCTGAGCCATGAAACCCTTGTCTTGCACGGATGAAAACGAGCACCTCCAAGTCCTCTCCACGAATCTGGCCTCGGAACGACGATCGGAGGTCTAAAGCTCTGTCAATGGAGGAAGAAAGCTCTCTGCTTCCTCCTCCCACCTTTCTCTTTAAAACACTAACTCTCACTTCCAAAATGATAAAATGAGGGGAAACAACCATTCAGCCATATAAAAGCACTCTTGAGGGAGAGTCTTGGGCCTTAGGATCAAAACCTAAAGAAATCGGAAGGCTAAAAAGCCAAACGACTGATCTGCTTCCATCCTCTATCGCCGGGCATTAACGCTAACGTCGGGCGATAGCTTCCTGAGCTGAAGTCAGAAAAATAATGTCGCGCTAATGTCGGTGATAAGGCTAATACCGCGCGGTAGCATTTTCTCGAGAACTCGACATTTTCTCGAAAGCTCAGCATTCGACGAGCTGGGCCCTTCGTTAGACGTTCAATGAAACAGGGCTATTGCCGTGTGATAGCTACTATCGTCGGGCGCTAATCCTCCAGCGCTCGATGAACGGGTCTCGCGTTTGACATTCGACGAAATAGGGTTATTGCCGAGCGGTACCTAGTTAACGCCACACGCTAGCACTCAACTCTCACAACGCCTGGCCACTCAACGCTCTTAGCGCCTGGTCACTCAACGCTCTCAGTGCCATCCTACTCAATGTTAAGCTACCGTCGGGCGATAACTTCTATCGTCGGGCGATAGCTTCCAGAGACTCAAGATCTAAAAATTGGGGTGTTACAACTGCAACCTTGCTTTAGCATTAAATGTGGTGCAACAGGCAAGCATCCCCCTTTGTCATGTACCGTAGACTTCCCACAACATTTGAATTTTTGCTGACATCAGCACCTGTGGACTTAGTCAAATTCAGACAATTCACCATAGGAGTTGAGTGAAGGCTTATCACTCAATGCCAAAACACTTAGCCAAATATTCTGTAGCACCAGGCGTTGAGTGATCAGTCATCACTCAACGAATATAGACCTTTGTGATCTAACTGATTTGGTGTTGAGTGAATCTTCATCACTCAACGCATTTGGACTTAGTAGATTTTCTCTGAATGGAGGCATTGAGTGAGTTGTCTTCACTCAACACTTTCTGTCTTAGTCTGCCATCTTGCTAAGGCGTTGAGTGAACAGCCATCACTCAACGCTTCTGTACTTGGTTGAATTTTCTCTTGAGTTGGTGTTGAGTGAACTGCCTACACCCAATGCTTCTAGACTTAGACAGATTTTTTGTCTACCTCTTCTATGGCTTTGACATCATGAGCTCCACTCAACACCTTGCTCATCTGGCATCGAGTGAGCTGTCATCACTGGATGCTTCTGGACTTAGCCAGAATTCTTAGCAGATTCCTCTGCGGTTGTGACATCTTGAGCTTTACTCTACGCTTTTGGCTTTGGGCGTTGAGTGAACTGCCTTCACTCAATGATTATGGACTTAGCTAGAATTCTGTCTTTGCAATGCTGAGGCTTTGACTGTCTAGTCTTTACTCAATGCTCTTGGCTATCTGGTGTGGGGCTTCACTCAATGCCTGTCGACTTAGGCACATTTCTGTCTTGTCAGCATCTTTCCTTATGTCCACCTATCATTGTTACTTAGACAACCTGTCTTTTCACTGTAACAATTGACCACCTGCATACATAGAACTTAAAACATGCATTAGATACAAACATGTGTATACTGTTGTCCTATAGTCCTTCTTCAAGTCTGGGACATTGGGAACAATGGACTCAATAATCTCCCCCTATTTGACAAAGTCAAAACCTAGGATAATGATATACACCAACATATAAACAGCATGTAAAACATTTCAACAGACAAAAATAATGTAAACACATCCAAACATCTGATTTTCATAAAATATAAGGAATGATTATTTTTATAATGTGCATAATACAAAATTGACACAATTCCTTCAGCCCTTAAAAAATACAAGAAACATTTTTTTGTTTCTGGTTCTCTTATCACTATGCCCCTGTCGGGCTTCTTGGCTGCTTCTCTTTACTGGCTTCTGACTCATTTTCTCTCTGCCTTTGGAAGTAGTTGTATGGCTTTGGAAAATATTTGACAGGCTTCACAGCTTCTGGCGGCAGAGTGCCTAGCCACTTGTCCTTCTTGAACTTCCTTTTATCTCTTTCATTCTTTTCAAGCTTAGCCCATTCAAGGGAGATGTAGTGCTTTCCCCTTTCTGTCTTCTTATTCTTGACAAGATTACAGGCAGACAGAATAATGTCCTTGATTGAGTACTCTATTGTTCAAAATTAGGCCTTGCTTCCATCTCTTTCCTGAATCTCATCTTGCTTATCCTGGCAGCATCCTCTTCCGTAGCAACAGATTTACCTTTTGCCCTTATGATTTGGCCAGCAATGAGGATGAATGTAGGGCCTTCATTTGTTGTATCATACTATGCTCCATCTTGAGTATCATACTCTTGAGTGTCATACTGTTGATTGCCATACTGTTGATTGTCATACTGTTGAGTATCATACAGTTCTGCATGCTGATCAGGGTATTGGGTACCATAGTTCCCTTCTTGTAGTGTTTGATGAATCTGGTCAGGAATAATAGGGATATTATCATATGATAGTTGTTCAATCCCAAATGATCCCCTTAACACATTTGTAGTCCAAACATCATTTTCAGTGTTGGCCTTTATGACATCCTTCTCTCCCTTTTTGACTTCTTCATATATCTTTTGAGTCAGGGAGGTGTTGGCCTTAGTCAACTGACTATCCAGATGATTAATGCCAATGGTGATATGATTCTTGACTTTCAGTAGTTGATCATCTAGAACCTGAGCACAAGCATCCATTCTTCTTTCAAGAATTGTCTTGTGCTTTTCCAACTGTGTCTTGTCAGCATTGTGGACTGGAAGCAAGTTTCTAGAGAGAATGTTTTGATTTTCCATAAGTGCATTGTGAAGAGTGCCGAGCTCTAACAACTTATCATGTGTAAAGTCAACTGTAGGAGCTGCTCTCAAGAAACATTTTATAGTTTGTGCCTTCAGAAGATTAACCTCAAATCTGATAGATTTGATCTCTGTGGACAAGTCATTCATGAGGTTATTTATTGAATCATCAACAAAATTCTCAAATTATCTCCTTTGTTCATCCAGTAACCCTTTCAGCTAAGCCAGGAATGTTCCTGACATTTGATCAGTGGATGTAGCTTCATTACTAACTGGTACAAGTTGTTGAACTGGACTGAGATCTTCCCTTGCAGCTGAGTCAAGCCACATCAAATTTTGAAGAGTGTTGAGCTTCCATATTATCATCATCAGCAGCAGCAGTTCCCTTATCTGATTCTGAAGATTCTATATTATAAATAATGCCTTGAGCAGGGAGTTCAGGTTGAATCTCCCCCTCAATTACTGCCATGTCCATAGGGACATCCAGGGCATCAGTTGTGATGGTGACTGTAGGTGGTGCATTCACAAGAGGAAGCTGAATATCTACTTGCAAAATATGTATTTGCTCCCCCTCAGCAAGAGCTTCTTCCATCACTTGCTCTAGCAGTTGCTCCCCCTCACTTTGAGGGTTGTATCCACCTTGTGGCACTTGGTCTTTGGAAGCAGTTTCTTCTTCATTTGGAGTTGGAGTTGTGACAGTCTCCTCTACTATCTCCTCAGAGATCTTGTTCACTATCTCTTCAATAACCTTTTCAACAACCTCAACAGGAGGTATATCCATATCATCAGCCTGAATTTCTTCAGAGTGAGGTCTGCTCACTTGAATCCTTGGTGCAGGTTCAGATGAAATTGACACCGGGGAACTCATGTCCCTCATGGTCTCTTTAGTGGATTGAGTAAGCTCTGGATCAAGAGGCTCTTCCTCAGCCTGCCCTGAAGAGTTGTTATCTATGATATCCTTTAAAACCACAACTACTTTCTTCTTCTTCTTGGCAATAGTCTGAGCATGAGGCAGCAGAACTCTGTACCATCTGTCAAGCATTTTTAAATCCATCCATCTCATGTGATGGATTTTTGTTCCTAACCTTGGGTTAAGGATCCCTGGAACACTCTTAAGCTGAAAAAGAGATAGAATTCTACCCGGGTTTAGCTCTGGGAGACATTCTATAATCCTGTCAAAAAATACTCTTCCCCAATCAGTCCTTTTGGAAAGGATCACCCTGGCTATCAACTCAAACATTTTCTTAGAGATTTTGTCATGGGAGCAAGTTTTGCATAGCAGTCCCTTCCCAATGACATTAGCAAGGAATTTCCCTTTAAGATTCACTTCTCTTCTTAGGATAGAGCCAATGGTGTACTTTGACAGTCCACACCACTTGAGAGCATCTTTGAAATCACCTTGATCTAGTTCATCTTCTTCATCAGAACCTTTGGACTTATGAAGTTACAGGGCTTTGCCCAATCTTTTGGAGGTTATCTTAACCTTGTTACCACTAATAACAGACTTAATCTTCAGGGATGAGGAGTTGACTTTAGCAGTGGAGTACAACTCCAGTACTTCTCTTTTCCACAGTAGACATGGCTCAGACAAAACAAACTCTAGGCCAGCGACCTAGAGCAGGTGAAGAATGTGTTGAACTTCCTCTGACGCATCTTTGAATCCATTGCGGACCATTTCTGAACCCTCAAACAACAAATCCAATCTCTTAGGTTCCATCTGTTTTGGAAATTACAGTAGATTTTCCAAGCTCTTCATCGATTCGTCGCACGGGCAGAGAAAGGCAAGGAATAGTGTATTTTGTTTTACGCACACATCCTTCTATTTATAGTGTTTTATATTTTAGAAGGTGGAGAGGTGCGTACCTGTTTATGATCACGAAGTAATCAACGACCGGGATTGATCCTGTCACTTAGCCGCAAAATAAGCTTCCTGGAAGCATGCTTTGAGTGAACTCGACGCACTCAAGGATCTCGACGCATGCTGTCCTTTCAATGCACTCGGCGCCTGAGCACTTAGACTCAGCACACTTGACGCTTAGTCTTGTCTCAGCGCACTCGGACCCTTAGTCTAATTTTCTTTGATGTATCCTACAGGGATTAAAACTACCTGCAACAAGCACAAACTATTTGTGGAGCTACTGAAGCTGGGCTAAATTCAACATACCCAATTCAAATTTAAAGGTGTTGAATTTTGCTTCATCTAGTGGTTTAGTGAATATTTTAGCCACTTGCTTATCTGTGGGGACAAATTCAAGACTGATGTCTTCACTTTCCACATGCTCCCTAATGAAGTGATACCTAATCTTTATATGGTTAGTCCTACTGTGAGAGATAGAATTCCTAGCAATAGAGATTGCACTAGTTAAATCATAGTATAATGGAGTGTTACTTATCTTTAGATTATAATCTTGAAGCTGGTGCTGGATCCACATCAACTGTGAACATCAACTTCCTGTTGATATATACTCTAACTCAGCTGTTGATATTACAATACTTGTCTACTTTTGCTGCTCCAAGACACTAGCCTTCCACCCAAGAACTGGTAGGAGCCTGAAGTGCTTTTCCTGTCCACTCTACAACCTGCAAAGTCTGC
Source organism: Platanthera guangdongensis (assembly GCA_039583875.1). Classification (NCBI taxonomy): domain Eukaryota; kingdom Viridiplantae; phylum Streptophyta; class Magnoliopsida; order Asparagales; family Orchidaceae; genus Platanthera; species Platanthera guangdongensis. Next base: position 134,759,094 of record CM077160.1, read on the forward strand.
ATCTGATTACCCTGTTAGCTCAAAATCTCTTTCTTAGGGTACCAGAGGCCAAGATTTGGTGTGATCTTAAGAATTATCAGTGTGACAAGTGACCACCTGTGTACATAGAACTTAAAGCATGCATTAGATACAAAAATGTGTATACCATTGTCCTATAGTCCTTCTTCAAATCTGGGACATTGGGATCAATGGACTCAACAGAGATGCAAAAGCACTCTTGTACATTCAACAAGGAATCAGGCGAAGTTTGTTTCCAAAAATCATGGGAGGTATTTCTGTCCAAGACGTCTAGTATATCTTGAAAATAGAATTTTAAGGATCGGTTAAAGTTGAATCAATCAAACTCCAAAATATATGGCAGGAGTTTGATACTTTAAAATGCAAGATGATGATAGTGCCCAGTAATACCTATCCAGAATTGCTATCCTCACAAATCAAATTAAGAACTCTGGTGATAACATAGAAGAGAAAAAGATCATTTTGAAAATTCTCAAAACTCTTACCCAAAAATATGCTGTGATTGTTACTACTATTGAAGAAACAAAAGATGTTAGCACCATCACCTTGACTGAGTTATTGGGATCTCTCCAAGCTCAAGAAGAGAAATCAAGAGATATGAAACTCAATCCTTAGGGCAAGCCTTCCAAAGTAAGGTAAATATATAGCCATAGAAGAAACAGATTGAGCCATATAACAAAGAAGAAAAAGGGAAGGCACTTGCTATTCCTCGATTATATTATAACTTGTGTAAGATAAATAATCATGAGGCAGAAATTGCTACTATAGATGCAGAAAATGCAAAAGGCCAACTCATCTTGCCAAAGATTGCTGGATAAAACAAAAAAACCACAACTAATACCAGGGAAGAAGCACATTTCAGAAGCCAAGATGATGCAGAATATGTTTTTTATACCAATGACCATGGTGTCAATTAAATCAATGACACCTGGTACCTTGATAATGGTTGCTCGATCCACATGTCCTATAACAAAAAGGCATTTGTTTATCTTGATGAAAGTAAGAACTCACAAGTCATTCTGGGTGATTTAAGTTCAAAGCTTATCAAAGGAAAAGGAACAATTTTTGTTAGAACCATTTCAGGCAAAATTAAACATATTGCAGGAGTTCAGTATGTCCCTGGTCATGCTTAATGTCTGCTTAGTATGGGACAGCTGTTAAATAAAGGCTATAAACCAGTATTTGATGAACAACATTGTACCATAATTGAGAATGCTCTGATCATGGCCAAGGTTAAGATGTCAAACAACAAGTTCTTCCCTCTAAGTCTTCCACATGTGCATCAAAATATTAGTGTCACTGAAGGCTCTACAGGCCAATGCTAGCACCACAGGTATGGACATCTCAACCTCTATGATCTAAAGCATCTTTATTCTCAATGGCTTGTCATTGGTTTACCTAAACTCTCAACTCCACATTTCATCTATCACACTTATTGTAAAAATAAAATACATAAGACACCATTTTCTCCACATGTATCCAAAAAATCTACGTCACCATTAGATATTATCCATGCTGACATTTGGGGACCATCCGGGTTCCTTCACTTTCAGAAAACTCTACTTTATGCTACTTGTAGATGACTATAACAGGATGATGTGGGTCTATCCAATTAACCACTTATCAAATGCCATTAAGAAGTTTAAAATATTCATGGCTCGCGTTGAAAATGAGAAGAATGCAAAAATTATGGTGTTAAGGACAGATATGGTTGGAGAGTTTGTTAACCATGAGTTTGATGCCTACAGTGATTAGAAAGGAATAAAGAGGGACTTAACTATTAGCTACTCACCTGAGCAGAATGGTGTAGTTGATAGGAGAAACAAAACAAGATGGCCATATGTATGTTAAATCATTAGCAAATGCCTAAAGAATATTGGGCAGAAGCTGTTGTTACAACAGTTTACCTACTTAATACAGCACCATGCCAAGCTATAACTCTCTCAACACCAGTTGGGGCAAGGATAGGGCACTGGCGCAATGTTAAGCACCTCAAAACATTTGGGAGCCTTGTGTTCAACTTGGATCTCTAAAATAATCAAGACAAACTTGATGAAAAATCTATCTCATTCATTTTGTTGGGTTGTAGCGAAAGCTCAAAGGGATGTCAGATTTACAACCCAGACAAGAAGAAACTTACTATAGACAAGAATGTCATTGTGGATAAAGAAAAAACTTGGGACTGGAACTTTTCTCCGAGTTAGCCGTTGCAGTCGGTGGTTACTTTGTATCGATCAACATAAGTCCTTTGAAGTTGATCTTGTGCCCTCCATCTTGACGACTACTTCTCATTCATTAGAGTCAGAGAATGCTGATGATGTTTCTAGCAATGACGACACAACATACCCATGCAAATACAAATCCATTACTAAAATTTACCAAAACTGCAACATTTCCCTCTTTGTAGACTAACATGATACCTACTTTGAGGCAAGAGTGAATGACCATTGGGTGCAATCCATAAATGAGGAATTGGACGCCATAGAAAACAACAAGACTTGGGAGCTTGCTGAGCTTCCACATCAAAAAATTTCTATTGGCCTAAAGTGGTTGTACAAAGTAAAATACATTGAGAATGGTGAAATAAAGAAATATTAAGCAAGGTTGGTGGTTAAGGGCTATGCCTAAAATCCTGAAATTGACTATGCTGAAACATTTGCACCAGTGGCTTGATTTGAATCCATTTGAATGGTGCTTGATTTTACTACTCATCTACAGTATCAAGTGTTTCAAATGGATGTTCAGTCAGCATTCTTAAATGGAAAAATTGAAGAAGAGATTTATGTGGAGCAGTCAACTCGCTATGTTAAGAAGGGAGAAGAAAGAAAAGTCCTGAGGTTAAGAAAGGCTCTCTATGGAAAGCATCGCATGCATGGAATTATAAAATTTACAATCATCTGATTGAGAATGGTTTCTTGAGGACCAATTGTAAGCCATCCATCTACATAAAGAGTAATTCCATTCATGAGATTCTAATCATTTGCATCTATGTCGATGACCTGCTCATCATAGGCTCAAGCATGAGCATCATAGATGCTTTCAGCAAGCACATAAGGGTACCTTTCAGATGATAGATTTGAGATTAACATGATATTTTTTTAGGAATTCAAATATATCAAACACCTGGTACCACTTACATCACCTAGAGTAAATATGCAGAAGATCTACTAAGTCGATTTGAGATGTTGAATTCTCGCCCAACTTCAACACCCATGGCTACGGGGGAAAGATTCAGCAAAGATGGAGACTAGAAAGTGAATCCAAAAAACTACAGAAGCATAGTTTGTTCTCTTATTTACCTAAATGTTGGGAAAAACCCTTATGATTTATCTTAACAAATTATTTTTAGTGATTTTACATCTTACGTTTATTACCCATAATGTACAGTGAGGGTAATTTTGTATTAGAAGTCCTAAGATGTCATTGATATAAATGACATAAGAAATGCATACTGAATATAAGAGAAAAATCATAAATTGTCAACATGTGTCGACTAGATCTCGGCGCAACATCGACTGGAATTCGACGTTACTTTGAATTAAACTCAGAGCAACTTAATTTGGATAAGTCGATGACACTTAAGGATTAAATCAACGTATGCTTCGACATGATATCGACGGAATGTTGACTACAGAAGTTTTCATACAGACAGTCAGAAATCAATGTTGCTTCAACAAGAACTCGACATTACGTCGACTGGATTTCTTAACAAAATTTATTTTGTGGCTTCAATTTGAATTAAATCGAGAAGGGGTTTACATAATAGATTTTTGGAGACGTTAGAGATTGTTGATATATATATATAAATATATATATATATATATATATATATATATATATATATATATATATATATATATATATATATATATATATATATATATATATATATATATATATGTATATATGATGAGATACAAAGAGAATATGTGTGGAGCAACAATTAGAGATTATCAATCATCAACAGTAGACGATCAAGAAAATCATATCAGATCGTGAGAAGATTGAATTTGATAGAGAAAACTTGAAAGATCATCATCTACAATTAAATCTCTTACAATATCAGTCGATTGGTTTGATAGTTGCTGAATCTGATAAGATAATTAGTACTTCTTCTCAAGAAAAAGTTGCAACAGATTTAGAGAAAAAGTTTGAAAGATCATCTGAATATTGTGCTCATAATCTTTGTTATTTTGATATTCAGAGATTCATCAGAAGTTTCAGAGATCATAATTAATTATCCTCAGAAATCTAAAGGGATGATACCAAGAGAAAAATCATCTTAACTCAAATATTCTCTTAATTTTCTTTTTACATTTGAGAAAAAGAGTTTTAAGAATCTCTCTACAAAGGATTCAGTGAGAGGTTCTAAGAGTCTCCTTGAGAAAAAACTAAGATTGTAATTGGTTCAAGATCTCCTTATTAAAATATTTGGTATGGTTCTAAGAGTCACGTGATCAAAAGACTCGGACAATGTGATAGTGAATTCTTATCAAAGGGGTAGAAGAGTGGATATACCCAGATTGAGGGGGAACCACTATAATTTTTGCGTCTTTTGTGATTTTGCTTTTATTTCTTATTTTGTGTTGCATTGCTGTGATTTTAATTAACTACATCTGATTCTAGTTTATAGTTTTTTTAAATGCAAATTTTTTGAGTTAATCAAAGTATTTGAAAATAATTTTAATCTCTTTGCACCCCCTCCTCTAGAAGAAACACCGGGGAATATAACAACTGAACTCCTATTTCACTAACCAATACCTGACCTGACATTGAATTGGTCGTTAGGATTGTGTCCAGGTATATGCAAGAGCCTAGTGTCAAACACCTTATCATTTTTAAGAGGATTTTACAATACGTTAATGGAACAAGACACCAAGTGATGATGTATACCAAAGGGGACAAGTTAGAATTGAGAGGATTTTCAAATAACGATTCGGCAGGCTACCCTGATGATAGAAGAAGCTCGTCTAGATTCCTATTTTTCTTGGGAGGGAACCTAATTTCTTGGTCCTCCAAGAAACAGAAGTCAATAGCCCTCTCATCAACTGAAGTCGAATATACTACCCTAAGTGAAGTTGCAAGAGAAGGCATATGGCTAGGGAAACTCCTGCAAGAGCTGATCGAAGAATAAAGGAGCCCAACACAGATCAGTGTAGAAAACACCTCCGCAATATCTCTTGCAAAAAAACCTATTTTCCACAATAAGACTAAACACTTGGAGATCAAACTTCTTTTCACTTGAGACCTAATTTCGTAGAATGAAATCACCTTAGATCACTGTGAATCAAAGGATCAACTCACTGATTTACTCACTAAACCCCTGCCAACTTTTCCCTTTATAGATTTGAGGGGAAAACTGAAGATGGTAGACTATCGCGATTGCGGGAGGGTGTTGGATGCCAATCTTAACAGTTCTGGAGCTGGCAACCTACAATTCAGAGAAGTAGAAAGTTAATCTCTTCAAGCAAAAGGAAAAGCTTTGCCATCAAGCCAATTTGCAAAGACCCTCAAGCCCTAATTTCAGCTTTACCCCTTTCTGGGCTTGTGCTTTTATGTCTCTTATTTTTATGTTATGTTGTGGAGTAACGGTACCTTTCTACCTATGTTAAGTGCCTATTTATAAAGAATTTGCCTATTTGTATGTGTTTGAGTAATATAATATGATGTGTGCTTGTGTTGTAAGTGTGATGATGTGTTAATGACGAACTTGTTGTTGTGATCTCTTTCCTTCGCCCATCTCTCTTAATTTTTCCTTCGTAAAAATTAGGACCTCTAAGTTCTCAATCGCATACTTGCACTCCATACTATGATGTCTACAGGCATAACTCCTATTTCTCTACCACCTCCATCAGATACTCATGGGAAGTAAGGTCACACATAAGGTTGTACAACTCAGCGACCTACAATGTTGTCTCCTTGTAGGAAACATTGATGATCGTGCAACCCTTAAGCTCATTTACTGCCAACAACTCGCCAAGAGGGGCCGAGAGAGCTATGGAATGATCATCAGGACGATCACCATAACAGGAAAAGTTTGAGTCTCATATCATAACTAACTGATTCTTGTCATCATAGCAAGATAAGTAGCTGCAAAACTACAAATAAGCTACAACCACCTAGTCATAATAGCTAGTTGAGGCCCTGCCAACAACACCCATTATATTATCTAGATGCCTGAGATTTAAGCTTTCGGGGGTCAGCAGAGGAGCAACCTAAATCCAAGTAGAGGTGTGGCAGAATCTATAAGGTAACAATGCATGGAAAGCCTAATTAATTTGACTAACTTCTCCTTCTTCAAGACAACCCAAATATATCTTATCTCGACCAGGGTGCGCAACTCTAACTACTTATGCGAACTTAGAGTCCTCTTCCTAGGCATTTTCTGGGGCATGATCTGGAGGTGGAGGAGGTAGGTTGACAGATGTAGGGGGTGTTAAAATACATACAGCTCAAGTAAGCTCAAGAGACAACTCAGCTCACAACCGCAATCTACAGACAAAGCTAGTAGAAGAGGCACAGCAGGATGGCGGGATGATGAAATCCTCATGTGTAAAGCAGCGCACCTGCAGTGAAAAAGAAGGAGACGTTTCAGAAGTGATGCAAGGAAAGGAAAAGAGGCGCGACACTGATGTATGAGGAAGAAGAAATCCCTGCGTTTTAGAAGAGATGCAAGGAAAGGCAAAGAGGCGGACATTGATGCGTGAGGAAGAAGAAATCCCCAAAATGCCTGGCCTATTTAAAAGACCCGTTCAGGGCAAAATATGTAATGAAAAAAAGTGGAAAGAAAACTCTATCTTGTTAAGTGTGCCTGTATTGTCTATTCCTGGTTAATTGAAAACAATTTTATTTCTTATTCTCCTTTTAACAGCTCCTCTGTCATAGAAATCACATAACAGTGGTATCAGAGCTTATGGCTTTGAAAGGAAACGGAGCAATGTTGGCCTCAAATATACCAGTATTCAATGGTGATCTATATGAATACTGGGCTATTCAAATGAGGACACTTTTTCTGTCACAAGGACTGTGGGAGATCGTGCAAAATGGAGCTCCAGTACTAGCAACAACATCAGAAACTGGACCTACTGCAGAAGAACTAAAAGCGACAGTAGAAAATCAAAGAAAATATGCAAGGGCACTAGTGTTTATCCAACAAGGTGTCACCAACATAATTTTCCCAAGAATAATGGCAGCAACCACATCCCAAGAAGCCTGAGAAACTCTCCAAGTTGAGTATAAAGGTTCTCCTCAGGTAATATCAATTAAACTACAAACGGCCTGGAAAGTTTTTGATACTTTGCTTATGAAAGAAAATGAGAAAGTTCAGGACTTCATAGCAAGAGCCACACAATCAATAAATCAGATAAGGATGTTAGGTGACACCATAGAGGATAAACGGGTAGTCCCTAAACTACTTAGAAGTTTAACTCCCCACTTTAATCATATAGTTGCTGCAATTGAAGAATCCAAAGATCTCAATGTGTTAAGTATACCAGAATTACTAGGTTCTCTCCAAGCTCATGAAGATAGGTTAAATCATCAACCACCTTCAATGGATCAAGCCTTGCATCCCAACTCACTGCCCATCAGAAATTCCACACAGAAACAAAAATCCGAAAAAACAGACTACCTAGTCAACAAGAAACTTCTGTTTACAAATAACAGAGGTAAGGGAAGAGGAAGATTTTATCCCCAAGGAAGATCTACCTATAATAAAAAAAGGTAATCTTTCTTGCTCTTTGTGTAACAGAACAAATCATGAAGCTCATGATTGTTTCTACAAATGTAAAAGGTGCAAGAAACCAACACGCATGGATAAAGACTGCTGGTTCAAAGATAAAACTATATCAAAAAATTCTGAAGAAGAGAAGAAAGAGGTAATGCTCTACTTAAATGACAATAAAAACTATCTTAATACCACTTGGTACATAGATAGTGGTTGTTCGAGTCATATGATAGGGAACAAAAATCTCTTTATCTATATAGATGAAGGATTTTCTGCTGATGTTGTGCTAGGGGATGGAAATGTGCAAAAACTTCAAGGAATTGGAACTATAAAGGTAAAAAATGTTTGGAATCAAGTTAGATATATATATGATGTAAGTTTTGTGCCATCATTGACGGCTAATCTTTAAGTGTGGGACAACTCCTTCATAAAGGCTACCAAGTCCACTTCACAAATAATTCCTGCACAATTACCAACAACTCATGAGAGACTGAAATCCTTGCAAAGATGACAAGTAATAGAATTTTCTCCTTGAATCTGTATCCTGTCAATGAAGTTGTTCTTGCCAACACAACACAAATAGAACAACAAACCAAGTTGTGGCACCAAAGATTTGGTCACCTGAATGGACAAGATATGAAGAAGCTAAGTAGTCATCATATGGTAGAAGGTTTACCTCCATTAACTATAGAAAATACAATTTGTGAAAATTGTGCAGAAGGCAAAAATCATAGATTACCATTTCCAAAAACCTCATACAAAAGAAGCTTAATGCCACTGGATCTGATTCATTCAGATCTATGGGGACCATCCACATCCCCATCATTAAGTGGTAAAAGATATTTCCTTCTATTAGTTGATGATTGTAGCCGGTTCATGTGGATTTACTTCCTTAAAAACAAGAGTGACAGTTTTGAAACTTTCCAAAATTTTAAAGCTCTTGTTGAAAAACAATTTGAAAGATCAATTAAGATCCTAAGGATAGATCGAGGAGGTGAATTCACCTCAAATGAGTTTACCTCCTACTGCATTAAAGAGGGTATAAGAAGAGAGTTAACAGCAAGTAGATCTCCTCAACAAAACGGTGTAGTTGAGAGGAGAAACAAAACCATAATTGAAATGGTAAGAACTATGCTATTAAGCAAAAGTCTGGCAAAAGAATATTAGGCTGAGGTAGCCCACACAACAGTATATATATTGAATAGGTCACCTACCAAAGCTCTTATAAAACAAACTCCAGATGAGGTAATATATAAGAGGAAACCTAAAGTTACACATTTTAGAATTTTTGGCTGCATAGCATATGTTCTGATTCAGAAAGAAGACAGAGGTAAGTTAGACAAGAAGAGTGAGAGATGTATCTTTGTCTGGTACATTAATGAGTCCAAAGCCTTTAGATTATATCAACCTATACAACAGAAGTTAATTATCTCTAGAGATGTATTGTTTGATGAAGACAGAAGCTGGGAATGGGGGGGGGGCTCAGAAATGGGACAAGATTCACAGAGCTGGTCATACACAGAAGCTTGTGATACCCTCAAAATCAATGAAATTCATTCTAATGAATCTCAGATGGTTGAACCACAAACTCCTATAATCTCAAATACTGAAAATACTCGGTTATATGACCCTTCTCAAGCCTCTTCCAGCTCTACATTTTATCCAGTTTCTTGATCACCCCCAAGAAGAATGAGAACTCTGAAAGACATTTATAGACAAGGAGAGGTAGTACTTAATATTACCACTCCATCCAATTTTGAAGAAGCTTACAGGAGTCAAGCTTGGAGACAAGCAATGGATGAAGAAATTAAAATGGTTGTCAAATGTTGAAGTTGGTGACCGGGCGGTCTGGCGGTTTGTATTGGCGGGTTGAAGACCGCGCGGTCTGGCGGTTTGTCTCAGTCGGCTTGGAGACCGGGCGGTCTGGCGGTCTTCCCTGACAGTCTCTCTTCCTCTCTGGTGGTAGCCGTGCGGTTAGCCCTGCTATCTAACCGCGCGGCTTGTGCGGTTTGTTTTGTATAGTCCGCTTGTCCTGTAAATTATAGTCCCACATCTCTTATTTGTATTCTCTCTTCTCTCCTCCATTCTATATAAAGGAGGGCATACCTTTGTAATACATACCTTTTTTGGATAATAAAATTTCAATTATTCAAAAGTTTATTCGCTTGTTCTCTACTTTTCACTTCTTTTCGCTACTTTCTAACATGGTATCAGAGGACACGGTCATTTCCTCCTGATTCTGTGCGCCCTCTGTTGTTCGCGACTTGTTTTCCGCGTTCTGCGACTTGATTCGCGGCTTGCACTCCCTTCTATCCGCGCGGCTTGTTTCTATCCGCGCGGCTTGTTTCTGTCCGCCGCCCTGTTCGTGCGGCTTGCTTCTTCTTGGTTCTCTTCTCCTACTACTCTTTGTCGCCGCGACCTGTTTCGTTGTCGCCGCGCTCCTTGTTCTTTCTTGTCTCTCCGACTTCCTAGTCATTGCGGTCTGTCTCTGTCCGCGAGTCTTGTCTCTATACTCGCGGTTTGCTACTGTGATCTGCCTGACCGTGCGGGTTGTTCCTTTTTCACCCGCATCTTGGTCGCGGTCACCTGCTCTTCTCTTCTGTTCGCTCGGCCTTCTCAGTCCGCGCGACCTCTTCCCCGCTGGACCTCTGCCTGCTAGTCGCCTCGGCCTCATCTTTGGCCGTGCGACTTGTTCTCCTCTGTTCGCCCGACTTTTTCAGGTCGTGCGACTTCTTTCCCTCTACTTTGCTCGGCTTCTTGGAAGCGGCCTTCCTAGCCGCCCGACCTATTTTCTGGTTGCCCGGCTTGGTTCTCTATTCTCTTCTGCGGCTTGTTCTTCTCGTCGCGGTTTGCTACTCTCTTGCTTCCATGGCTTTCCTCCCCTCCAGCCTGTCCGCCTCCGTGGTCACCTCTTCTGGTAGTGCTCATGTTGTGACTCGCGGACGATGGCTCATCGACTCTGGTGCAACAAATCATATGACAGGCAACCCTCAATGTTTCTCTCTTCTTGACACACAGGCTCAGTTGCCCCCGGTCATTGTTGCTGATGGATCTCCCTCCCCGGTCCATGGGACGGGCATGGTTCAAGTCACTCCATCTCTCTGCTTGGCTGATACCCTCTATGTGCCCAAGTTTCCGTGCAATTTATTATCGGTTACTTCTTTATGCAAGCAACTACGGTGTTCTGTCACATTCACCCCTACCTCTTGTGCTTTTCAGGATCCGGACTCCCAACGGACGATTGCTACCGGGACTGAGAGTGGTGGCCTCTACTTCCTCGACAACGTTTCTGCTCTATCCGCCTTCTCCTCCTCCTCTACAGATCTTCTCCAATGGCATCTTCGCCTTGGACATGCTCCTCCCCGCATTCTACGACAGCTCCTGCCGCACCTCCCTTCTCATCATCCTCCTCTAAACTATGATGCATGTCAACTTGGCAAACATCACCGCTCCTCCTTCCCACCAACGCAAAGTCGGGGCTCTTCCCATCAGTTCGACCTCGTTCACTCTGACATATGGGGTCCCGCTCCTACCCTCACCATCGGTCGGGGCAGTTCCTATTTTGTCACCTTCATTGATGATTTCTCTCGATCTACGTGGGTATATCTTCTCAAAGATCGCTCAGAGTTGTTCTCTGTTTGGACCTCCTTTTATTCGATGGTTCAAACTCAGTTTGCTACGTCTATTAAAATCCTTCGTTCTGACAATGCTAAGGAGTATCTTAGCCACGACTTCTCCTCCTTTTGCACTCGCCATGGTGTTATTCGTCAAACCAGCTGTGTCTACACCTCACAACAAAATGGGGTGGCGGAACGCAAAAACCGTCACCTCCTTGATGTCGCTCGCACTATGATGACTCAAATGCATGTTCCTCGCTCCTATTGGGGCTATGCTGTCCTCCTCTCCTGCTATCTCATCAATCGTCTTCCCTCCACCGTTCTCCACGGTGCTACCCCCTTCTCCATTCTTTATCCGGACAAGGATCCCTTTCCTCTTCCTCTACACATCTTTGGGTGCACCGCTTTTGTGCACTCTCCCGCTGCCACCCGTGATAAACTCTCACCCCGTGCCACCAAATGTGTCTTTCTGGGCTACTCTCCCACTCAGAAAGGCTATTGTTGCTTTGACCCTGTTACCCGCAAGCAATTTGTCTCTGCGGATGTCACCTTCTTTGCCAATGCATCTTACTTCTCTCCCGCTTCCTCTTCTCCTCCTCCTGCTCCTACTTCTCATACCAACCCATCCATTCCCTCTGCTCCCACTGAGGTTCCATCCTCTCCACCCACTCCACCGTCTTCCCCATCCTCCTCCTCTCCACCCTCTACTCCGCTTTCTCCCTCCACTCCGCTGCCATCTCTCTCTACTCCCGGGCAAGCTCTCTCCACCACGGATACTCCGGATACTGAGGTACCTGCTGACCTGGATCTCCCGATTGCTCTTCGCAAAGGGGTTCGGGCTTGTACCCACCATCCTCTTGCTGCGGTTGTTTCCTACGATCGTCTTACCCCTGCTCGCCGAGCCTTTGCCCTGGCTATCTCGGCCACTACCACCCCCCGTTCCTACCAGGAGGCCCTTACTATTCCTCACTGGAAAGTTGCCATGGATGAGGAGATTGCTACTCTCACTGAACGGGGTACCTGGACCCTTGTTCCGCCTCCTTTCGGCACCGATGTTGTTGGTTGTCGCTGGGTCTTCGTGGTGAAGTTTCTCCCGGATGGTAGTGTGGATCGTTATAAGGCTCGCCTGGTTGCCAAGGGTTTTACCCAAACTTATGGGGTTGATTACTTTGACACTTTCTCGCCTGTGGCTCGCCTCAGCACTATTCGGGTTCTTCTCTCTGTGGCTGCAACAGGGATTGGCCCATCTCGCAGCTCGATGTTAAGAATGCATTCCTCTATGGAGATCTGCAGGAAGCTGTTTACATGGAGCAACCTCCTGGGTATGTTGCTCAGGGGGAGACACGGGTATGCCGGCTAAAGAAGGCTATCTATGGCCTCAAGCAGAGTCCTCGTGCCTGGTTTGACAAGTTCAGTGGCATTGTTGCGGCCATTGGTTTTACACGAAGCTCAGCAGATCACTCCTTGTTTGTTCGGAAAACCGCCTCTGGTCTTGTTGTTCTTGCGGTTTATGTTGATGACATTCTTCTAACTGGCGATGACCAGGATGGGATACTGATGACCAAGAAACACCTTCGTCAACATCTGGTTACAAAGGATATGGGCTCCCCGAAATATTTTCTGGGGATTGAAATCTCTAGAAAGCCCAACTCCATGGTCCTTTCACAACGGAAGTATGCTCTTGATCTTTTAAAGGATGCAGGACTCACTGGTGCTAAACCTGCACGTTGTCCTATGGCTGCTGGAGAAGACAAAACTTGGACAGATGACTCACCTCTTCTCTCTGATCCTACGAGATACCGGCGTCTGGTGGGCAAGCTCATATATCTCACGGTTACCAGACCCGACATCTCCTATGCTGTTGGCAAGGTGAGCCAGTTTATGCAAGCTCCAAGGGAGTGTCATCTACAATCTGCTCTGAGGATATTAGAGTATATTAAAGCTGCTCCAGGGAAAGGACTCCTATTTCAGAAGAATGGTCACCTAAGGGTTGAAGCTTACTCTGATTCAAGCTATGCGGATGACAAAGGGGACCGCAAATCGACTTCAGGTTTCTGCACATTTGTTGGAGGCAATCTTGTGAGTTGGAAAAGCAAGAAACAGTCTGTCGTTTCCAGGTCTAGTGCAGAGGCGGAATATCGTAGCATGGCATCGACTACATGTGAGTTGAAGTGGTTGCGGGCTCTCATGCTTGACTTAGGAGAGGTTTACAACTATCCTCTTCCTATGTTCTGTGATAATAAGGCCGCGATACACATTTCCAAAAATCCGGTCTTTCATGAGAGAACAAAACACATAGAAGTCGACTGTCATTTTATTCGAGAAGAAATATTGAAGAAACAGATTTGCACTCCATTTGTCACGTCCGACAACGAGTTGGCAGATGTCTTCACCAAGCCGGTGTCCGCTTCCTTTTTCCACATCTGCGACAAGCTGGGCATGATCGATATATATGCTCCAGCTTGAGGGGGAGTGTTGAAGTTGGTGACCGGGCGGTCTGGCGGTTTGTATTGGCGGGTTGAAGACCGCGCGGTCTGGCGGTTTGTCTCAGTCGGCTTGGAGACCGGGCGGTCTGGCGGTCTTCCCTGACAGTCTCTCTTCCTCTCTGGTGGTAGCCATGCGGTTAGCCCTGCTGTCTAACCGCGCGGCTTGTGCGGTTTGTTTTGTATAGTCCGCTTGTCCTGTAAATTATAGTCCCACATCTCTTATTTGTATTCTCTCTTCTCTCCTCCATTCTATATAAAGGAGGGCATACCTTTGTAATACATACCTTTTTTGGATAATAAAATTTCAATTATTCAAAAGTTTATTCGCTTGTTCTCTACTTTTCACTTCTTTTCGCTACTTTCTAACATCAAAAACAATACCTGGATATTAGTAACAAAACCACCTCAAGCTGATGTAATTGGCTTGAAATGGATCTACAAGTTAAAAGAAAAGGAAGATGGGTCAGTACTTATGTATAAAGCCCGGATAGTAGCCAAGGGCTACTTACAAATTCCAGGAATTGATTATAATGAAACATTTGCACCAGTGGTTAGAATGGAGACTATTAGAACCCTTATTGCTTATGCAGCTCAATTCAATCTACCAATATATCAATTAGATGTAAAATCAGCATTCTTGAATGGTGAAATAGAGGAAGAGATTTATGTTGAGCAGCCGAGAGGTTATGAGGTGGAAGGAGAGGAACAAAAAGTTTATAAATTAATCAAAGCCCTCTATGGCCTGAAACAGGCACTAAGGGCATGGAATGCCAATATTGATAAATACCTGCATTTCATCAATTTCTGCAAAAGCAAAACAGACTCTTCACTTTACTAGAAGGAAGAAGATGGGATGAGAATGTTTGTGTGCCTTTATGTAGATGACCTTATCTACACAAGAAACAACCTAAAATTCCTGAATAATTTCAAAAGGGACATGGAACAGAAATAAGAAATGACTGATATGAGGTTACTTCATTATTTTCTGGGATTGCAGTTTATACAAAGTCCAAATTATATTTTAATTTCTCAAGAAAAATATGCTTATGATATATTAAAAAAGTTCAACATGGAAGAATGTTATACAACACAACTGCCAATGTCTCCTCATGATCAACTATTTCCTGCAACAGATAATGAACCAATGGCAGATCCCACAATATTTAGAAGTCTGGTTGGATCATTGATATATCTAACAAATACTCGACCAGATTTGGAGTATTCAGTAAATTCCATTTCTAGATTTATGAGCAATCCAACCAAACTTCATCATGAGGCTGCAAAAAGAATATTGAGATATGTTCAAGGAACAAAAGACTTAGGACTTTTATATCGTAAGCATCATCACAATCATCTAGCTGGGTATATTGATTCTGATTGGGGGAGAAGTGTAGAAGACAGAAGAAGCATCATCGGGTATGTATTTTTCTTAGGACAAAATCCTATCAGTTGGTCATCCAGAAAACAACAGTCAGTTGCTCTCAGTTCAGCAGAGGCGGAATATATGGCGTTAAGCAAAGCAACCAGTGAGGCCATTTGGCTTAGACGTCTAATTGAAGAAATTTTCAAGGAAAAGGAGAAAGAAACCATAATTTATTCTGACAGTTCTTCAGCAATAGCCCTCGCAAAGAATCCAATTTTTCAGAGCCGAAGTAAACATATTGAAATCAAATACCATCATATAAGAGAGAACATAGAGAAAGGAGAAGTTTGCTTATGCCACATACCCACGGAACTTCAACTAGCAGATATTCTTACCAAGCCTTTACCCAAGCCGCAATTTGAATCTCTAAGAATGAAGATCGGAGTAGAACATCTCTCGAGCTTAAGGAGGGGTGTTAAAATACATACATCTCAACTAAGCTCAAGAGACAACTCAGCTCACAACAGCAATCTACAGACAAAGCTAGTCTAAGAGGCACAACAGGATGGCGGGATGATGAAATCCCCATGTGTCAAGCAGTGCACCTGCAGTGAAAGAGAAGGAGACATTTCAGAAGAGATGCAAGGAAAGGCAAAGAGGCGGGACACTGATGGGCGAGGAAGAAGAAATCCCTGCGTTTTAGAAGAGATGCAAGGAAAGGCAAAGAGGCGCGACACTAATGCGTGAGGAAGAAGAAATCCCCAAAATGAATGGCCTATTTAAAAGACCCGTTTAGGGCAAAATATGTAATGAAAAAAGTGGAAAGAAAACTCTATCTTGTTAAGTGTGCCTATATTGTCTATTCTTGGTTAATTGAAAACAATTTTATTTCTTATTCTCCTTTAAACAGCTCCTCTGTCATAGAAATCACATAACAAGGGGCACATTGGGAGCTCTGACAGCCTTTATGTTCCCGAGGAGGGCCAGCATATCCTTTTATTGCTCCTCCATTTGTCGCACGTGCCCCTTGAATGTGGATGCAGACGTAGGTACCATCTCCTCTAACTGAGGTCTATTGATAAGGAGTGGGAATGATATGGATCGACACGTCCCTTGCGGACTGATCCTTGAGTCGTGCAGGTGCTTCATCCTGCTATGGTCACTTGCACGCAATATTGCTGTACAGAGGATACTGTATGTCTTCTACATCTTCTAAGAATGCTAGGAACCTAGTTCATACAAATGTCACCAAACTATTACGTCTCACTCAAGGCTCTTGGTACTCCAGTATAAATTTAACCATCATACCTCTTGAGGGGTCGAGCGCATGCAAACGGTCACTGAGAAAAGAGACGACAGGCAAGAAGGTTCTTTTTTTTACATGGAAACCCCTAGAAAGTTGTGAAAACCCATGTGGTCGGAACGGTTCCGACCTGTAACACCCCCTATCCGTCGCATAGCATATAGCAGTAGGTCCGGCCGGGGCCCGACGCCATATACCACAGACAGACCGGGCGGTTACTCAATGGAAACCATCCAACCAATCATAACGTCCTACACAGAGCATTCTAGCGGAAGTAGTTTTATAAGTTGCAATGAAAAGAACCCAGTAATAAGCATAAATGTCCACTAACAAGCCAAATAGGAATGAAGTACATACACAAGTACTGGCCTTAAGGCCTTACAAGTGGTTTACTCTTATTACATGTTTTCCATACCACGACACACAGGTCGGTCATACATGAACAAAAGCAAGTAAACACTCCAATTAGGCCTTCGAGGATTGGCTTCACAATTTGGGCTTTAGCCCGTTATTGACCGCTTGGTCCAGCAGCACCTGCAAGCAACAAACCACCGTACGGTGGCAAACAAAGGCAACATTCAGCAATGCTGACCAAATTATAACGATCTCGCCCCCAATTCGGGGCGGCGATGCTCCTTCCCTTCATTTTATTAGCACAGCCAAGCAGTAAATAAATACATTGCATCACAGACGTTGGCACGCACGGACACACGCCCCGTGCTCTCAGGGCATATTCTCGGTGATCACAGTCTAAGTCTGCCGACTCACCACCGTCCCCGGGACGGCAACCTCTCGTGAGCATTTGGTCTTTCTAGCCACTGCCTAAGACCCTCCATCTATGCCAACGGTAAGTGCCAAGTAACTTTAGGTCTCTTTAATCGAACGACATAGAGCGGGTACGGTTCCGCCTGACCCGTTGCTCACACCGCAACGTTAATTTAAAACATATGCGCGGGTCAAACTTTCCCGAGTCCCAAATCGTTTACACACAACACATAACCCAGTTATTGTCACATTGGCTCCCAGGCCACCAAGTTGGCAAGATCTCGCATCCGCCCAGTTTTCCGGGTGCACCTTAGGGTTAATCCCCAAGGCTCCCTGTTGCAATCTACCATGTAGACAACCCGAAAAACAAACATTCGCACGGAGTCTTCTCCGGCATTTATGCAATGCAACATCATCGATCCAGACCAACATGTCCGGATAGGCTTCACACATCATGCCTATGTCCGTTCTCGTTTACGGACTCTACACAACGGGGACTATTCATGTCTACCCAAAGGAACGCCTCAAACTCACAGCAAACTCGCGAGCGCGGGGTTCCCTATGCAAAGAAGTAGAGCTTCACATGCTCAAGTAGAGAATCGTTACCCTAGCGTTCTTCCTTGGCGCCATGGAAATGTACGCGGATGTAAAGCACCGCAATCTCCTTGCCTTCGTAGATCCGAAGTCGGCTCGCGATTTGAAGCTCTAAAACTCCTCCAAAGACTTGATCTAAGCTGCTTCTTCCTCCTTAGCTCTCCCCTCTCTCTAAGATTTAGACAGAGAACCAACAGAAAATAATAAGGGTTCTGAAACCCTTCTCTCGGTATAACTCTTTCGGTAATAAGCACAGCCGTCGGATCCCACTAAAAGGGATGCACGGGCACGATCCAGGTCTGACCTGGACAAATGGGGCTAAACACCGCATGGTACACTTACAGGAGCAGGACACGTCTGCGTCAATGTCGGAACAATTAGTCAACTCCCGCCAATCCCGTGCGTCGACACTCCGCGTCGACCGAGTCAGGCACGCCATAAACAGCCCTGCGCTCGACGATCGTCGAACCAAGATCGTCGACTGCTGACAGATCGTCAAATGGAGATCTATAGCCCGATCGTCGAACGCAACACTCTGGCCAAATCGTCGAACGCGCGACCCGATCATCGAACCCACGGCCCGATCGTCGAACCCAGAAAGCTGCCTGATCGACAAACACGCTGCACGATCGTCGAACCCAAATAGCTGGCCCGATCGTCGAACACAGATAGTTGGCCCAATCGTCGAACGCAGAAAGCTGGCCAGAGCGTCGAACGCAGAAAGCTGGCCCGATCATCGAACGCAGCATTTAGACCATATCGTCGACCGTTGCTCGACAATTGTCGAACCCAGATTTCTGCCTGATCTTTTGCCAGAACTCTGAACTACCCCAACACGCCCTGGGACACGCCCGTGTCCCAGGACGTGTACCCCTGCCAAATTCCAAATTTGGTACAGATTCGTCACCCGTCGCTCTTTTGAGTTTCGGGGCGTTACAGCTCTCCCCCTCTTAGAAGAATTTCGTCCACGAAATTACATCTGAGCGGAACAACTCCGGATACTCGTCAAGCATAGTCTGATCTCGTTCCCAAGAGAGCTCCTCTCGACTGCAATTGTCCCATCGGACCTTGACCATCCTGATCTCTTTATTGCATAGCCGCTTGACTTCTGAGTCTTCAATCCGCACGGGCTTGACCTTTGTCGTCAACCCACTATCCACCGACACTTGATCAACCGCGATCACTTGCGAAGGCTCTTGCACCGTCTTCCGTACACCGATATATGGAATACATCATGTAAACCACTAAGCTCCATCGATAGCTTCAACCGATAAGCCGCTTCGCCAATCCGCTCCAGAACCTCAAACGGCCCAAGGTACCTCGGGCTTAGCTTTTTCAAGCGCCGCACCCGCGAGACACCCTTGAACGGCTTGATCTTTAAGTACACCCAGTCGCCCACAGCGAACTCCACGTTCCTGTGCTTGGCATTATAGTACTTTGCTTGCCGGTCCTGAGCGATAAGCAATCTCTCCCGAATGGTTCGCACCAACGAAGTATCATCCTCCACCTCTTGACGCTTGTACAACTTTGACTCACCTGTTTTCAACCAGGACAACGACGTGCGACATCTTCTACCATAAAGGGCCTCGAAGGGCGCCATCTGAATACTCGTCTGGTAGCTATTGTTGTAAGCAAATTCCACCAAATAAAGATGGTCTTTCCAATGCTTTCCAAAGTCCAAGACACACATGCAGAGCATGTCTTCCATAGTTCTATTGACCCTCTCGGTCTGCCCATCTGTTTGCGGATGAAAGGTTGTGCTGAATTTTAACTTTGTTCCCAACATTTGTTGCACTAGCCTCCAATCATTGGACGTGAACCGCCCATCTCGGTCACTCACGATGCTGCGGGGCACACCGTGAAGCCATACTATATTATCCACATATAACTTTACCAACTTCTCCACTGGATCATCCTTCCTATGCGGAATGAAATGCGACACTTTCGTTAGCCGATCTACGACCACCCAGATGGCGTCGTTCCCCTTTTGTGACCTTGGCAAACCGTGCACAAAGTCCATTGTGATATCGTCGAATTTCCACACCGGAATAGGCAAGGACTTCAGAAATCCTCCCGGCTTTTGTCATTCTGCCTTCACCAAGGCGCAAGTTTGGCACTTCACTATGTATAGCGCCACATCCTTCTTCAAACCCGGCCACCAAAACAGTTTCTTAACGTCACGGTACATCTTTGTGCTCCCCGGGTGAATCGAGTACTTAGTATGGTGTGCCTTGTACAACAAATCCACCCGCAAACTGCCCACGCTTGGGATGCAAAGACGACCGTCTTTCCAAAGAAATCCGTCCTCCACAACGAATTGGGAATTTGACCCATCCAGAGCCTCTACCATGAACTGCTTCATGTGGTCATCCAAATCCAAAGCCTGCCGAATCCGATCAGCCAGGTCATATTGAACTTCAGTCCAATTCAAGAGTGCTTCAGCACTTGACTGCTTATCTACACAAACAATCTCCAACGCCTCCAACTCCCGAACCAACTGCTCATCATGGATCGACAGCCAATTGGCTTGAGCTGGGGCCCGACGACTCAACGCATCCGCAACCGCATTACCTTTACCAGGCACGTAGTGAATCTTGAATATATAGTCCCCCAGGAACTCCATCCATCTACGCTGCCGCATATTCAGATCTTTCTGATCGATCAAATACTTCAGGCTCTTGTGGTCGGTGTAGATATCAATCTTCACACCGTACAAATAATGTCTCCACAGCTTCAAGGCAAAAATCACGGCCGCTAACTCCAAGTCATGGACCGGATAATTCCTCTCGTGCACTTTCAGCTGTCTCGAGCCATAAGCTATCACACTTCCATGTTGCAGTAGTACGTAACCCAAACCGCTGCCCGAAGCATCACTATAAATCTCATAACCTTCGGTCCCACTTGGCGAACTCAGCACAGGCACAGTGGTCAACCGACATTTCAACTCCTCGAAAGCTCGCGCGCACTCCGGTGTCCAAACGAACTTCTGCTCCTTCCTCGTCAAAGTAGTGAGAGGTAACGCTATCCGCAAGAAGTTCTCTATGAAGCGCCTATAATAGCCGACAAGCCCCAGAAAGCTCCGGACTTCCGCTACCGTAGAAAGCTCAGGCCACTCCCGTATCGCAACAATCTTTGTCGGATCCACTGCAATACCTTCTCCACTCACTATATGACCGAGGAACGCCACTGAGGACAACCAAAACTCGCAATTCGAGAACTTGGCGTACAATTGATTCCTCCTTAGCGTCTCCAAAACCAAATGAAGATGCCTGAAGTGATCTTCCTCACTTTGCGAGTACACTAAAATATCGTCGATGAAGACGATCACAAAATGGTCCAAGTACTCCCTGAAGGACTTGTTCATCAAATCCATGAACACTGACGGAACATAAGTCAGCCCAAACGGCATGACCGTAAACTCGTAATGCCCGTATCTCGTACTGAACGCTGTCTTCGGGATATCACTCTCCCTTATTCGCAGCTGATAGTACCCGGACTTGAGATCCAACTTTGAGTACACCGTCGGCCTGACCAACTGATCAAAAAGATCATCGATCCGGGGGATCCGGTACTTGTTCTTTTCCGTCAACTTGTTGAGCTCCCGATAATCAATACATAGCCTCAAGCTTCCGTCCTTCTTCTTAACAAAGAGGACCGGCGCGCTCCAAGGCGAAGAACTTGGATGCACATACCCTTGCTCCAACAATTCTTGCAGTTGAACCTTCAGCTCCACCATTTTCTTAGGCCCTAGCCGATAAGGAGAGCGTGACACAGGCTTTGCACCTGATACGAGCTCTATTGTAAAATCTATCTCCCGTTTAGGCGGGGCTCCAGGAAGATCGCTAGGGAACACATCAGTGTACTCCGATACCACTGAAATACTTTCCAGCGCGGGCTTAGGCTTTGCAACCTCCATTAGTGTAAAGAACAGTTCTGTACCTGCACGAACCGCCTTCACCACCTGAAGAGCAGACATCAATGTCTTGCTCGACCCCTTCAAGCCTGTGAACATCGTCTCACGACCTGCCCCCAGCTTAACTTCCTTGCTACTGCAATCAATATAGGCTCGCTGCTCCGAGAGCCAGTCCATGCCAAATATAACGTCGAATTCCACTAGCGGCAATAACGACGCTTGCAAATGGAACTCTTGGCTCCTAATTCGAATCTTCACGCCACAGATTCTGAAAGTGCAAGTTAGATCTGATATACTCTAGAGGGGGGGGGGGAATAGAGAATGGTGCTTGCTAAAAACTTTTTACAACTCTTGTTGTATTCCTAAGTGAACAGGGAAGCAAATGATATAAAGTAAACACAGCAACTACCTAATCAAAAAGCAATCACAGAACAATCACAAACCACAGCCAGAAAACAAAAGAAAATAAGCAACCAGAAGACACAAGGAGCTATAGTGGTTCCCCAATCAATCTGGGTACATCCACTCTTCTACCACCCTCGGTAGGAATCCACTGTAGGATGAGTTGATCAGGTGTCCTGGGCACCAATGAGCTTTTGATAAGGTGCTCAAAAACTAAACCAGATTTTTTGATCAGGTGTCTTGCCACCACTGAGTTTTGATAAGGTCTCAGAAACCAGCACAAACTTTTGAAGGGAGTTTGATAAACCCTTTACAATAGAGAGAGAGAGAGGGATGAGATGATCTTCTCTGTCAACAATTAGAGAGAAGATAGTGGATGTTGTCAAAGCTCCCCCTGAGTTCTTGAGTTGTTCAGGAAGTGAAGCTTTGCAGTAGGGTGATAGGCCTTCAGAAGATTTGATATCCAGCAAAAGATGATTTCAGCAACAGCTGAAATGTGTGGTGTCTGGAGTCTTGAATGATGATGGCCTTTGAACACTGGAATCAAGAGGGATCTGAAAATTTCAGTATATTCATCTCCTTTTGTGATGGTGTTCTTGTATGAATTCTAAGACTGAGAATGTTTGATACTCTTTCTCTTTCTATTGTTCTTGTTGTAATAGTTGTTGTTGATGATGATGTCCAGCAGGAATTAAAAACATTGATCTTTTATTATTCAGATCTGAATAGAATATTTTTCTATCCAAGATAGCTGTTAGCCTGTCATAAATGATTTCCTTCACTGCATTTTGTATTCTGGAGGAAAGTCCAATAAAACATTCCTTTGAAAATCCCTTGAAACTTGCTCCAGATTAAATGAAAACGGCTACAAGATCCTTAACATAAATGCTGAGAATAATTCCATAACTGTCTGAATTTGAATCTTGAAAAACGTCGATCTCTTCAGAAAAACGTCGACCTGAGCTCCACTATCGTTGAACTGAGCTCAGAGACTGGACTTAGACTGAAATAGAGATCTCGATCTGAGCTCAACTATCGTTGAACTGAGCTCAGAGATAGAGAAACAAACTAGAGACAAGAATGTCGATCTGAGCTCGAAGATCGTCGAATGGAGTTCGACGACTCGTTGAAGTTGAGCCCAGAGATCGTCGAATGGAGTTCGACGATTCGTCGAAGTGAGCTCGACGAAATGACTTAGTCTCCAGAACTGAAATATCTGGTCTTGAGGGCAGCTTCCAAACCTAAATACTAACCCTTAGACTCAATTCTAATTGACCTTTAGATCTATACAAGGAGGTAAAAACAGATTTCCTAAAATACATAGTGATCCTTGCCCAAATCAGTAATAGGGTGTTCCAACAGATTCTATCCGCGCGCATCGAACACCCATTGGGCAACAACACATCCAACTTATCCGTCACCATCGAAGAAGGTACTCTGATGCGTGATATAAATCCTTCGGACAAGAAGGAGTGTGAAGCTCCTGTATCGAAGAGTGCACTTGCCGGATTTTCACAAATCAAAATAAATCCTAAACAAGCAGTGGTAAGGTAACAATCACATAACAAGTATTTAAAAGATTAACTTGCTATAAATTTAAATTTTACCTGTCACCACGTCCACCTGTTTGATGGCCTCATGTTGGCCAAGATTGTACACCCTCGGTTGGGCCGGAGCATAATGGGACGCAGTTGACTCCACTGCCTTGCCCTTCTCTTCATAAGTTGCTCCTGGCTTCCTTTCGGACTTGGGACGTCCGCTCCAACAGTCACGGGCAAAATGCCCCGGCTTCCCACAGTTGTAACATGCGCCCGGGGTCCGACGCGTAGTCGCCCCAGAAGCACCAGAAGAGGGAGCTGGACCCGAAGTCCTAGCCTTCTTAGAGAATTTACGGTACCCCGACTTTGAAGTATTCGGCACCTTGAATTCAGACTTCTTGTCACCCAAACTTTTCTTTGCCTGAACATTCTTCATGTCCTTCTCCAAGGACCGGGCCATGTTGACCAAGGTCAAGAAACCCTGCGTCATCGACCCCGAGAGTAGTAGCCTCATGTTAGAAAGTAGAGACAAGAAGCGAAAAGTAGAGAACAAGCGAATAAACTTTTGAATAATTGAAATTTTATTATCCAAAAAAGGTATCTATTACAAAGGTATGCCCTCCTTTATATAGAATGGAGGAGAGATGAGAGAATACAAATAAGAGATGTGGGACTAAAATTTACAGGACAAGCGGACTGTACAAAACAAACCGCACAAGCCGCGCGGTTAGACAGCAGGGCTAACCGCACGGCTACCACCAGAGAGGAAGAGAGACTGTCAGGGTAGACCGCCAGACCGCCCGGTCTCCAAGCCGACTGAGACAAACCGCCAGACCGCGCGGTCTTCAACTTCAACACTCCCCCTCAAGCTGGAGCATATATATCGATCATGCCCAGCTTGTCACAGATGTGGAAAAAGGAAGCGGACACTGGCTTGGTGAAGACGTCTGCCAACTCGTTGTCGGACGTGACAAATGGAGTGCAAATCTGTTTCTTCAATATTTCTTCTCGAATAAAATGACAGTCGACTTCTATGTGTTTTGTTCTCTCATGAAAGACCGGATTTTTGGAAATGTGTATCGCGGCTTTATTGTCACAGAACATAGGAAGAGGATAGTTGTAAACCTCTCCTAAGTCAAGCATGAGAGCCCGCAACCACTTCAACTCACATGTAGTCGATGCCATGCTACGATATTCAGCCTCTGCACTAGACCTGGAAACGACGGACTGTTTCTTGCTCTTCCAACTCACAAGATTGCCTCCAACAAATGTGTAGAAACCTGAAGTCGATTTGCGGTCCCCTTTGTCATCCGCATAGCTTGAATCAGAGTAAGCTTCAACCCTTAGGTGACCATTCTTCTGAAATAGGAGTCCTTTCCCTGGAGCAGCTTTAATATACTCTAATATCCTCAGAGCAGATTGTAGATGACACTCCCTCGGAGCTTGCATGAACTGGCTCACCTTGCCAACAGCATAGGAGATGTCGGGTCTGGTTACCGTGAGATATATGAGCTTGCCCACCAGACGCTGGTATCTCGTAAGATCAGAGAGAAGAGGTGAGTCATCTGTCCAAGTTTTGTCTTCTCCAGCAGCCATAGGACAACATGCAGGTTTAGCACCAGTGAGTCCTGCATCCTTTAAAAGATCAAGAGCATACTTCCGTTGTGAAAGGACCATGGAGTTGGGCTTTCTAGAGATTTCAATCCCCAGAAAGTATTTCGGGGAGCCCATATCCTTTGTAACCAGATGTTGACGAAGGTGTTTCTTGGTCATCAGTATCCCATCCTGGTCATCGCCAGTAAGAAGAATGTCATCAACATAAACCGCAAGAACAACAAGACCAGAGGCGGTTTTCCGAACAAACAAGGAGTGATCTGCTGAGCTTCGTATAAAACCAATGGCCGCAACAATGCCACTGAACTTGTCAAACCAGGCACGAGGACTCTGCTTGAGGCCATAGATAGCCTTCTTTAGCCGGCATACCCGTGTCTCCCCATGAGCAACATACCCAGGAGGTTGCTCCATGTAAACAGCTTCCTGCAGATCTCCATAGAGGAAGGCATTCTTAACATCTAGCTGCGAGATGGGCCAATCCCTGTTGACAGCTACAGAGAGAAGAACCCGAATAGTGCTGAGGCGAGCCACGGGCGAGAAAGTGTCAAAGTAATCAACCCCATAAGTTTGGGTAAAACCCTTGGCAACCAGGCGAGCCTTATAACGATCCACACTACCATCCGGGAGAAACTTCACCACGAAGACCCAGCGACAACCAACAACATCGGTGCCGAAAGGAGGCGGAACAAGGGTCCAGGTACCCCGTTCAGTGAGAGTAGCAATCTCCTCATCCATGGCAACTTTCCAGTGAGGAATAGTAAGGGCCTCCTGGTAGGAACGGGGGGTGGTAGTGGCCGAGATAGCCAGGGCAAAGGCTCGGCGAGCAGGGGTAAGGCGATCGTAGGAAACAACCGCAGCAAGAGGATGGTGGGTACAAGCCCGAACCCCTTTGCGAAGAGCAATCGGGAGATCCAGGTCAGCAGGAGCCTCAGTTTCCGGAGTATCCGTAGTGGAGAGAGCTGGCCCGGGATTAGAGAGAGATGGCAGCGGAGTGGAGGGAGAAAGCGGAGTAGAGGGTGGAGATGAGGAGGATGGGGAAGGCGGTGGAGTGGGTGGAGAGGGCGGAACCTCAGTGGGAGCAGAGGGAAGGGATGAGTTGGTATGAGAAGGAGGAGCAGGAGGAGGAGAAGAGGAAGCGGGAGAGAAGTAAGATGCATTGGCAAAGAAGGTGACATCCGCAGAGACAAATTGCTTGCGGGTAACAGGGTCAAAGCAACAATAGCCTTTCTGAGTGGGAGAGTAGCCCAGAAAGACACATTTGGTGGCACGGGGTGAGAGTTTATCACGAGTGGCAGCGGGAGAGTGCACAAAAGCGGTGCACCCAAAGATGTGTAGAGGAAGAGGAAAGGGATCCTTGTCCGGATAAAGAATGGAGAAGGGGGTAGCACCGTGGAGAACGGTGGAGGGAAGGCGATTGATGAGATAGCAGGAGAGAAGGACAGCATAGCCCTAATAGGAGCGAGGAACATGCATTTGATTCATCATAGTGCGAGCGACATCAAGGAGGTGACGGTTTTTGCGTTCCGCCACCCCATTTTGTTGGGAAGTGTAGACACAGCTGGTTTGACGAATAACACCATGGTGAGTGCAAAAGGAGGAGAAGTCGTGGCTAAGATACTCCTTAGCATTGTCAGAACGAAGGATTTTAATAGACGTAGCAAACTGAGTTTTAACCATTGAATAAAAGGAGGTCCAAACAGAGAACAACTCGGAGCGATCTTTAAGAAGATAGACCCACGTAGACCGAGAGAAATCATCAATGAAGGTGACAAAATAGGAACTGCCCCGACCGATGGTGAGGGTAGGAGCGGGACCCCATATGTCAGAGTGAACGAGGTCGAACGGTTGGGAAGAGCCCCGACTTTGCGTTGGTGGGAAGGAGGAGCGGTGATGTTTGCCAAGTTGACATGCATCACAGTTTAGAGGAGGATGATGAGGAGGGAGGTGCGGCAGGAGCTGACGTAGAATGCGGGGAGGAGCATGTCCAAGGCGAAGATGCCATTGGAGAAGATCTGTAGAGGAGGAGGAGAAGACGGATAGAGCAGAAACGTTGTCGAGGAAGTAGAGGCCACCACTCTCAGTCCCGGTAGCAATCGTCCGTTGGGAGTCCGGATCCTGAAAAACACAAGAGGTAGGGGTGAATATGACAGAACACCGTAGTTGCTTGCATAAAGAAGTAACCGATAATAAATTGCACGGAAACTTGGGCACATAGAGGGTATCAGCCAAGCAGAGAGATGGAGTGACTTGAACCATGCCCGTCCCATGGACGGGGAGGGAGATCCATCAGCGACAATGACCGGGGCAACTGAGCCTGTGTGTCAAGTAGAGAGAAACATTGAGAGTTGCCGGTCATATGACTTGTTGCACCAGAGTCGATGAGCCATCCTCCGTGAGTCACAACATGAGCACTACTAGAAGAGGTGACCACGGAGGCGGACAGGCTGGAGGAGAAAGCCATGGAAGCAAGAGAGTAGCAAACCGCGACGAGAAGAACAAGCCGCGAGAAGAGAATAGAGCACCAAGCCGGGCGACCAGAAAATAGGTCGGGCGGCTAGAAAGGCCGCTTCCAAGAAGTCGAGCAAAGCAGAGGGGAAGAAGTCGCACGACCTGAAAAAGTCGGGCGAACAGAGGAGAACAAGTCGCACGGCCAAAGATGAGGCCGAGGCGACTAGCAAGCAGGAGCGGGTAGAAGGCAACAAGAAGGAAGCGGCGAAAAAGCAGGCAAAGGTCCAGCGGGGAAGAGGCCGCGCGGACTGAGAAGACCGAGAGAACAGAAGAGAAGAGAAGAGCAGGTGACCGCGACCAAGATGCGGGTGAAAAAGGAACAACCC
The DNA here is from genome assembly GCA_039583875.1 of Platanthera guangdongensis. NCBI lineage: Eukaryota > Viridiplantae > Streptophyta > Magnoliopsida > Asparagales > Orchidaceae > Platanthera > Platanthera guangdongensis. The sequence continues at coordinate 134,787,267 of CM077160.1, forward strand.
GCACGGTCAGGCAGATCACAGCAGCAAACCGCGAGTATAGAGACAAGACACGCGGACAGAGACAGACCGCAACGACTAGGAAGTCGGAGAGGCAAGAAAGAACAAGGAGCGCGGCGACAACGAAACAGGTCGCGGCGACAAAGAGTAGTAGGAGAAGAGAATCAAAAGGAAGCAAGCCGCGCGAACTGGGCGGCGGACAGAAACAAGCCGCGCGGATAGAAACAAGCCGCGCGGATAGAAGAGAGGGTAAGCCGCGAACCAAGTCGCAGAATGCGGAAAACAGGTCGCGAACAACAGAGGGCGCACAGAATCAGGAGGAAATGACCGTGTCCTCTGATACCATGTTAGAAAGTAGAGACAAGAAGCGAAAAGTAGAGAACAAGCGAATAAACTTTTGAATAATTGAAATTTTATTATCCAAAAAAGGTATCTATTACAAAGGTATGCCCTCCTTTATATAGAATGGAGGAGAGATGAGAGAATACAAATAAGAGATGTGGGACTAAAATTTACAGGACAAGCGGACTGTACAAAACAAACCGCACAAGCCGCGCGGTTAGACAGCAGGGCTAACCGCACGGCTACCACCAGAGAGGAAGAGAGACTGTCAGGGTAGACCGCCAGACCGCCCGGTCTCCAAGCCGACTGAGACAAACCGCCAGACCGCGCGGTCTTCAACTTCAACACCTCAAATCATCTCTCAACCCTTCATAGAATCGATTCGTCTTGCACTCCTCATCCGCGATGGTGCAACTAGCATATCGACTCAATCGAGTAAACTCGTGGAGATATTCATCCACGCTACTGTCTCCTTGAACCAACTTTAGGAACTCGTTCTCCAACGCTATACTATGCGTCGAAGGTAGGTACCTAGCCAAGAACAGTCTCGAGAAATCCTCCATCGAGACGTCTATAAGTTTCCTACCTCTCAATAGATGCAGCTCCAATCCTTCCCACCACAATCTCGCTTCACCGTCCAGAAGGAACGTAGCAATAGTGGTCATTTGTCATTCCTCCGTCTCCGTTGCTGTCAAGACTCTCTTTACCCTGGAGAGCCAGTTTTCAGCTTGAGATGAGGTTCCCAACCCCGAGAATACCGGAGGATTAAAGCTCATGACATGCTTGAGCTGTCTCTCGGTTGCAATCCTTGGCACCAACGACTCCACTATTACCTGCTCCACCCTCCTCGGCTCAACCTCTAGAAGAGGTACCTGCTCCATCGCAGGAGCGGGCTACTGTATTTGCCTTGCAAGATGCACATTAATAATGGCCAACACTGCTTCGTCCACCAATCGTATGGTCTCAGTCGATGGAGGTGTTGCAGGAGCATTATTTGGTGCACTGCAAGCCTTAGAAACTCGACGTTCCGATGGCCCAGCACCGCTTCTGGTCACCTATAGTGGTACAAAACACTGTTAAGCGACCAAATAAAATTACAAACAGTAATTATAGGAACACGCAGGTTCCCCAAACACGTGTATTTTCATTCTTAAGTGGACATTCATGGGTTCTTTAATTGTTATAACGATGACGCACACACATGTGCTCACCACCCCTTAAAAAGATTTTGTACACGAATTCATTTTAAGCCTGACCGAAACCAGTAGTCTGATACCAAATTGTAACACCCCCTATCCTTCGCATAGCATATAGAAGTAGGTCCGGCCGGGGCCTGACGCCATATACCACAGACAGACCAGGCGGTTACTCAATGGAAACCATCCAACCAATCATAACGTCCCACACAGAGCATTCTAGCGGAAGCAGTTTTATAAGTTGCAATGAAAAGAACCCAGCAATAAGCATGAATGTCCACTAAAAATCCAAGTAGGAATGAAGTACATACACAAGTACTAGCCTTAAGGCCTTATAAATGGTTTACTCTTATTACATGTTTTACATACTGTTGGGTATTACATCCACACTAACCCAGATTTGATGAAGTCACCCTGGAACTAAGATGAATTAAGTTGTATTTGATGCTTGTGTTGAGTTATATGTTTGCAGGAATTTCACTGGGAAGTGTAGACCAATGTCAGTCCACAGTGGGTCACCAAACACAGGAACTATGCAATGTAATCCCTCATTGCATGTTCCAAGGTGTTGACTCATGTGTGGTCTCTCTATTGGGATACACTTCATATTCAAGCTATTGGACCTTGAGAAAAGAATTGGAAGTTGACTACATTAGAAGAAAGAGTTTCCAACATCAAAATTCTCTAAGTCTTTTACTCGAGTAGGTCCATAACTACTCGAGTAGATTGGTTATAATTTACTCGAGTAAAGAAGCCTTATACTCGAGTACTTAAGTGTATCTCCCGTGTAGCTAAGTCATGTACTCGAGTAGACTTAGTCATACGTAAGTAGCATGTTTATATACTCGAGTAGATCATTAATTATACCCGAGTATTAAAGGCTTCACTCGTCAAAATTCTTCTAAGTCATGGACTCGAGTAAATACACTCATATACTCGAGTAAGTATACTCACATACTCGAGTAGATAGAAACATACTCGAGTAGTTCATTATATCTACTCGAGTACATCGTGTCTAACTCGTGTACTTTGTAATTTTCCTAACTCCAGAATTTTCTAAGTCTTTTACTCAAGTAAAACTTTCACGTACTCGAGTAGATCACTTCCTCTCGAGTAGTTTAGTTCAACTACTCGAGTAGCTGCTTGCTGACATCTTCAGAAATTATTCCAAGTATTCCACTCGAGTAGTCTTTCATGTACTCGAGTAGTTTATGTAATATACTCGAGTAGTCCTTTCTTGTACTCGAGTAGATCCTTCATGTACTCGAGTAAGTCACTATACATACTCGAGTAGTTCTATCTGCTTACTCGAGTAGTTGGTTTCTACCTACTCTAATAGTCTATCTTTATATACCCGAGTATGTTCTCCTTCATGTACTCGAGTAGTTATTCAACTACTCGAGTAGCTCTTCTCTTACTCGTGTATATGGCTGAACTTTCCTGAAATTTTGTCGAAGTCTTTTTCTGACGGGATTTTCAAATCACGCGACATGATTGGTCCACGTGTACATCATTATGACCGATTATGACCGTTATTCTCTCCTATATAAAGTCTTATCAGAAAATGACAAACCCTAAGTATTCTCTAAGCTTTCATTGTTAATTTATTTTAAGAAAGTTTTTCAGCCGACTCCTCTGTTTTCAAGAAACGGAAGCCGCCGCCGCCATCTTCTCCGGCCACTGCTTCTAATTTCAGAGGATTCATTCTGAAGAAAGTTATAGATCGAGATCGACATCACTGATCGTCTTCTCTCTCTGATTCTGTAAAAGCAAAGAAGATCCAGATCTGGGCCGAGATTTTCTTCACCGATTTCTGAAAGTGCTGCAAAGTTCATAAGAAGAAGATTCTAGCCGTTTCATCAGATCTGATTGGATTTACTGTTTGTATAACTTTTCTAAAACTTTATTAATCTTGTAGGAGAAAGTTTCTCCGAGTGTAGGAGTTTTTCACTCCGAGTTTGTAGGAAGTGTTATCTTCCAAGGTGTAGATCCCGTTGTTTGGATCGAGTTTGTAGGAACTTTGTTCCGAGGGTAGGATCGGTTTTTCGATCCGAGATAGTGGAGTAGCCGAGTCTAGTTGATTGCTAGATCGGTGAGGAAAAGTGGATGTACCCAAGGTCGGGGAACCACTATAAATCTTGTGTCGTCTGTGATATTGGTAGATAGTTCTGTGGTGTGCTCTAAATATTTTTTATTCCGCAAAAGACGCACAACTCACCTATTCACCCCCCTCTAGGTGATTTAGGTTGACAACCGTTTTCTTTCAATTGGTATCAGAGGGAGGTTGATCGTCAAAAGGGTAACACCTTGATCAGATCCAAATCTGTTGTCTGAAAGATTCTACCATAAAATGGACAAGGGCAAAGATTTCGCCAAGCTTCCACTGTGCAACAAAAATAACTTTCTCATGTGGAAAGAAAGGATAAAATTTTTCATGGAAGCTGTGGATCCAAGGATCTTCATGATCGTTGAAGAAGGTCTTTACGTTCTCATGACTACGTCTACTATCGACCCTACCAAGAAAGTTCCCAAAAAGCTAATGGATCTCGACAAAGACGAGATTGCACTTGTCTCCCTCGACAAGAAAGCTAAGAACATTATAGCAAGTGCAGTCAATGACTCGATGCTGCAAAATTTGATTCACTACCAATCGGCTAAGGAGATGTGACATTCCTTAGTCACTTTGATGGAAGGAACTGAAGAAGTAAGGGATGATCGGAGATCCCTTCTCAACCAGAAATATGAAGCATTCCGACAAGGGAACAAGGAAACAATTGTCGACACCTTTGAAAACTTCTTCAAAATTGTGAATGGCCTAAGGGTGTATGGTCGTGTCTTCACCAACGGAGAACTGAACGCCAAATTCTTGAGATCCCTAACCAAGGAATGGGATAACAAGGTATGCGCCATCAGGGAGTTCGGGAAGCTAGCTGAAACGGACCCACAAAATCTCTTTGGAAAGCTTATGTCTTATGAACTCCAAATCAATACAAGAAAAGCTGAAGAAGAGAAAGGCAGGTCTGCACTCAAGGAGAAATCTGTCGCTTTGAAGGAAGACACCTCCAGAAAGACTAAGGCTGTCTCCCCCGCTCCAGCTCCAGAAGTTGATGAAGAAGAAGAAACATCAGAGCATAACACTTCAGGCTCTGAACTATCTGAAGGAGAGTTTTCCTTACTCTCAAGGCAATTCAAGAAGTTTCTTAATAAAAAGAAACAATGGAAAGGCAAGGATGCCTCATACAGAAGATCGCGGCGCGATGGCGATCGACAAAGAAAAGGCTCAAGCAGCCACGACAGGTACAATACTAAACAGAACAAATACGTTTCAACTGACATCATTTGCTATTGCTGTAATAAGCCAGGTCACGTCATTGCTGACTGCCCTCATAAGAAGAAGGAGGGTGGTAGAAGAGAAGAGAAGAAATCCTCACACAACAAGAAGAGGAAAGAGAAGAGCCTCATAGCCAAAAAGAGCAAGACTCTTAGCGACTCCGACTCATCTGAGTCAAGTGAAGAAGAAGAAGCTTATTTTGGGCTAATGGCTCAAACAGATGATGAATAAGAGCCCCAGTTCACTGGGAAGGTAAACTCTCATACCCCTCTTTCAGATTCTAAAGTCTCTGAACATGATTGCGAGGGTGGCTCCTCTGACGATGAGTCAGAATTAATGGCCCAGTACAAGGAGTTAATCATGTCTTACGACAAATGTCGTCGAGTCGTGAAGACTCGGGCTAAAGAGATCAAATCTCTAAAAGCCGAAGAGAGCATCTTGAGAGAGAAAGTCGAAAAGACTGACTCCCTCGAAGAAAACTTCAATAATGCTATTGAAGAATATAACAAGGCTCTTGAGCACCTTGACCTTAAGGAGAAGATCATCAAAGAATTGGAAGCCCAACTTGCGGCTGAAAGGAAACTTGTTGAGAGTTTCTCGAAGCCCAAAACAGTTCTTCCATTCGTTGCTGAATTCTCAGCAAAGGCCAAGGGAGCTGGACTAGGCCATGAAGAAGCTCCTAGTAAATCCTCTAGGAGAAACAAGAATCAACGGAAGAATAAGGCCGCCAAAAAGGCCTTAGCGAAAGAGAAGGGGAAAGCCCCTCAAGATCAAACTACATTCAAGAAAGTCATCTTTCCGACAAATGAGTTTGATTTTGACTCATCCTACGGGCACTTTGCTAGGCCTACCTATGTAGAGCCAAAATCCCGCTATCAAGGATGGACTCGATCCCGAAACTTTGGCGAAAGTGTCTTTAAGGCACCTTATGAAGAAATTATTCTTCAGAGCTATGGCCCTTTCAATCATGGGCATAACTTCAAGAAGGCACCAAAGACAAAGCCTGTTGTAGAGAAGCCCATAAAGGAGAAGAAGCCATGTGATTGCCATCATCATGAGGCATCTTCCTCCAAGAATGCTGCCCCTGCTAGACCAAAAGGTCAAGTAGGAGATCATGAGGCAAAGGTACAACAGATTTGACTGTTGGTGCTGTGGCAAGGTTGGTCACTTCGCCATATATTGCTGGTTCAATTCCAGAAATGCTGCAACCCCTCATGTCAGCAATATGAGAAAGACCGCTCATAATGCTAACACTCGTAGGGGGAGTACTCTAACCCGAGACCAAGGACCCAAACGTGTTTGGGTTCCTAAGGCAAATTGATTATGATTGCAGGTATATCCAAAGGCCAACAAAACGCCCATCTGGTACTTGGACAGCGGATGCTCTCGGCACATGACAGGGACTAGAAGCCTCATTCGGAACTTTACCCCAGTCATGAACGGACCAAAGGTCATCTTTGGAGGTTCAGACCGTGGAATCACTAGAGGCTATGGTATGATTACTAACGGCAATGTATCCTTCTTGGATGTGGCTTATGTCGAAGGATTGGAACACAATCTCATAAGCATAAGCCAACTCTGCGATAAAGGATATATAGTTGAATTTCATGCTGATAAGTGCCTGATAAAATCCGTTGACAATATGGAAACGATTTTATCCGACACTCGAAGTAGGAATATTTTCTGTTTAAATTTCATCTGTATAGATTCCTCTACACCAGTGTGTCTTTTAGCAAAAGATAGTGCGTCTCTTGGTGACCAATGACACAAGAGACTAGCACATATTAATTTCAAAACTATTAATAAATTATTTTCAATGAACTTAGTACGTGATGCCCCAAACGTCAAGTGCGTCAAAGATAGACCTTGTCATGCATGCGTAAAAGGCAAGCAGACAAGGGCTACCTTTAGAAGCATTATTGGCAAAGACTCTAATAGATGTCTTCATCTACTGCACATGGACTTGTTTGGTCCACTGCAAATTAGAAGTTTGGGAGGTAAGGATTATACATTAGTAATTGTTGATGATTACTCGCGCTTTGCGTGGGTTTCTTTCTGAAACACAAGTCAGATACCTTCGACATCTTTACTAATTTTGTCAGGCAAATCCAGAATGAACATAACTGCTCCATAGTCAAAATCAGAAGTGAAAACGGAACAGAGTTTAAGTCTAGGGCCATGATAGAATTCTGCAAAAGCCTAGGTATCTTTCATGAGTTTTCCTCTCATCTCACTCCACAACAGAATGGAGTGGCTGAGAGAAGGAACAGAACACTCATAGAGGCCTGCAGGACCATGTTGAGTGATGCTTCCCTACCGGAGTACTTCTAGGCTGAAGCCGTCAACACTGCATGCCACGTGCAAAATTGAGCACTCATAAACAAAGACCACAATAATACATCTTACGAACTTCTGAAAGGCAGGAAACCAACAGTCTCATACTTTAGAATCTTTGGTTGTAAATGCTTCGTACTTAACAATGGTAAGTATCATGCCACCAAGTTCAGCGAAAAGAGCTTTGAAGGTATTTTTGTAGGCTATAGTAGCCATAGTAAGGCATATAGGATATTTAATAGAAAAACCCTGGTGGTGGAAGAATTGATACATGTTGTATTTGATGAGACGAGCTTGCTGCAAAGCAATCCGTCTAGTGTGCTCATTGAAGATGCAGGTGAAAAGCTGAAAGAAACCAGCTTGGATGAACCGTCTGAAGATAAAGGCGAAAAGCTCATTAAGATCACCACTCCAACTCCTATTGGAGAGGATGATGATCAAAATGAAGAAGTCATCCAAGATGAAGAAATCACTCTAGTGATTGAAGATAATCAAGATGCAAGAACTCTAGAGCTCAGACATCTGAAGGATCACCCCATGGACCAGATCATAGGCGATCCCCGGGATGGTGTCAGAACTCAAAGAGGTACAACTAATGAGAATCTTCATTTGAGTTTTCTCTCACATGTTGAACCAAAGAAATTTGAGGAAGCAAACTCAGACGCATCATGGATAATGGCAATGGAAGAAGAACTGAATCAGTTCAAGCAATGCAACGTATGGAAGCTTGTTCCAAGGCCCAAAGGAAAGAACGTCATTGGAACAAAATGGGTCTACATGAACAAGATGGACGAAGACGGAACTATCATAAAGAACAAGGTCAGACTCGTCACCAAGGGCTATCATCAGGAGGAAGGAATCGACTTCGACCAAACATATGCTCCAGTGGCGAGGCTGGAGGCAATAAGGTTGTTCCTAGCATATGCTGCTTTCAAAGGCTTCACTGTCTATCAGATGGACGTGAAGTCGGCCTTCCTAAATGGTAACATAAAGGAATAAGTGTATGTGGAACAACCACCAGGTTTCGTAGATCCTAACTTCTCAGATTATGTTTATTTCCTGCACAAGGCCCTATATGGCCTAAAACAAGCTCATAGAGCTTGGTATGAAATGTTGTCTACCTTTCTACTTGAGAACAAGTTCACGAGGGGAAAGATAGACAAGACATTATTTCTTAGGGAAATAAAAGGCAAGATTTTGCTAGTGCAAATCTATGTCGACGACATTATTTTTGGCTCTACAGATGACAACCTCTGCAAAAAGTTCTCAAAACTTATGCAAGGGAAGTTTGAAATGAGCAGTATGGGCGAGCTGAAGTATTTCTTAGGGCTTCAAGTGAAACAATCTGAAGATGGAATTTTCATCTCACAGACCAAGTTCACCAAAGAGCTAATTAAGAAATTCGGAATGGAGAACGCAACCTCTATGAGGATTCCAATGGGCTCAACTATGTCTCTGGACAAGGATGAAAAAGGGAAACCTTTTGATGAAACCAAGTACAGAAGTATAATTGGATCCTTGCTCTACCTTACTGCCAGTAGGCCTGACATAATATTTTCAACATATATCTGTGCTAGATTTCAGATGAACTCTAAGGAATCTCATTATGCTGCTGTAAAGCGGATCCTGAGATACCTTAAAGGCACACCAAATCTTGGCTTATGGTACCCAAGAAGTAATGACAGCGAACTAATTGGGTTTTCAGATGCAGATTTTGCAGGTAGCAAAGACGACCGGAAAAGCACCTCAGGGACTTGCCAATTCTTCGGAAGAAGGCTAATCTCCTGGAGTAGCAAGAAGCAGAACTGTGTCGCAATCTCAACGGCCGAGTCAGAGTATATCTCTGCAGGCAGTTGTTGCACACAGTTGCTATGGATAAAGAATCAGTTCGAGGACTACAACCTGCAGTTCAAGGATATTCCTTTGTACTGTGACTCCTCCAGCGCAATCGCAATCGCCAACAATCCAGTCTCCCACAGCCGGACAAAGCACATCGAGCTAAGGTATCACTTCATCCGGGAGCATGTGGAGCATGGAGACATAGATCTGCAATATATGCCTACAGATAGGCAAATTGCAGACATTTTCACAAAGCCGCTGGACGAAACCAAGTTCTCGTTCTTCAAGACTGAGCTTGGGATGCTCAACAAGGAGGACTAAAGAAGATGGAATGAAAAACAGGCAAGAAACTTCAGGGGTTAATCAAAATTTATATTTTCTAAATTTTTCAAAGTTTGACTCGAGAAGTATAAGACATACTCGAGTATGTTAATTCACCTACTCGAGTCACTGCCGACTTACCTACTCGAGTACTTTTCTCTTCCTACTCGAGTAATTTCTGAAGACCTACTCGAGTAACTACTTACCTACTCGAGTAGTCTATATATCTCTCGTATAGTGTTTGCCAGATTTTGAAATTTGTTCTATTTGCCACCCAAGGCTAAATGCCGCCTCTTCCCTCTATTTAGTTAATTTCTGTTAAATTAATTAGATGTAATTTAGGGTTATATATATGAAATTTCGAAAACCCAAACCTACACGAAATCATTTCGTTCTCTCGAGTACCCTCTGTCGTTTCGCCTACTCCGCCGCTGTTGTAGAGCCGCTTCCCTCCTCACCACTTCCAGTCAACCGCAGCCATTGCTGCTTATTCCAAGATAGGCGTCGGATCAGAACTCGTTACCGCAGGTATTGCAGAGCTCTCAGATGACTTCCACAACCTTCTCATCCTTCTCGACACCGCCGGCCTCTCCTTTATCCTCCAGGAACCCTGCCGAATTTTATTCCCAGAAGTTGCCGAATTCTTTTCCAATCTAACGGTCAAAAGGAATGGAAAAGTCCTGAAATCCAAAGTGAAGGGTTTGAAAATTAAGTTCACCAAGACCTCTATCTCTCAGCTTCTCCGATTGCCGCTTTTCGATGAAGAAGATCACTTAGTTGCTGAAGACTTTGACAGAACAGCCCTATTCTGTGGCTTTTCAACTGATGCTCAGTACTTCAAAAGGTCAGACATGAATGCATAAGGCAAATTTCTGGTTGATGTTATTGGGAAAATTTTACTGTGCAAGACACACTCCATCAGAGACATTCCATCATATTTCTTCGACATAATGCAAGCAATTGTCTGCCGCAAGAAATACCAATTTGGTATGCTGATTCTGGATAAAATCAAGGACAGTTTAAAATCCCCCAACTACGCCAGAATTATCTCTCTGCTCCTCCATGAAATAAATCCTCAGGTCTTCAACATCTCCAAAGGGTCCCCTCTTCACTACACGAAGAAGGTCTCCATCTCTTCCATTCAGAGATGGGATCTCAAGCTACAGAATTCTTCCCAAGCTGCAAAGATTTCAGAAGTTCCAGAGGTTCCAGCTATAGAGGACAGGAGTCCATCTCCCTCTCCTCATCATGTGGCCAGCTCCTCTGGTGCACTAAGTGAGGGGGAGCCTGCTCCTTCTATCCAAGTCAGGCAGCCCTCTCCTCAGCCAGAAATTCCTTCCCTACCTCATACTCCACAAAATCCAGCATCTCCCTCAGATGAGATACCTCCAGAATCTCTTCTCTCCACAGCTGCTGCCACAGATGCTATGATTGCAGAGCTCTCTGAAGAAGTATTGCCCATTCCTCCTCTATCTCCTCCAGCTCCATCCTCTGAATGTCACAAGGACTCCACTCCAGCACAGTCTCCTGTACATTCTCCAGCCAGAACTACAGCCAAATCTCCAGATGCCCTCCAAGACCAGCAAGACACCATTCTTATTTCTGATGAGCCTTCTCCTGAGCCAGCTGAGGCCCCTCTCAGAAATCTAGAATTCTCTCTCCCTCAGGATACATAAGAAGGGGTTGCTCTCATTCCTACCACCAGAGCTCACAGCTCTGTGATAATTGAAGAAATAGCTCCTTGGGTAACTCCTTCTCTCCATACTGCTGCTATTAAAGTATCTTCCTCCTCAGATTTGCTGCAACATATTACAATTCTTCTTCAAGAACAAAGAAATTATTTTGATACTTCTTTAAAGATAGTAATTGACAAGGTCACTGCTCTAGAAACTGAGATGAGCAGAGGCTTTGCTGAAATTCAGCATAATACTGACAAGCTCAAGTATTTATTCCAACTTGGTGGAAAAGCCCTTGACCACACTATCACTAGTGTTGGCAATGTTATGGCACAAGGTGTCACCCTTGCAAACAATCAGATAGAGCTAGACAAGAGAAATGAAGCTAACAAAATGAAAATCTGTGAAGAAGTTGGCATTTTCAAAGACGACACCATAGAGAAACTATCTGTTGAAATCAGAAAGGGGGAGGGATTGTTCAACGAACTCAAAGAACAGGTAGAAAAATCTGCTGCTCAGAAGTCAGATGTATGGGAAGCTCATGTGAAGACCATTCATGATGATGTGCTAGCCCAGATACAGAGTGTCAAATTTCACACCTATGGCACTGCTGTCTGGATGCACAATCAGATTCTTCCAGACCTTGCAGTTGACCCCAACATCATTCCCCATCATCTCGACCCTCTAGCTACAGATATCACTGCCCCAGCTGTTCCTCTGCAACCTACTCTCTCTCAGGCCTGGAGACTCAGTTGCTCCTCCAGATACTTATGTTCCAGGCTGGGAAGAAGACCCTGCTGATATCTTCCTTCAAGCTCCTCCAGAGATCAGGACCTACAAGAAGAAAAGGAAGTATGGTGAAGGCCCCTCTGCTAGCAGGAATGCTCCTTCCAAAGCCACTAAACATGCTGAAGCTTGGTCTCCAACTTCCAAGTCTCTAATGTTGGACACACTCAGACTAGTTATGGATCTTAATGAGAACAGGAATATTCATTACAGTTCCCAGGAATGGGAGTTATATGAGAAATCAATGCTAAAAAGGAAGATCCATGACAGAGAGTTTGGGAGAAATAATCTTGCTGCTCCTCCAAGGCCTCCTAAATATTTCCCTAAGCCTATCAGCTATCTAAGAAGACAGCAAGAAAAGATGGAGAAGCAGCAAACCTAAGCTTAAACCTAAAAGATGTTGAGAGATTGAAATGACAAGTTGTAGACTTGATGTTTTTGGAAATTTACATATATATACAATTCTAAATTTCTGTCTAATTATCTTTTTCATTGTCTATTGCTTACCTGCTCATGTTTTTCTACTTAGTTTCTTTTATGTCTATAATTCACCTTAGTGTAAAGGGTTCTGACTTCAACAAATAGGGGGAGATTGTTGGGTATTACATCAACATTAACCCAGATTTGATGAAGTCACCCTGAAACTAAGATGAATTAAGTTGTATTTGATGCTTGGGTTGATTTATATGTTTACAGGAATTTCACTGGGAAGTGTAGACCAATGTCAGTCCACAGTGAGTCACCAAACACAGGAACTGTGCAATATAATCCCTCATTACATGTTCCAATGTGTTGACTCATGTGTGGTCTCTCTATTGGGATCCACTTCATATTCAAGCTATTGGACCTTGGGAAAAGAATTGGAAGTTGACTACATTAGAAGAAAGAGTTTCCAACATCAAAATTCTCTAAGTCTTTTACTCGAGTAGGTCCATAACTACTCGAGTAGATTGGTTATAATTTACTCGAGTAAAGAAGCCTTATACTCGAGTACTTAAGTGTATCTCTCGTGTAGCTAAGTCATATACTCGAGTAGCATGTTTATATACTCGAGTAGATCATTCATTATACCCGAGTATTAAAGGCTTCACTCGTCAAAATTCTTCTAAATCATGCACTCGAGTAAATACACTCATATACTCGAGTAAGTATACTCACATACTCGAGTAGATAGAAACATACTCGAGTAGTTCATTATACCTACTCGAGTAGATCGTGTCTCACTCGTGCACTTTGTAATTTTCCTAACTCCAGAATTTTCTAAGTCTTTTACTCGAGTAAAACTTTCACGTACTCGAGTAGATCACTTCCTCTCGAGTAGTTTAGTTCAACTACTCGAGTAGCTGCTTGCTGACGTCTTCAGAAATTATTCCAAGTATTCCACTCGAGTAGTCCTTCATGTACTGGAGTAGTTTATGTAATATACTCGAGTAGTCCTTTCTTGTACTCGAGTAGATCCTTCATGTACTCGAGTAAGTCTCTATACATACTCGAGTAGTTCTATCTGCTTACTCGAGTAGTTGGTTTCTACCTACTCGAATAGTCTATCTTTATATACCCGAGTATGTTCTCCTTCATGTACTCGAGTAGTTATTCAACTACTCGAGTAGCTCTTCTCTTACTCGTGTATATGGCTGAACTTTCCTGAAATTTTGTCTAAGTCTTTTTCTGACGGGATTTTCAAATCACGCGACATGATTGGTCCACGTGTACATCATTATGACCGATTATGACCGTTATTCTCTCCTATATAAAGTCTTATCAGAAAATGACAAACCCTAAGTATTCTCTAAGCTTTCATTGTCAATTTATTTTAAGAAAGTTTTTCAGCCGACTCCTCTCTGTTTTCACGAAACGGAAGCCGCCGCCGCCGCCATCTTCTCCGGCCACTGCTTCTAATTTCAGAGGATTCATTCTGAAGAAAGTTACAGATTGATATCGACATCACTGCTCGTCTTCTCTCTCTGATTCTATAAAAGCAAAGAAGATCCAAATCTGGGCCGAGACTTTCTTCACCGATTTCTGAAAGTGCTGCAAAGTTCATAAGAAGAAGATTCTGGCCGTTTCATCAGATCTGATTGGATTTACTGTTTGTATAACTTTTCTAAAACTTTATTAATCTTGTAGGAGAAAGTTTCTCCGAGTGTAGGAGTTTTTCACTCCGAGTTTGTAGGAAGTGTTATCTTCCGAGGTGTAGATCCCGTTGTTTGGATCGAGTTTGTAGGAACTTTGTTCCGAGGGTAGGATCAGTTTTTCGATCCGAGATAGTGGAGTAGCCGAGTCTAGTTGATTGCTAGATCGGTGAGGGAAAGTGGATGTATCCAAGGTCGGGGAACCACTATAAATCTTGTGTCGTCTGTGATATTGGTAGATAGTTGTGTGATGTGCTCTAAATATTTTTTACTCCGCAAAAGACGCACAACTCACCTATTCACCCCCTCTAGGTGAGTTAGGTTGACAACCGTTTTCTTTCACATACCACGACACGCAGGCTGGTCATACATGAACAAAAGCAAGTAAACACTCTAATTAGGTCTTCGAGGGCCGGCTTCGCAATTTGGGCTTTAGCCCGCTATTCACCGCTTGGTCCAGCAGCACCTGCAAGCAACAAACCACCACACGGTGGCAAACAAAGGCAACGGTCATCAATGCTGACCAAATTATAACGATCCCGCCCCCAATTCAGGGCGGTGATGCTCCTTCCCTGCATTTTATTAGCACAGTCAAGCAGTAAATAAATATATTGCATCACAGGCGTTGGCACGCACGACCATACGCCCCGTGCTCTCAGGCCACATTCTCGGTGATCACAGTCTAAGTCTGCCAACTCACCACCGTCCCCGGGACGGCAATCTCTCGTGAGCATTTGGTCTTTCTGGCCACTACCTAAGACCCTCCATCTATGCCAACGGTAAGTGCCAAGTAACTTTAGGTCTCTTTAACCGAACGACATAGAGCGGGTACGGTTTCGCCTGACCCGTTGCTCACACCGCAACGTTAATTTAAAACATATGCGCGGGTCAAACTTTCCCGAGTCCCAAATCATTTACATACAACACATAACCCAGTTATGGTCACATTGGATCCCAGGCCACCAAGTTGGCAAGATCTCGCATCCTCCCAGTTTTCCGGGTGCACCTTAGGGTTAATCCCCAAGGTTCCCTGTTGTAATCTACCACGTAGACAACCCGAAAAACAAACATTCGCACGGAGTCTTCTCCGGCATTTATGCAATGCAACATCACCGATCCAGACCAACATGTCCGGATAGGCTTCACACATCATGCCTATGTTCGTTCTCGTTTACGGTCTCTACACAACGAGGACTATTCATGTCTACCTGAAGGAATGCCTCAAACTCACCGCAAACTCGCGAGAGCGGGCTTCCCTATGCAAAGAAGTAGAGCTTCACATGCTCAAGTAGAGAATCGTTACCCTAGCATTCTTCCTTGGCGCCATGGAAATGTACGCGGATGTAAAGCACCGCAATCTCCTTGCCTTCGTAGATCCGAAGTCGGCTCGCGATTTGGAGCTCTAAAACTCCTCCAAAGACTGGATCTAAGCTTCTTCTTCATCCTTAACTCTCCCCTCTCTCTAGGATTTAGACAGAGAACCAGCAGAAAATAATAAGGGTTCAGAAACCCTTCTCTCGGTATAACTCTTTCGGGAATAAGCACAGCCGTCGGATCCCATTAAAAGGGATGCACGGGCACGATCCAGGTCTGGCCTGGACGAATGGGGCTAAACACCGCATGGTACACTTACAGGAGCAGGACACATCCGCGTCAATGTCGGAACAATTAGTCAACTCCCGCCAATCCCGTGCGTCGACACTCCGCGTCGACCGAGTCAGACACGCCATAAACAGCCCCGCGCTCGACGATCGTCGAACCAAGATCGTCGACCGCTGACAGATCGTCGAACGGAGATCTATAGCCCGATCGTCGAACGCAACACTCTGGCCAAATCGTCGAACGCGCGGCCCGATCGTCGAACACACGGCCCGATCGTCGAACCCACGGCCCGATCGTCGAACCCAGAAAGCTGCCTGATCGACGAACACGCGGCCCGATCGTCGAACCCAGATAGCTGGCCCGATCGTCGAACACAGATAGTTGGCCCGATCGTCGAACGCAGAAAGCTGGCCCGATCGTCGAACGCAGAAAGCTGGCCCGATCGTCGAACGCAGCATTTAGACCAGATCGTCGACCGCTGCTCGACAATCGTCGAACCCAGATTTCTGCCTAATATTTTTCCAGAACTCTGAACTACCCCGACACGCCCGTGTCCCAGGCCGTGTACCCATGCCAAATTCCAAATTTGGTACAGATTCGTCACCCGTCGCTCTTTTGAGTTTCGGGCGTTATACGACCAAACATCCACTATCTGTTGTTTTTTACAGGGCTATTTTAAGAAGGTGATGGAAACATGTCGCTACTCATTACAACTTGAGGAGACAGAGACGTGTTCGGAGGGTGACATGTCATTGCTCATGAAGCTAAGTGTTTTTGTATTTGTTTGCTGTGGAGAACGTACGCATTGGAGACTTGCGGTCCTATACTAGTTCTCGAAGGTTAGAGTAGAGAAAGATTGTGGTTGACTGGCGGGCGCCGAGTGTTGAGAGAGATGAATGTGGGTTGATTATTGCGGTAGAAGGCGTGCACACGGAGTGGAATGCTCGGGGGCACACGATGGAGGACAAAGGTGGACAGAGGTGGATGAAGATCTTCGAAGAACGAAGGAGATTCTCGGTGGAGCTCTCATGCGTGTAGGAGGAGAAGCGGAGGAGGAGAAAGGTGGAAATGAAGGAAATATTGGGTTTTATTTATAGGCCTCAGGGGTGGTTACGGTCGTCATGCGGTTATCCGCGGATCATAACCACCTTATTTACTATTTGCAGACCAATTTAATATAGTTAATTGCTCATATATTTGAGTAATTTTACAATACACAAACCGATATCATTTTGGCTATTTGCACCCACCAGTAATAGGTGGTTACGCCATTGATTACCCATACATTGGACGATGGAGATCGCGTGAAGGCGATTAGACGATGGCGGTTAGGCGGTAGCTAAAGGGCCGGCTGGCGAAGGCGCGCTGGTGACAGAACCCGGACTGCGGATGCCTGACGGCTAGGATCCCGCTCGGCCGGTGGAGGCCGAGCGGCCTGGAGGCCCACTCGGCCAGGAGAGGTCGGCCGGCTTGGAGGCCGCTCGACAGGTGGAGTCCATGCGGTTTGGGGGACTTCTCGGCAGGCGGAGGCCGGGCGGCCTGGAGGCCGCACGGGTGCCGGAAACTGAGCGCCCTGGAGGCTGCTCGGCGTGGACGCCGCTCTGTCAGCGGAGGTCGGGCGGCCTTGAGGCCGCACGTCCGGCAGAAACCGGCCTCGAGGCCGCTTGGCTGGCGGAGGCCGCACGACCGGCTGGGGCCTTGCGGCTCCTCCGCTACCTGCGGAGGTTGCGAGGAGGTGGGTCGCACGACTTGCGTGGCCGAGGGCAACTGTGGGGCCGACGGGCGACGACGACTCTGTCGTGCGTGGCGTGGGGGTGGCGGTTAGTGCAGGGGGATTCCACGCATGGTGGTTAGCGCGTGGATCGCATGTGAATCGCGCTTGTGGATTGCACGTGAGGCTGTTTTTCCCATAACTCCCCACTAAATTAGTGGGGAACATGATAATTTCAGCTATTTGCAGTCCGGGATTCCAATAAATTGAGGAACACCTCATCAATCCACGCGCCCCAGCTCTCGAACGCTCGCGTGTTTCAAGGTAAACATCGAGGTCAACTAAGAAAAATTAACAAAAGAACCGTCTTCAAGAAAGAATAATAAAGTAATTAAACTAAAATCATCCCGTGTCACTACCATTGTCCAACCCAAGATTCGGCTAAAAGCATCATTAATCACCCCATTAGACTACCCTCCAGGGCACTTCACTAGAAATTAATTAAGAAGATGCTGTAATTAGGGCATAATTCCCATTGTCTAAGCAAGCTTATTTAATACTGTGGATGCTTTTCTCTATCCGCTTATATATGAAGACCATCTGCGTCAAGCAGTGATATATCCTCGTTACAAAATTAATGGAGCGAGGCAAGTTGTGGATGTGGACAAGGAGGAAGAAACAAGCCGCCAATATTGATCTTCATCATGATCCGCCTCTCTTCATCACCTCCGCTGCGCCGCCGCGGTTGCCGGCAGCGGCGGTCATCGAGAGCGAATCATGGGAAGAAAGGGCCTTCGCCGAAGACTCTTCAGGTGCTCTCGGAGGCTGCATATGGCCTCCAAGATCTTACTCCTGCAGCTTCTGCCGAAGAGAATTCCGGTCCGCGCAGGCTCTCGGCGGTCACATGAACGTTCACCGGAGGGATAGAGCGAGGATGAGACAGTCATCCATCATCGAAGAAGAAAAAGACGACGACGACGAAGAAGAAGAATCTAATAAGGTGATGGTGGTGCGCAATAGTAGCGTTCTTCTGAACCCTAATTGTATGACAAACCCTAATTATGGTGAACTGAGGCTCCAGTTGAAGAGGGGTTTGGCTGATGAAGATGAAGCGCCGAAAGGCGGCATATTGGGTAAGACGAAGAGAAGGAATTCAATGATAAGCTCTCCTTTCTTTTTCATGCCTCCCTTGTTACAGCACGAGTTGCAGCAGGAACCAGAGAAAATTGTTGAAGACTTGGATCTTGAGCTTCGCCTTTGAGAGATTTACCTAATTATATTAATCTGGTTAAGTAGCTAGTGTTTTTCTTCTTCTTCTTTGTTAATGAACATTTAGCTTCCGTTTGAGGGGACTTATTTTCACCGATCAAGCGGTTATGATTATGATCTGATTCATGCGATCGTAATTCGTAACCGCTTGACCGTAAAAATAATCCCTTAATTTTCAGATCAATTCACTTGGTATGCTAGATTAATCACTTAATTAACTTCCTCCTCGTCCTCGTCCTCCTCCTCTAATGAAGTAGTATTTGAATAAGTCCGTTTACATATACTATAATCAGTCATGTCTATATACCATGAAAAGTATATATCTTCTCTGTTTCCTCATTCCAGCCATATGTTGAGCAAACTGACATACTCCAGACTGCGGGTATTAAATAAAGAGAGCGCATGTGCTCTCTATGGTGCATATAAGATCAGATGAATCAGTTTATGGATTCCCTTTTTTATGCTATCACTTTGCAGCACCATTTTCTTTCTGTCAAACTTTCTGTCCTCTACCTTTTCATGGCTCCACTCCCCATAAAATCCAACCACCACCAAGGAATTTATAATCACCTACTGCAAATCATTCTGCACCCTCTTGCCAGCCACTCTTTAATTATTAAGTTGTTAATTATATTTAAGCTTTTCTCTAGGGCAACTATGAAGTACTGTTATGATCAGTAATTTCTTATGGAGTACTAGTTTTTTTGTCGAGAATCATCTCAATACAGTAATCTAGTATGAATCATGAATCCTTGCGCGCATGGTTCCTTACAGCAAAGATTGGCATGGGTTATTCAAGAGGTTGTCAATTAGTTATATATATATATATATGTATATATATATATATATAGGGTTTAGGGAAAATTAATTATAAGAGTTCATTTAATATTGCAATAGAATATATAACTGCAGTAGTAAATGTTTTGAGAGAAAGAGGAAAAGATGGTGGGAAGTGATGAGTTGCATTGATTTCCAAAGCATGCTAAATTCATGCAAAACGTAGAATCATATCAATGAAGAATGCAGTGACTGCTGTTCGTCCTTCATTCCTCCTCTGTTTTCTTTCACATCTCTTGGCACTGCTGTCTGCCAGCTGCTTTTATTACCTATAAACATACTCCAGTCGTCAGACTTCTGCAGAATTGTGGTTATTAATTGACAGGACAATTTTGTACTGCTATATATAACTATAATTTGGAATCTCTTTAGTCTTTACATTTGTGTGCAGGGCATGCAGATTATAAAATATTATATCTGTAGGCATTATTTGATTATTGTCACGAGTGTTTCTTCTAGCGTTCTAGCTTGTTTTAATGGTGGTGCTAATTTAAAATAAGAGCCAATACAACAACAACATTCAAGCCTTTATCCCACTGTAGTGGGGTCAGATATATGGATCCTTTGTCTCTATTATGCCCTATCTTTTGTCATAATCTCACTAATGTCTAAGTACATCATGTCTTTCCTTATAGTTTCATTTCAAGTCTTTATTGATCCATCCGTCACTCATTTAACCTACCTAGTGACAAGACTCTCACAATGCCTAACATGTGTCTCTAATGGTGTCTTTTGTACGTGTACAAACCTAAAATAAGAGCCAATAATTAAGAAAATTGTTTGTTTGATCGAAATAGATACAAGAAAAATATATATAATTCAAAATTAGTTGGAATAAAAGATGGGTAAAATGGGGAGTAATATTGCTCTAAAGAAATTGCATCACAGTCGATTTGATTTTGATTGGCACTCACTCAAACATTCATCGAAGTTTTGTGTAACATTCGCGCGCATATGCGATGTCTTGTTTTTCCTTGTGTTCGTCGCGACAAGGAACAATTATCTAAGCATGTCTACCAAATACATAGTCAACATAAATAATTAACTGTAAAAGAAACTAAAAGATATGAAGTATATGTATTATGAAGTTTATAATCTAGATGATATTAATCAATCCTTTATAGGTTGAAACAAAATATGTTCCGGTTCACACTATTGAACATGCTAAATAACTAACTAGTTATCTTTCTAGCTATAGAAAGTATAATAAAATTAATGAAGAAGCAGAAGATGATCCATTTGGGAACTACCATGCATCTGCAGAAGAATGGAAGGAGATCAAAGATATTTTAGCACGTGAAATCAAACTACCGAATGTACATAGAAGATAAGCGTAAATGAAGAATGGGAGTTGAACACCACTTTTTTATTAAATCAAGTTGTCTTTGTTTGTGTTATATTGCAATATCTAAGAGCCTATATATATATACACGAGTTAACGACACGGGGCTCCGCCCCTATGACCATGGGCGACAGTACCCGACCGGCGACGACGGGTTTCGCCCGCCCCATCAAGGCGGTTAAGTTTTTGCCTGCAACATATACATATGAGTACTCAAAATGACCGTAAAAAAAATAAATAAATATTACAGTTTTTATTTTGTAAAACAATATACGTTTTGACCTAAAAATATTAATTTTGACTTTATCATCACCTCGAAAATGCTGGAAGTGTGTTTGTTGACTTTGGGTCAACACAGTTTTCTTTTATATATATGTTTAAATATGTAAGGTGTTTTATGGAGGAGAGAGAGTGTGATTATGATGACATTAAATGTGCATGCCAAGTGTCATATTTCTAGTGGTTGTGTTTGTCTATATAAAAGCTTGTATAGTTTTTTTGAAAGTTACTGAATAGAAGTTTTTTTCCCCTCCACATTTTCGTTTTAGAGAGAGAGGAACGCCGCAACGCTAAGTTTGTGTAGTTGTAGCTGTGTGATCTTGCCGGGCGACTTGCAGATCTAGCCGGGCGACTTGGTGGTCTCGCCGCGAAAGAGGGGCTCGCGGCTTGTGTGCTCGCGGTTTTGGTGTTGATCTTGCCTGTGCCAGCTCGCGGGTTGGAGATCTCACCGCAAGATGAGGAGGTTGCGGGTTGCGTGCTCGCGTGAGTGGGTCTAGCCGCAAGCAAGGGCGGTCTCGCCAGTTGGTCTCGCGGTCTAGGGGGTTGATCTCGCCTGCGCCATCTCGCTGGGCGGTCTGGACGTGAGAGAAAGGGGTCGGACTCGCCGGTTGACCCAGGTGGAAGTCGCGTGCGAGAGGACTACTCGCCGAGTGCCAAACCGCACGGGTAGGCGTTTTAGGTGGCGGTCTCGCAGATTGCACTTGTGGTATTTGGTGTTAAGTGGGATAGTTTTGAGGAGTTGAGATTGAGCGGGAGCCCGTACACGTTTCCAACAATTGGTATCAGAGCTAGGTTGTGACCCCATAGAAGGTGTTCGGAAGGTGAAGTGTCAAGTAGAGATGGAGATGGGAGGAGCCATGCCGGGGCAAGTCCCCAAGTTGACAAAAACTAACTATGGGAACTGGAGTATCCAGATGCGAGTGCTACTCGCCTCAAAGGAGTTGTGGGAGATTGTAGAGAATAGCTATGAGGAGCTTACTATAGAAGCGGAGGCGGCATTGACTAATGCATAGAGGACGGCGTTGAGGGAGTCCAAGAAAAGAGACAAGAAGGCATTATTCTTGCTCTACCAAGGCGTCGATGAGGCAACGTTTGAAAAGATCTCGGAAGCGAAGAGTTCGAAAGAAGCATGGGAGGTGTTGCAACGCTCCATGCAAGGTGTGGATAAGGCCAAGAAGCTGAGGCTGCAGTCCCTCAGGGCCGAGTATGAGATGTTGAAGATGCAGGGTGCCGAGAAGGTTGGAGACTATGTGACCCGTCTGCGGACGCTCACAAATGAGATGAAACGCAATGGAGAGACGATAGATGATGTGAGCCTTATGTAGAAGCTCTTACGATCTATGTCAAAGAAGTTCCATCATGTGGTGGTGGCGATCGAAGAATTGAAGGACCTCACCCAGATGACCGTAAATGATCTTGTCGGTTCTCTACAAGCCCACGAGTATCGAATGCTGCAGGATGATGAGGAGTCAAGTGGCTTGGGGAAGGCACTTCAGACTCAGTTAAATTTTGGAGAGAACTCTGGAAGAGGAGGAGGTCAGCGAGGTCGAAGCTACCGAGGTAAAGGTAGAGGAAGAAGAGAAGGAAGAGACTAGGGAAGAAATCAATACCACTAGAGGGAGACGGAGCAACCCTAGGGAGGAAGACATGAAGGAAGAGGAAGAGGAAGAGGCCGAAGATGAGGCCGAGGTGACATGTCTCAAATACAGTATTACAATTGTAACAAGTTTGGGCACATAAGCTATGACTGCTGGGCTCCGAGGAAGAGAGAAGAGACCAATCATTATCCAGAAGCTAGCTACACGGGTGGTGACCCGATGATGTTCTTGACCCGCAGAGGAGCAGAAGGAGGAAGGAATGAAGTATGGTACTTGGATACGGGGGCAAGTAACCATATGTGTGGAGAGAAGGAGCTGTTCACCAACATTGAGCCGAACATTGGTGAAGTCAGTTTTGGAGACGCCTCGAAGATTTCAGTTGAAGGAAGAGGATTGATAGTAGTCACCCTGAATGGAGAGAAGGTGCATCTTAATGATGTATTCTATGTGCCAGGCTTGAAGAGTAACATCTTGAGCCTTGGGCAGCTGGTGGAGAAAGGGTATTGCGTATAGTTGAAGGATGGGTACTTGGTCATGAAGGACCATCGAGGAAGAGAGGTAGTGAAGGTGAAGATGATGACGAATCGTCTATTTACATTGAGAATGGATGCTGAAGAGAAGGTGTGCCTGGTAAGGACTGAAGAAGAGGAAGAAGCATGGTTGTGGCACCACAGGATGGGCTATTTGGGCTTCACTAGTTTGAAGCTCCTATCTCATTCCAAGATGGTGGAAGATCTGCCTATGATCTCACCACCACAGAAGGTCTGTGAGGCATGCACGAAGGGAAAACAGGAGAGGTTGACATGTTTTGAAGGAGGCAAGTCCAAAAGGGCGAGAAGACAGCTTGAACTAGTTCACTCATACATTGTTGGTCCGTTTGAGACTACCTCAGTAGGCGGAAGCAAATACTATATCACATTCACCGATGACTTCAGTCAGAAGTGTTGGGTGTATTTCTTGAGAGAGAAGTCTGAGGCCCTTGACATGTTCAAGGAGTTCAAGGCGTTGGCAGAGAAGGAGAGTGGTTAACCACTGAAGGTGTTAATGACAGATAGGGGTGGGGAGTACACCTCTAGGCTGTTCGATGGGTTCTGTAGAGAGCATGGTATATCTCATCAGCTGATGGCGACTTACTCACCTCACCGGAACGGAGTGGCGGAAAGGAAAAACTTGACCATCATGAATATGACCAGGAGCATGGTGAAGGGCAAAGGTTTGCCGAAGAAGTTCTGAGCGGAATCAGTGCAATGTGCGGTATACTTGTTCAACAGGTGCCCGGCGAAGAGTGTGAAGTTCATGACCTCGTTCGAAGCATGGTGTGGGTGGAAGCCAAGTGTGAAGCACTTGAGGGTCTTTGTGTGTGTGGCTTATACCCACGTCCCGGACCAAAGGAGGAAGAAGCTAGATAATAAGAGTGAGAAGTGCATCTTTGTGGGCTACGCTCCGATGAGCAAGGCTTACAAGTTGTACAACCCTGTGACGGAGAAGGCAATAATCTCGAGGGATGTCGTGTTTGAGGAAGATAGCTGCTGGAGCTGGGATGAAGCGATGAGGAGCATTGAAGGTATATTTTTTGATGACGATGAGGAGGAAGGTGGTCACGAAGTAGAAGCTGAGGTTGGTGGAGCCGAGTCACCATCACCACCTAGTAAAGAGTTAGGGGGAGCTCCTACTCCATACTCTAGTGGAGTTGGTACTAGTGGAGGTGGTTCTAGTGGAGCAAGCACTAGCGGGAGCAAGGCGGATCGTCCTCAACCTAAGATGAGGAGGTTGGAGGAGATCTATGAGGAGACGGCGCCGGCCCTTAACAGTTTTTCTTTATACTGTCTGCTTGCAGATTGTGAACCACACTCGTACGATGAAGCTGCCCAGGAGAAGATCTGGAGGAAGGCGATGGATGATGAGACAGCATCCATCAAGAAGAATGATGCCTGGAAGCTGGTAGACTCTCCAGCTGGCTACAAACCCCTCGAGGTGAAGTGGGTCTACAAGGTGAAGAAGAACAAGTACGGAGCTGTGGAGAAGCACAAGGCAAGACTAGTCGTAAAGGGCTACAGGCAAGTCCAAGGTGTGGACTACGATGAGGTCTATGCACCAGTGCGAGGATTGACACCATTCGGTTGATCATCGCACTGGCAGCTCACTACGGATGGAGGATCCTGCATATGGATGTTGTGTCTGCTTACTTGAATGAATACCTAGAAGAAGATATGTACATCGAGCAGCCCTCAGGATAAGTTGTGAAGAGCCAGGAGAGTAAGGTGTGCAAGCTAGACAAGGCTCTGTACGGTTTGAGGTAAGGAGCTCGTGCCTGGAATGGGAGGATAGATGCATACCTCCAGAAGCACGGCTATAATAAGTGCCCGTACGAGTATGCTCTATACACTAAGGTGGAGAAGAATGGAGACATGATGATCATATGTCTATATGTAGACGATATGATATTTACTGGCAACAACCCTGCGATATTTGAGGAGTTCAAGAGAACTATGAAGAAGGCGTTCGAGATGACCGACCTTGAGGAGCTGAACTACTTCCTAGGTGTAGAGGTGCAATAGAGTGAAGATGGGATCTTCATCTCACAGAGGAAGTACGCGGAAGAGATCTTGAAGAAGTTTAGGATGGAGGATAGCAAGACTATCTCCACTCCTGCTGATCCAGGGATGAAGCTGAGAAAGGACTCGAAGGAAGGGGCGGTCGACTCCACGATGTTCAAAAGCCTGGTCGGGAGCTTACGCTACTTGACCTTCACCAGGCCTGACATCATGTATGTTGTTGGAGTACCTAGCAGGTACATTGAGGAACCAAAGCAGGACCACTTCACGGCAACAAAGAGGATCCTAAGATATGTGAACGGAACTAGAGGACATGGTCTGATGTATTCTACTGCAGAGGAGTTAAAGTTAGTCGGGTACTCGGATAGTGACTATGGAGGTGATGCGAATGACCGGAAGAGCACTTCCGGGTATGCCTTCCATATAGGAACAAGAGTATTCTCATGGAGTTCGAAGCAGCAGGCGACGATCGCCTTATCATCATGTGAAGCGAAGTATATAGCAGCAGCGGCCTGTACCTGCCAAACAATTTGGCTAAGGAATATTTTGGAGGAGCTACACCATCAGTAGGATGGCTCTATGACCATGTATGTTGATAACATGTAGGTCATCCAGCTCGCAAAGAACCCGGTGCTACATGGGCGTAGCAAACACATCGAGACGAGGTACCACTTCCTCCGTGAGCAAGTGGAGTTGAGAACGGTTGAAGTGGTGTATTGCCCAACCGGAGAGCAGGTTGCAGATATCTTCACCAAAGCATTGGAGGTGGATACGTTCTTGAAGGTGAAGGGCAAACTCGGCACGCGATGCCCAGTTTGAGGGGGAGTTTGCTGGAAGTGTGTTTGTTGACTTTGGGTCAACAGAGTTTTCTTTTATATATATGTGTAAATATGTAAGGTGTTTTATGAAGGAGAGAGACTGTGATTGTGATGACATTAAATGTGCATGCCAAGTGTCATATTTCTAGTGGTTATGTTTGCCTATATAAAAGCTTGTATAGTTTCTTTTGAAAGATGCTGAATAGAATTTTTTCCCCTCCACATTTCTGTTTTAGAGAGAGAGGAGCGCCGTAGCGCTTAGTTTGTGTAGTTGTAGTTTTGTGATCTTGCCGGGCGACTTGCAGATCTAGCCGGGCGACTTGGTGGTCTTGCCGAGAAAGAGGGGCTCGCGGATTGTGTGCTCGCGGTTTCGGTGTTGATCTCGCATGTGCCAGCTCGCGGGTTGGAGATCTCGCCGCGAGAGGAGGAGGTTGTGGGTTGCGTGCTCGCGTGAGTGGGTCTAACCGCAAGCAAGGGCGGTCTCGCCAGTTGGTCTCGCGGTCTAGGGGGTTGATCTCGCCTGCGCCATCTCGCTGGGCGGTCTCGGCGTGAGAGAAAGGGGTCAGACTCGCCGACTGACTAGGTGGAAGTAGCGTGCGAGAGGACTAATCGCCGAGTGCCAAACCGCGCGGGTAAGAGTTTTAGGTGGCGGTCTCGCAGATTACACTTGTGGTATTTGGTGTTAAGTGGGATAGTTTTGAGAAGTTGAGATTGAGCAGGAGCGCATACGCGTTTATAACAGAAAATACCACTGATATGCCTAATGACAACTTTTCTTGAATAGACCGCTGGCATGCCTAATGACAGCCTACCATAGTAGGTGTAAGAGATTTACTAAAAAATTTTTTGAATTTAAATGGATTTTCATCATTACTTCTAATTTTTTGATTATGTAATTACTTGAATGGACATTGTATTTTAATTTTTTTGAAATATATTATAATATATGTCAAGTCATTAAAATATAAAAATGAGGGCATAATTGATATTTTTCAATGTTTCACCGAAGACAACTTTTCCCTTATAATAGTGTAAGATATATATATATATATATATATATATATATATATATATATATATATATATATATATATATATATATATATATATATATATATATATTATAAAAAGAAAAACATTTAGACATGCTGAAGCTAAGATTGCCCCCACGGAAATAATATTGGCCGCACGATTAAATCCACTGAAAGGTTTTAAGCCACGGGATTGCAAAACAAAACATTCAGCTCACAAACCCTACATATCTTTAGGAGAGATTTCTCTCCTTGATTTGTGCCCGGCTGGTTTTCCATTCAGGCCTAGCCATAAATGATTATCTCCTTATTATGAGCGTATCTCCTTAATGGTGGAGATGCATCTATATCCTATAAATAGGAGCATGTTACAGCCAATCAAAACACAACACCAAAAAGCAATCAAGAGAGAAATTCCTAACCACCGATGCTTCTTCTTCCCGACGAGAGGTAGAGCGGCTTCTATTGGCCGATGTTTCCAGCAGCATTTCCGACGGGTTCAGGCAGCGATGGCAACTGGCCTTGCTAGCGGCAGAGACTCTAGTCGGTCTAAGCGGATCGTCATCAGGCCAGGGTTCTTCCTGTTGGCCGACCTCCAGTAGCGATCCAGGCGGATCTGCAGTCAGGCGGCGACGTTCCCTGGTGGAGGTTCCAGGAAGGAGGAGGCGACATAGACGTGTAGCAGAGGAAGGCGGCGAACTTGGTTCGCACGATATCACCCGACGACATCACTATTTCCCGACGATAGCTTTTTAGTTTTGAGATTTTCTCTTTGTGGCTCGAACTTTACGGTCTCTATTGTAATCTGTAACTCCTTATCATTATAGTGGATCTTTTCCGACGCGCTCTCCCCGTGGACGTAGGAGCTGCTCTCCAAACCACGTAAAATTTATTTGTCGTCTGTGTATGCCTGAAATCTCATTCCGTTTATTATTTTGCGTTATTGCTTGTGCTCGATTTATTCCGTTGCGCTACCGCAGTACTCGGTCCAATTGCACAACAATTGGTATCAGAGAGAGATTCCGCGGGGTGACCGTCTAGACGTTCCCATTTTAGATCTGGGTCAACAGTTGGCGACGACATCAATCCGCTCCCTATCTTCTCAGATCTGGTCCGTGAACATTATTCAGATTACCCAGTAGCTCTACGAGCAAAACAATGGCGGCAAAATTCGAGATTTCGAAGTACGACGACAAAATTGACTTCGGGTTATGACAAAATCGGATCAAGACGGTTCTTGTTCAGCAAGGTCTACACAAGGTACTCCTCAGCAAGGAAAAGTCAGGAAAGAAGGATGACGAATGAGAAGAACTGGATCTGAAGGCCATCAGCACGATTCAGTTAAGTCCAGCCGATGAGGTCATGTATAACGTAGTCGACGCTGAGACTATAGAAGACCTATGGAAAAGATTGGAGGAACTGTACATGTCTAAGTCTCTCACAAATAAGCTCTATGTGAAGAGACAATTGTACAGTCTGAGGATGTCCGAGATCAAGAAGTTGTTGGAGCACATGAATGCGTTCAACAAACTCATCTCTCAACTGCGGAGCATGAACGTGAAGGTCGAAGAAGAAGACCAGACTCTTTTATTACTATCATCTCTACCAAAGTCATATGACCATCTGGTCACCACCATCCTCTATGGAAAGGACACTCTTAAGATGGAAGAGGTGATGACGACGTTGCTCTAAAATGAAACGAGGAGCAAATCTGGCCCTATCACCAGCGAGGGTCTGTTCATAAAGAACAAAGAACCGGTCAGAGGGAGATCGGGAGGCAGAGGGAAGAAGGTCAATCGACCTAGGTCCAAGTCTAGGGATAAGAAGAACCTGTGCCAATACTGCAAAGAAGAAGGGCACTAGAAAAACAACTGTCCGAAGAAAAAGGCGAAAGAGAAGAATCAGACACCACATCAGACGGCTGTGGCTTCAGACCCAATGAGCGATGCTGACTGTAAAAATAGCGAACAAACGACTAAAAAACAAGCCGAAGATTTGAATAATTAAAATTTATTATCCAAAAAGATATAATTTACAAAGGTATGGCCTCCCTTTTATAGAATGGAGGAGATAGGAGATAGTATAAGAAAACAATGTGAGACTAAAAATATACATAGCTGTGCGGCTAGAAAATAAAGAGACCGAACAGGCCGAGCGGTTAGACAAATGGGCTAACCATTCGGCAACACTAGAAGGAAGTGCACAAGTCGCAATAGGAGACCGCCAGACCGCCCGGTCTCCAAGTTGTCTGAGAGAAACCGCTAAACTGCTCGGGTAGCAACCAGCAACCGTTTGGATAACAAACCGCTGGAGAGTATCCACTAGACCGCGCGGTCACCAACCCGCCAGACTTAGACTGCCAGAGCGCTCGATCTCATACTTCAACACCCCCCCCCCTCAAGCTGGAGCATAAATATCAATCATGCCCAGCTTGCCACAAACGTGGAAGAAGGAAGTAGAAACTACTTTTCTGAAGATATCCATCAACTCTTTGTCGGAGGTGACGAACAGAGTACAAATCTGTTTCTTCAAGACCTCTTCCTGAATGAAATGACAGTCGACTTCTATATGTTTTGTTCTCTCATGGAAGACCAGATTTTTGGATATATATATCGCGGTCTTGTTGTCACAGAACATAGGAAGAGGATAGTCATAGACCTCTCTTAGGTCAAACATGAGAGCACGCAACCATTTTAACTCACACGTAGTTGACGCCATACTCTGATATTCGGTTTCTGCATTGGATCTGGAGACGACAAACAATTTCTTGCTCTTCCAGCTCACAAGCTTTCCTCTAGCAAATGTGCAAAAATCAGATGTAGATTTACGATCGCCTTTATCATCCGCATAGCTTGAATCTGAGTAGGCTTCAACCCTCAGATGTCCATTCTTCTGAAAGAGTAGCCCTTTTCCTGGTGCTGTTTTGACATACTTTAATATCTTCAAGGCAGACTGAAGATGACATTCTCTGGGAGCTTGCATGAATTGACTAACCTTGCCTACAACATAGCAGATGTCGGGATTAGTCACCGTGAGATAAATGAGTTTGCCCACCAGACGTCTGTACCTCGTGATATCAGACAGAAGATGTGAGTCATCTGACCATGTTTTATTTTCTCTAGTAGCCATGGGATACCGGGCCGGTTTGGCACCAGTCAATCCCGCCACTCGTAGAAGATCAAGAGCATACTTTCGTTGTGAGAGAACCAACGAGTCAAGCTTCCGAGAGATTTCTATCCCCAAAAAGTATTTCGGGGAGCCTATATCTTTCGTGACCAGGTGTTGACGAAGGTGTTTCTTTGTCAAGTCCACCTCAGCCTGGTCATCGCCAGTAAGAAGAATATCATCCACATACACCGCCAAAACCACCAGTCCCGAGGCGGTTTTGCGAATAAACAAGGAGTGATCAGCCGAACTTCTTGCAAAGCCGATGGCAGCCACAATGTCACTGAACTTGTCGAACCACGCCCGCGGGCTCTGCTTTATGCCATAGATGACCTTCTTCAATCGGCATACTCGTGTCTCCCCCTGAGCAACATACCTAGGAGGTTGCTCCATGTCGACGTCCTCTTGAAGATCTCCATAAAGAAAGGCATTCTTGACATCAAGCTGGGAAATAGGGCAATCCTTGTTGACAGCCATACAGAGAAGAAACTGGATGGTGCTGAGGCGAGCAATCGGAGAGAAAGTATCAAAGTATTCAACCCCATAAGTCTGAGTGAAGCCTTTGGCCACCAGCCGGGCCTTGTAGCGATCCACAATGCCGTCAGGGCAAAATTTCACAACAAACACCCAACGACAGCCAACCACATCAGTACCCATGGGTGGAGGAACAAGGGTCCAGGTACCACTTTCAGTAAGAGTGGCGATCTCTTCATCCATGACAGACTTCCAATGAGGAATAACAATAGCCTCCTGGTAGGTGTTGGGAGTGGCAGTAGCCGAGATAGCCAAGGCAAAACACCTGCGAGAAGGAGTAAGCTGATCATAGGAAACAACTATCATAAGCGAGTGTTGAGTAAACGCCCGCCCCCCTTTGCGAAGAGCAATAGAAAGATCCAGGTCGACGCGTGCTTCAGTGACCGGAGCATCCGTGGCAGAGAAGGCTGGCCCGGGACTAGAGAGACGGTTGCGGAGAAGTGGGAGAAGGTGGAGGGGGTATGAAGGAGAGAGGTGGAGACGGAGGAGGAGAGGAAGGAAGAGGGGAGACTTCGATAGGCGTGGAAGGAACAGAGAGAGATGGTGGAGAATCAGAGACATCAGGAGGAAGAGGAGATACAGGAGAGAAGTAGGAAGCATTCTCGAAGAAGGTCATGTCGGCGGAGACAAACTGCTTGCGCAGAATGGGGTCAAAACAACAATAGCCTTTTTGAGTGGTAGAGTAACCCAAAAAGACATACTTGGTGGAACGGGGGGAAAGCTTATCACAGGTAGCGGACGGAGCGTGGACGAAAGCCGTACACCCAAAAATACGGAGAGGGAGAGGAAATGGGTCCTTGTTCTGGTGTAGAATGGACAAGGGGGTCTGGCCGTGGAGAACCGTAGAGGGAAGGCGATTGATGAGGTAGCAGGAGATGAGCACAGCATAGCCCCAGTAGGAGCGAGGCACCTGCATCTGCGTAATGAGAGTGCGAGCGACATCAAGGAGGTGACAGTTTTTACGCACTGTCACCCCATTTTGTTGGGAAGTGTAAACACAGCTGGTCTGATGAACAAGACCATGTTGCATACAAAAAGAGGAAAACACATGACTAGGATATTCCTTCGCATTATCAGAACGAAAGACTAATAGAAATATCAAACTGAGTTTGAATCATATAATAAAAGGATTGCCAGACAGAAAATAGTTCAGAGCGATCTTTTAATAGATACACCCAGGTACATCTAGAGAAATCATCAATAAAAGTTACAAAGTAGGAACTACCCCGACTAACGGTGAGAGTAGGAGCAGGACCGCAGACATTAGAATGAATGAGACCAAACGGGCGAGAAGAGCCACGACCTTGCTTCGGCGGGAAGGAGGAGCGATGATGTTTGCCAAGCTGACACGCATCACAATTGAGCGGAGGACTGGTCTGAGGTAAGTGGGGCAGAAGCTGACAAAGAATCTGAGGAGGAGGATGTCCAAGGCGAAGATGTCATTGAAGCAGATCTGTAGAAGAGGAGGAGGAGGCGGACAGAGCGGAAACATTGTCGAGGAAGTAGAGGTTGCCACTCTCAGTCCCAGTAGCAATCATTCGTTGGGTCCTCGGGTACTGAAAAGAACAATAAGTGGGAGTGAATAAGACGGAGCACTGAAGTAGTTTGCATAAAGTAGTAACGGATAGTAAATTGCAGGGGAATTTTGGGACATAGAGGGTGTCCGCCAAGCAAAGCGACGGGGTGACTTGAACCATGCCCGTCCCATGAACTGGGGAAGGGGAACCATCCGCAACACGAACCGGGGGCAACCGATCATGCGTTTCGAGGAGAGAGAAGCAATGAGGATTGCCGGTCATGTGATTTGTAGCACCAGAGTCAATCAGCCATTTACCTTGGGTAACCACGTGGGCACTACTTAAAGTCGTGGCCACAGAAGCAGACGGCCGAGAGGAGGCGGTGGTTGAGGAAGATGCATCACCGGAGGGGCGAAGATGAGGATGTTTTTGCCAGCAACGGTCAACAGAATGGCCGGTACGACCACAGTGAGAGCCGAGGAACCAGGACGAACCGCGCCCGCTGGACTGGCTGCGGCCACTAGTGCCACCCCACTGAGCCTGGTGAGCATAGGAGTCCTGTGGAGGAGGGGAGGACAACAGAGGATACTGGAGCAGAGAAGTAACAGCCGCTATGCGAGCCGCGGTGGCATCCAAAGTGGGAGACTCCTCCTCGCCCAAGATCTGCTGGCGGATCATATCAAAGGATTCGGGAAGGCGCAGAAGATAACAAACAACCAGGAGTTCCTGGAAGTGCTTGTGCAGCTCGGCCAAGTCCGCGGAGAAGGGGCGATTCTGGAGGATCTCAACGCCAAGTGTCTGAACCTGCTGATAAGCCGTAGCAGGAGACATGGAAGGACAGGCGAAGAGGTTCGCATAGAGAGTATAAATACGGGACGTCTGGCTCCCCTTCGAATAGAGAGCAGCGAGGTGAAGCCAGGCAGCCTTGACCGTTTGATCATGGCGGATGACAGGAAGGCACTCATCAGAGGGGCTGTTGGCCAGTCATGTGCGGACAAGCGCATCACTCGCATCCCAGTCATCAAATTGAGGAGAGGTAGGAGGAGGAGGGTCATCGGTGAGGTGATGACGTTTACGCTGAGAACGAAGAAGAAATGTGAAAGAAACGCTCCAATCCGGATAGTTTGAACCAACTAGTTTAGAAACGGTGCCAAGGTTTCCAGAAGGAGTAGGAGGAGGTGGAGTCACAGGAGTGGTGGAGGTAGAGATGACGGGGGTGGAGAGACCGGAAGTGTCCATAGAGAAACACAGGAAGCCGCGCGAGTAGAAGAAAAGCCGCCGGGAAAGAAAAGGAAGAAAGCCGCGCTACCAAAGGAGGGGGCCGCGAAAAGAGAAGAAGACCACAGCGAAAAGGAAGAAAACCGCAGCGGGTTAAAGAGAAGAAGCTGCAACGGTCACAGTGTCAGCACACCAGCGGCCAGAAAGCAGACAAAAGCACAGGGAAAGAGGTCGCGCGAACTGAAAAAGTCCAAGCGAACAGAGAGAAGAGAGACTGCAACGGATAAGATAGAAACCGCAGCGGTTAAAGAGAAGAAGCTGCACCGGTTACGGTGTCAGCACACCAGCGGCCAGAAAGCAGAGTAAGGTACAGGGAAAGAGGTCGCGCGAACTGAAAATTATCCGAGGGAACAGGGAGAGGAGAGAGTGGAAGGAAGTCGCGCAAACAGGGCAGCGACAAGGAAAAGAAGCCGCGTGAACAGACAACAAGCCGCGCGGACAGAAGAGCTAAAGAAGGAATCAGGTCGAATCGATCGCTTGCTCTGATACCATGTAAAAGTAGCGAACAAACGACTAAAAAACAAGCCGGAGATTTGAATAATTAAATTTTTATTATCCAAAAAGATATAACTTACAAAGTTATGACCTCCCTTTTATAGAATGGAGGAGATATGAGAGAGTACAAGAAAATAATGTGGGACTAAAAATATACATAGTTGTGCGGCTAGAAAATAAAGAGACCGAACAGGCCGAGCGGTTAGACAAATGGGCTAACCGTTCGGCAACACCAGAAGGAAGTGCACAAGTCGCAATAGGAGACCGCCAGACCGCCCGGTCTCCAAGTCGTCTGAGATAAACTACTATACCGCTCGGGTAGCAACCAACAACCGTCTGGATACCAAACTGCTGGAGAGTATCCGCTAGACCACGTGGTCACCAACCCGCCAGACTTAGACCGCCAGACCGCTCGGTCTCATACTTCAACACTAACGTAGTTCATGTTCAATCTACCCTCGACTGCACCGACACTTGGATCATGGATACGGGATGCTCGTATCACATGTGCACGAACATAGAATGGTTTACTAGCTTCAGGCAGTGTGACAACAGTCGTGTTTTGATGGGAAACGACTCAGAATGCAAGACGCACGGGATCGACAACATCCGAATAAAAATGTTCGATGGAACAATCAGAACCTTACAGATGTAAGGTACATGCCCGATCTGAGGAAGATTCTCATTTCCCTTGGTACTATAGAGGCGATCGAATACTCTTACACTGGCGAAGGCGAATATCTGAAGCTCAAGAGAGGCGCTCTGGTGGTTATGAAAGGAGAGCGCTCTGACACTATCTACAGACTAATCGACACCATAATTTTTGGTGATGCAGCAGTTGTTGCGACGACAAATAAGGACTCGTCTCTATTGTGGCATGCCAGACTTGGTGTCACAACCCGCATTTCCTCAACGAGTATATCGTATCAGAGTAAGAGGAACTACGTGTTATGATGCCACGTTGTGCAGGGGATAATTGCACACGCTCAGGCAAACGCTCGACGCTTCCTTTAGTAGTTGAAAACCATCAGTTGTATGCAAGAAAAACTGTTTAGTTTGATGGTCGTATCCATCGGCCTTATGGATCAAAACGTGTGTTTGTACGCGGCAGAAAATACTTTAGTTTACTTATGACGATCTCCTATATACATCCTAAATTTATAATCATATAAGAAATCATCTCTTTTTACGTTGTTTGGAAAATACGTCTTAACATGTATGCATGATATAGGATAATAGGTTTGTTTTATCGTGCAAATATCTAATGCAACCTAGCATAAATCCTTCCCAAGAGCAAGGAGACATCATCTCATCCAAATGAGTCACATTAGCAGTCTAGCATTCATATATCACAAGTAAAAAAAGCCACCAATGGGTGCCAACAAGCTGACACGAACCCATTGGGGCACATGTATGTTTGTACAACAAAGTAAAGAACTACCTCGCTAAGTAAGCTCGGCTAGCTCCAAAGAAACTCTACCCAAGCACTAGCCGCTCAACCGGCTACAACCTGCACCTGAGGCATTCAAGAAAGAACACCTCAGCAATCATCAAATCTACACAATAGAGTATGAAGTTCATGTAAAACGAGTGAAAAGAACAGGTGGAAAACAAGTGTTAAACATTGTCAACCCAAAGTGTAAAACGCACCAAGTGCATGCAATTCTCATCAAGTCCTGCTCAACCCGCAGGAGCAAAAAGGCAATATACATGCCCATGCCATCATTTTTGTATAACAAGAACCACTATACTAGTGAAACATAAGCAGCGATTAAGTTTGATTCCGCAAGGGACTTTTGGTGGCGGCCCTCAAGTGGAACGCACCAATAAAAGCCAGCCCAAATCGGGGCCAAAATGGTACTCTATACCATAAAACAAAACCCGGTGGCCAGCAAGGCTGAAACCACACCACCCCTTACAGAATCTTCACACACGCTCCTGCCATGGTTCACAATTCGCCTCGCAAAACTCACTATAACCCAAGCTAAACACGTTTCATTTCATCATCCTCACTCATGACCACACATTACCCATGTTATGTCAAACTTATTAGCGTTTGGATTTCTACTTACTCCACAAAGGACAACGCTAACCAAACCAACAATCTTATTCTAACATGATTATGACTACGTGAACAAGAAAGGCTACATGAATCAAATGAGCCTAAAAATTAATTGAGCATAGGGAAAATTCGATAATTAGGCGGTAAGCATGTAAGATTTGAAGGAACAAGAGGATTCATGTTTGTGAGTACTAAACAAAAACAAGAGTAACAAGGCTAATAAAATTGAACAAGCTAGTAAAATTGAAAGAGGAAAGCTAGCCAAACTTGCACAATCAAAGAACAAGAAAACAAGATTGGCAAGGGTGAAGAACACCGCTTGCCTGAACCGAGACGACACCGCGACGGCTGCTCCTCTCTTTCCTTGCCTTGCTTTAGCTTTTCTCCCTTGCTTTCTCTTTGAGAATGAAGAAGAAGATGGAGAAAGGGATAAGTGAGGAGAAAGAATCTCTTTCTAGGCCTTATTCCCTCCAGAACAGAGCTGGACCGTTAGATCCAGAATCAGAGAAATGAACGGCACAAAAAAACTGGAGAAAATTGATTCTCGGCCCTGTCACGCCCTGTGACACGCCCGTGTCACAGGGCGTGTACCTTAAGCGGCGCAGACGCCAACAATTTCCAGCTTATCCACAAGGTACACGGTCAGGTACACACCTGTGACGGGTCTGTCACGCCCGTGACCTAGGGCGTGTAGCCCGTGTCTCGACATCTCGTCGACCAAAAGTGTCGACACTTCGACAAAGCTTGACACGCCCTGTGACACGCACGTGTCACAGGCCGTGTCCCCTCTATCGACACCAGACACTCGACACTCGACACTCGACACACGACACTCGACAATCGACATAGCGGGACACGGCCCGTGACACGCCCGTGTCACGGGGCGTGTACCCCATTCGTCGAGCTCAACTCGACGCAAGAAAATTCGTCGAGTTAAGGAGGTCACGCCCTGGGTCATGCCCCGACACGCCCGTGTCGGGGGGCGTGTTCCTCCCGCAACTTCGTCGAACGAAGTTCGACGACCACAAAGCCAAACCGCATCCCGAGCTAGACATGCCCTGGGACACGCCCGTGTCCCAGGCCGTGTCACTAAAAAAATGACCATTTTTCACTGTTTTGAAAAGTGTTTCTTTCTCGTCCTAGACCATTTTTTCCTTAAGGACTTTTTACCCCTTTTTGTTTTTTGTACACATCTTCCATACAATTAACCCGTTTTGAGCAACCTTATCCGGGCTCGAAAAAGTGCAAGCATTCCCTAAGAGGCCTCACCGAGTCTCCAAATTGGACTCCGGCTTGCTGGGGAATTGTGCAACTCGGCTACCAAAACAGCCACTCGCAAGCCCGCGGGAAAACCATGCTCAAACAACGGTCAAAGCCAACGTAACGCCCATCAAGCGTATGCAATCATTCAACGAAAAAATACGGGGCGTTACAGTCACTCCCCCTAACAAAAATTTTCGCCTCGAAACTTTTCAATCATTTTGATATATATCAAATGAGTAATCAAACACAAAGACTAATTCAACAAAACACCAATTCACATACCAGCTTATTTACGGGAACAAATGAGGGTGAGCCGCCCTCATCGTTGACTCGAGCTCCCACGTCGCGCTTTCCACATTCTGATTTTTCCATAACACCTTGACCATAGGGATCTTCTTTTTCCGCAACACGCGATCTTGGGAGTCCAAAATACGGATGGGCATCTCTACATAAGAAAGTTTTGGCGCCAAATGCGGCACAAAGTCCAAAAATTGCTTGTCATTCCGCACACACTTTCGCAGTTGGCTGACATGAAACACGTCGTGAACACCAGGAAAGTTCACGGGTAACTCGACTTTGTAAGCGGATGCGCCAACCCGCGCAAGAATCTTGAAGGGACCCACAAATCTTGGGTCTAATTTGCGCTCTTTTCCAAACCTTTTAATTCCAACCATTGGGGAGACTTTCAGGAAGACAAAATCCCCCACAACAAACTCTAACTCTGACCTTCGTCGGTTGGCGTACTTTTCATATCGCTCTTGGGCGATGCGGAGCTTCTCCCGAATAAGTCGTACGGCAACTTCCATGTCCTCGAGCGCCTCTGGGCCCAACAAAGCCCGCTCGCCAACCTCAGCCCAAAATAGGGGAGTCTGACATCGTCGCCCATATAAAGCTTCGAACGGAGCCATTTGCAAGCTTTCTTGATAGCTGTTATTATATGCGAATTCCATAAGCCGCAAACGTTCATCCCATGCTCCGCCATACTCAAGAATATAGCATCGAATCATATCTTCCACGATTTGGTTTACTCGTTCCGTTTGGCCATTCGTCTGAGGGTGGTAAGCAGTGGAATATCTCAAATCCGTCCCCAAACTCTCTTGTAGACTCTTCCAGAAACGAGAAGTAAATCGGGAATCCCGGTCTGAAATGATACTGACGGGCACACCATGCAGTCGGATGATCTTGTTCAAATATAACTCCACTATTGTCTTCATCGGGTAGTTGATCTTAAATGGTATAAAGTGAGCACACTTGGTCAACCTATCCACGATCACCCATACAAGGTCATGTCCATTGAAATGCTTTCCCACTTCCATGTTGGAATCTCCAATGGCGTCAACTTTCCACCAGGCCTCTCATGATCAGCTTTCACCCGCTTGCAGGTATGACATTCAGATACAAATTGCGCTATATCTCTTTTCATTCCATACCACCAGACAATTTGTTTCAAATCACGGTACATTTTTGTTGAGCCTGGATGGTAGGTCATACTTGAGCCATGTGCTTCCCTACACACCATATCGCGAATGTCTCCAACTGCGGGGATACAAAATCGACTGCTGTTGAAGCCAAATATGACCTCAACTGAAGTTCGAAGAAAAAGGGGTGCAGCCAAAACATACTTCTCTCAAGTCTCAACCCTCAACTGGATTCAAAGGACCTAAGACTGACCCAATAGCCTCGGCAGGGAGGTCCCACCTCACACCCGGAAGATCTCTGAGAGCTTCCCCTCCAAAGCCAGAGCTGGGCTAGGAGCTCCTCAGAAAGCACTGGAATTTGAGAGATAATGATAGCTTGCCTTCTAAGGAGCCCTTATGAGTCTATTTATAGCATCCTGCTGACCTGAAATTACTAAAAAGCCCCTAGTTGGTCTGCCAATAGCCGAATCCCGCTGTTTTTCTGAGGGTACTGAAGTAATTTCTTCTGAGGTTAATTAGGACATTTTACCCAAGGCCCTGGGTCCCTCTCGGCGAGAGCTGAGCCGAGGACCTCCTGGCCAGAGCCTGGCGTGAATGCTCTCTCCTGTTTACAGGCGAGAGCCCTTTGAGATTGGAGTCTGGCGCAAGCGCAAGCGTTCCCGCGCTGGCCGCGCTCGACGATCTTGGCCCGTTGTTCTCCGTTCGACGATTCGGTTGCGCTCGCCGATCTTGGATCGACGATCTGGCGCGATCGCTCCCGCCCACTTGGGCGAGATGTTCTTTAGGGCGGGAACTCCTTCGACTAACCCAATTGTGACCATTGCGCCTCCTGGTCTGACTCAGCGAATATGGGGTTGTACACAATCCCCGCTCTTTTTGAGCTAGCTCTGCGCTCGAAAAGACATGTCCAACCCAAAAATATTCGCTGAGCACGTGTCAACATCAGGGAATCTTTTGGTGGGCCGTACGGTGCCTATAAATATGTGTGTTGATAGACTACCATAACACTTCCTCGAGTCGTCATTCTTCGCCTGAGATCTCACCTCCTCTAGCGATGCCTTCCAAGTGCGCCGACAAACCGCTTCCGCAGGATCTGCAAGACCGCATCAACGCGGCACAGGCGCGAGCCAAGGATAACAGCGCCCTGGTTGCCCCATGGCTTGCGAGACGGTCGTCGGCCGCTGAGCCTTCTCTGCCCAATAATAAAAAGAAGAGGGCGAAGGTGGTTCAGCGGGACCTGCCCCACGAGAACAGGAGCCCGCCCACCCCAACCCCTAGCCGCGCGGACGATCCCTCGCCGCGGAAGGTATGCTCGATTTGCCAATTATTGAAAACACCAGCTGCTCAGTAGTTGACGCGATATCTCTTGCAGGAGACGGTTCCCGATGCTGTCGCGTCCCCGCGGGAACTCCTGGATCCTTCCTCTAGCCATCTCGAGGATCAACCGCGGGTTCCAGAGGTGGCACCTCCACCTGACCCGAGCACTGCAGGTAACTGTTCCCCTCTCGCCCTTAACTCAAATCTTTGAATGCTGAACTGTCTTCTCGCAGCGCTAGTTTTCGCACCGCCGGGTCTCGCCACCCGGGAGAGCGGGGTGAGGGCTGCGAATCATCCTGCCCTCGCGGTTGATTCCTCCCTACCGGCGGGAGGAAATACTGACGAATATTCCGCGCCTCCGTTTGATGCCAGCCATCCTGCGGGAGAGGAGACCCGCACCTCCGCTCCCGACCAAGCCGGGATCACTATTCGTAAAGTTTAACCCCCCCCCCCCCCCCCGGAAAAGGAAAGCCAATTCACCTACTCTTTGGAGCTGAGGGGGGGGGGGGGCTGGGCCTTCTCTCCTGTCGTCGACCGGGGGGCCTCGTCATGCTGCAGGTATATGGAAATTTTATCATTGCAATCCTCTAGCTCTCGCTATAATAGGAACTCTTTTGCCAGGGGACATGGGCTCGCGGCTTGGAGCTGAGGTAGAAGAAGAAGAAGAAGAAGAAGAAGAAGAAAGAGAGGGGGAAGATGGCGAGAGCTCTCCCTTCCCTTCATCTGACGAGATGGAGGAGATCTTGACTGGAGCCGGGAGCGCTAAAAGACAGGGGAAGAAGGTCGTCGCCGTCCTATCGAAGCTCATCCGGCGAGAACG
Organism: Platanthera guangdongensis; assembly: GCA_039583875.1. Lineage (NCBI taxonomy): Eukaryota > Viridiplantae > Streptophyta > Magnoliopsida > Asparagales > Orchidaceae > Platanthera > Platanthera guangdongensis. The sequence goes on from CM077160.1 coordinate 134,828,132, forward strand.
GGTCCGCGACCTTGCGACAAAAGAGTTTCGCCAGTCAGTGGAGAAGAGCCTAGAGACTCTGGAGCGGGATTATCTCATCGGCGAGATGGACCGGCCGGGGGGAGCTACCGCCGGATCCTCACCCGAGAGGTGCATCGAGCGAATCCGAGATTTGTCTCGCCAGGTTGACCTGAGATGCAGTGTTCTGTCGTCCTACTTCAACCCGCAGGCACCACCCCGGACCAAGCTGCGGGAGCGAGGAAAATGGCGGTGGGAGCAAGGGAAATGGAGCTGGGAGCCTTATTGAAGCGCGAGACCTCCCCTTCTCTTCCCCAGGCCTTCCCCTTCTCAGATGTACCCTTATTTATTCGCTTAGAACTGTAACTAATAATTCTGCGCTTATCGCTTACTTTTTATCCTGTTCTCGCTCAGCGAGAGCAATAACTCGGCACTTATTACTTTTTATTATTGTATGCGTATATATGTTATTTTCCTGGGCTCTTGGTTGGCGAGAGCTACCTTGCTTCCGCCTATCTTGCCTGTCGCATGCCATCTTCCAACGTTTACGCTAGTCATTTAGTCAATCGGTCACTATCAAACTCGGGCGGGAAAAACGAAGCGTCGCTGACCTAGGACGCGCCGGCGGTACCCCCGCCGCCTTCTGAAAACAGCCATCATTATCACGGTTTTCTATAAATAGGGAAGCTCACCTACCACATTCATTTCTCCGATCCCAGTCTCTCTCCTGTTATGTTGCTTTCGCGGTCTCTCCAAAGCTCTCACCTGTCTCCGCCTTCTCCTTCCGTTCTCATACCGTTCTCGCTCTCGCCTTCTTCTTGAAGCTCTCGCCTTTCAAACCCTTCATCGCGATGCCGGGTGGAGGTGAGGGACGATCCAACTGCGCGGAAGCTTTTCAGAAGCATCTTTTTCCTTCCTACACTCTCACTGTGGATGAGTTCAACCTAATCAAGACTCAACACGTTCCCGCCAGCTTCACCTCACGGAACCCGGGCAATCATGACAAGGTAAACACCGCAGGGGAGGGGGAGCTCGCCATCCCCATCGAGCACTTCGAGGTGGGCTTCCGCCTCCCGCTGTGGCCCGAGATGCGGCAGGCCCTCCGGTATTACGGGGTGGTTCCCGCGCAGCTGAACCCAAATTCAGTTGCGATTCTCGTGGCATTCATATGTTACATGCGGTCCGAGAGGATCGAGTTCAGCTTGCCGATCTTTCGCAAGCTGTTTACTTTCCGCGCGAAAGGAGGGGTGGTATTCTTCTCCGGAAAATTGCTCAAGACAATCGGTCTCGCCAATAAGCACCATCACTGGGGTGAGAGGTTCATCTTTGTTTCCGGCGACTTCGGGAACGTACCTCTCGCCCCCATCCAATACGAGGATGCCGCCTACAAGCCCACCTCATTGGGCTCGCGCGAGAGCGCCCTCCTTGAGTTCTTCGGAACCAAGGACTTCGACGTCCTCTACCTTCGGCGAGACGTCGATTCTCTCCTCCCTGTGCTTCCAAGAGAAGGTAAGGTCTCGCCTTTATCTTGCTTTTCCTTGTCTTCTTCAAGGTTGGAACTTAGTATCATCATTTTCGCAGGAGAGCGCGAGATCCCCCTACGCCAGCCCTTTGACGAGGCTCGCGCTGGAGGGAGTCAACCTCCAAAAGACCCGCTGGCTCTTGCGAAGGCCGCTGTGCAAGCTTGCCGGAAAGAGTCGGTCCCCTCCTCCTTCAAGTGGTGCTGTAAAGCAAAAGCCCGGTGCCCCTGCGCCCCAACCAATCAAGAGACCCAAGACAACCGATACCGAGAAGGGCAAGGCCGTCGTGGTGCTGCACGCCCAACCTCTCCCCACAGGCCGCTCCTTTGAGGAGGTCTTGCAGTCTGTCAGCGAGATCGCAGCCACCAGGGGCGGCCGCGAGGCCCCTGCCGAGAACCCTCAGGCCCCAGGCGCTGCCGAGAGCGAGGGAGTCGCCGCCGAGACCTCCGGTCGGCCCCTGTCTGGAGAGGTGCCGCGGGGCCATCACAATTTTGGTCTCGGCGTGAGGTGTTTGGATGCGGAAAACAAGCCGCTGTTTCAGTGGGATCCTGATGCCAACAAGGTCTCGATCTCGTCCCTCTTGCCAAGCTGGGCAGAGCGAGACGAGGTTACCAGCGAGGCTTTCGCCTTAGGTTACTGCCTCTACAGCCGGGAGGATGCCAGTGTCTATGACAGGATGTCGACCCGGCTGCTGGCCTACGACTCCACTCGCGCCTTGATGCGCGGGCTGGAGCTTGCGCACATGTGTGCTCGCCGGAGCATCACAATAGACCGCAACTTTCAGGACATGTTCAAGGCTAGGGATGATGCGGTGGCTCAGGCGGCCACTCTGGCCAAGGAGCTGGCCGAGGCCCAGCAACTGCTATCCTCACGCCAGGCGGAAGGGGTAAGCGAGATCTTTCACAGTGCTTGCTCTCGCTACTTTATCTCTTCTCTTTTATGCTAACCTTTTGCTGCTCAGGATTCCGCCCAAGCCACGCTTCGCGAGGAGCTATCCCAAGCTCGGTACGACAACATTCTCCTGCGGGAGCAGATTGTGCATCTGGAGGCGAGTGCGCCCCCCCCCCCCCCCCCCCCCCCCCCGCTGGACGAGAGACTGAAGATCCGGTACTACTCGGTTTATGACATCGACAAGCTGCTCCAGGCGAACGCGCAGGCTACAGTAAGGTTGACGCTGGAGACGCTGCGAGACGTCAATTGCTGTGACGGGAGGGGCAGAGACATCACTGCTCAACAGCTCGTTCCCTGGCTTTTCGAGCCCATTCCAAAGCCCTCGGGCGCCCCTGATACCCCACCCTCGGATGTCCCGAAATCCCCTGCAGCGGGTGGCGAGACCTCCGGGGAGAGCTCCGGCGAAAGCTCCAGCGGGAGCTCAAGCGGGAGCTCTGAGGGGTATAGCTTGTCTCCTTAAGGGGCCCCTTTTTCTTTTCTTTCCGCCTCAATGTAAAGCGCGAGATGCTACCAGTGTGTACTTATATATAATATATTTAATGCAAACGTTTTCATTGTAAATATCTCGTCCTGTTATTGTGAATGTGCTTGATGTAATTGTTGTGGTCGAATGTTTCCTGCGTGTGCTTCCGCCAAGGCCCTTGGCCTTCTTAGGATAGCCTTTTTTAGCGACGGATCGGCGGGAACCTGCTGCAAACTATCAGCTGGAAGCATGGCTCACAAACCCTTAGGACGGAACCGTCCCTTGTAGCCTGCACGAGTCCTTTCAGGCCTGTCGCTTAACGATTCCGCCTGTATGTTCGAGATCATTAAGAGGAGCCTTCTCGGCGAAAGCCCCCCCCCCCCCCCCTCTGCGAGACCTCTTTAACGGGGACTTACCTGTCGAGATCTGTCCCCCGCCGAGACCTTCCTACCTTTTCCATTTTGTGTTCCCGATGCACTTCCTGCCTTGTCCAAACCAAGCCAAGCCAACCAAACCAAACCTATCCCCCACAGGCGAGCCTTCAGA
>CM077160.1:134832108-135020031 GCA_039583875.1 Platanthera guangdongensis
AGGTTGTGGTTCATTGATTAATCAACCTAATTTTGTAGTTTGCTCTTAACAAAAAAACGGTGGCACATAGCAATTATGTGTGCAACTATCGTAGTGCGGTGCTTTTAACAAAAAAGTGCACATAGCGAAAACTATAGTGCACTTAACAATGCTCAATACTAACTACATCAGGAAATCAATAAAAAAAAATCAGGATAAGGAAATCTGAAAGCTTGAATTAATCAAGAAATCAAACAAGAAAATAATGACGTCTACGTAACTAATTACTAAACAATTAAAACAAATTATTTATGCTTCTAAAGATGACTATGCAACTAATGACGGCTATGCAACTAATTACTAAACAAATAGAATCTATGCTTGAATGCAGTGGCGGATAGCCGTGCACTTAAGGAGTGCCGGTCCGGTCTCGGACCGGTCTTTTAAAAGACGGGTCCTTTTGCCTACCGGTTCCGGACTGGTCCTGCTCAAACCAGTCCCGGTTTTCCTCATCTTGAGGAGGATCGGCTGGGACTGGTCGTAACTGATCCTAACCGGTCTTTTTTATTTTAAAAAAATAAAAAAATATAAATAAGGGAGGGAGGTATTTATAGATTTTAGAATTTTTTTTAGTTTATAAAAAAATCTAATCTAAAAAATCAAATAAAAATAAATAAATTATAAAACAATTAACGGCAACCATGGCCGGCCGGCACATGGCTGTTACTAATTGTGCAACAGCTCTTTAAAAAGAGCCATTACATTGAATTATAGAAATAACTCTAAAAAGAGTCGTTTTTAACGGCTCTTTTTAGAGTTGCTAACGGACTCGTCTTTGACAGGTAGGACTGTAACGATTTGATTTGGTTCGGTTTGTAAGTAAAATCGTAAACCGAACTACCCCTATGTGCTTTCAAAAATTTAGAACCGAACAGAACAGCTCAAACATTGAAATCGAACCAAACCAAACCAAACATTTGGTTCAGTTCAGTTTTGATGGTTTAAATAATGTGATAAAACATAAAGATTTATAGATAGAGATCAGAGATGGTGCAACGAATGAGGCTCAACCACCCAACATGAAAGTGCCGCCTAAACATAATTCCTATCAACTAACCATTTCAGGACTCCAAAATCAAATGAATGGAAAATAAAATATTCATCAGCATTTTTTGTTTGGAGAAAGATCTATATTAGGGAAATATCTAGACTAAATATCAACGACAACTAAGATGCTTAATTAATCAAAACAAAAAACAAAAAACTTAAAAAATATAAGAGAAATATCTGTTGGCTCACTGACAGCGAGAGGTTCGAATCTAGAAAGGGCCGAACAATAATGGCCAATGGGGAAAGAACTGGAATCTGGAAAGAGAAAAATCAGAGAGCACCAAACATGGAAAGGGTTGAACAACAATATGAGTCATCTTTGATCGAAATAAGAGAGATATGAAGTTAGGATCTCAGAGATTCAGAGAAATTAGAAACCACCTCACCGGAATCAGAGAATGTTGATTGTTCGAAGATGCATCTGGATTCCTCGAAACAGGGAAGAAGATGGAGAAGATGCCTATCAGAAGACGGAAGCAGGATGCGGGAAGACTACGACTGTGACTATCACTCAGTCTCCTTACGCCTCTGCCCTAATTTCTGAACGAAACACTCCACACGGGATCCGTGATTGAAATGACGAAGGTGGAGAAGTAAGAATGGTGTGTGCGGTAATCAGAACGACGGAAGAGAGGCGCGTAGTTAGCGGGGTAGGGCAAATCACGACTCGCGAGGGAGAAGCAACCAACAAAAATGAGTTCAATATCACCCAATAAAATCCATGAAAAATCATGCCCAGGTGTGTTGGGTTCGCCCATGAGTTTAATCATTAATGAAATATAATTAACTGTTTGTCGCAAAAGTCAAAACCATGAAGTGTATGGTTTAACACTTAAACATTTGGTTTAATGAAAATATGAAATGTAATTAATTGTTGATGATTAACCATATGATTTCATGAAATTTAAGTAATAAATTAAATATTTTTATGCACAATGGTTCGGTTTGATTCGACTTGGTTCGGTTTGCCACACAAAACCATAAACTGAACCGAACTGTATGGTTTTCTAAAATGAAAATCGTAACCGAACTGCGGCCTACTGAAACTTAACAAAACCCTATGGTTTGTTTTGCATCGGTTCGGTTTTGTGGTTCTGTTGGTTTTCGCTTACATGCCTATTGACCGGTCCCGCTCCTATCCCAGGACCGATAAAAGACCGATCTTTTACTGGTCCCGGTCCGGGATCGGTCTTTGAGGGGAAAAGGGGGACCCCTTGGGACCCCTGGGACCGGTCCGGAACCGGACCGGTCCTAACCGGGATCAATCCCTAGCTGGCCCTAACAAGTCTGGTCCCAACCAGACCGGTTAGGACCGATTTTTTTGTGTACCCCTAGTGTCAGATCCAGAAAATTAATGATGGTGCACATATTTTTTTAAATGAAATAACACCATAGGAATGTGTCACTGAGTTCTAGAAATTTAAAAAATGAGGGTCAGACAATAACTTCCTCCAACAATTTTTTTTAAATATTTTCATCTTATCGAAGCTGTTTCTCTCTCATCTGGCCACCGTTTTTGACGTATATGTAGTCAAAATTCATTGCTTCAACGAGAAGAATCCAAATCCACTAACCATTTTGAAAAATAAATGAGGGGGGGGGGGGGGGCAGTGTCCCTCGGGCCCCACTCTGGATTCGCCCCTGTTTGAATGGATCAAATTATGTTCACAGTTCACACCCTTCAATCTAATTCAAACAAATAGAAGTTATTCTTGAAAAAGGTTTATTAATTATATTAATAAAAAAAATCAAAGAACATAGTTTCAGAATTGTTGCGGGTCGCCCACCGTTTCCCCGGTGCTGAGAAATCGAACCGCCACAGCTCAGAATCAGATCGGGCGCGCAAACAGTCAAAATGAACCACAATAAATGACAAGAGACGTTTTTTTATGTGGAAAACCCAAAAAAACTGAAAAATCACGTTGCTGGATATGTGCCGAGCGAAAATCCACTAGTTCTTGTGTGTTTATAAAGGTTGGAGTTTGATCTCGGAGGGCGACAGACTGTTACTCTGTTACATGTGGAATGATACAAAAAAATAAGGAAAAATGGCTAATCCCTCAGAGCTTCGATGGAAGAGCTCCGGTATTGAGATGATGTTGAACTCTCGGAACCTCGGTAGAAGCGCTCCGGGAGGGTGCACTCTCGTTGATGTGGAGCTTTGATGGGAGCGCTCCCACGGAGGGGGTTGACGTCACTTGAGGCTTGAGGAAAACTTAACGCAAACAGAAGAGCGGAGAGAATTCTTGAGCAGAGAATCGGTCCAAGTCCACGATCCAGCCGGGAAACCGTTGAGTTTCTTTTTTTCTCTGGAGTTGTTTGTCTTCAAATGAAGGCATGTTAGCATATTTATAGTTTCCTGAAGGATCATGTTGGTAATTGCGCCGGAGAGTGATTTGTACAGTCAATTAGTGTCGCTACATTTTGATCATCTGAATCACCATTTTTGCCAAAATGACAAGAGTGTCGTGCCCCCTTCCCCCGGGCAATTCGGGCAGTCAGGGCAACGTGCCCGGAGGAGGCGGTGGTTGCCGGCGGCAAAGAAGGTGGCTAGGGACAGTAAGGGTCACTGGCCGCGGTCACCGCTGGTGCCCGCGTGCGCGGGATTTGCGCATTGCGTGCGTTGGAGTGCACAGCGCGTGCGCGCTGGGGTGCGGAGCACACGCGCTGGAGCGCCCTGCGCGCCTGCCTGCGTTGCGCGCGCGGGAGTGTCATGCACGTGCTGGAGCGCGCTACACGACCGCGCACACGCTGTGTGCGTGCATGTGCTGCGGCCGCGGTGAGCGCGTTGCGCTGGCGCGCCGTGCGCTGGCACACCATGCGCTCGCGCTTTCCTAGCGCTCTGGCGGGAGTGTGCCTAGTTCTGCCCTCCTCTTGGATGCTTTCGGACCTTTTGGGTGAGCGTGGCTTACAGATGGTCTAGTTGGGTTAGCTTGCCCCCGTGTCTTTGGACCACACATTTCCGATTTTACATAGAAAATTCAGGGTGAACCGCATCAAGGATCAACTTCTTCTCACGTTAAGTTCTATCGACAATCGGTGCCATACTATCAGAAAAATGTGTCAGTTCAGGAAAAGTAATAAGGCTATCGGTTTGTAATTAAACTCCAAGGAAGAAGAAAAACAAGCCCGCAATCGGATGTTGAAATGCATGAAAATACTCGAAATTCCAAGGAAGAAGATAAATCGAAGTTGGATTTATACATGCTTTGTTGCTCAGCTCCATGCCTCCAGCGCTCAAGCAGCATGGAAGCAGGAGCTCCAGCAACGCGGGAGTATGACGCTCAAGCAATGCGGGAGAGGGATATCAAGCAACATGGGAGTGGGATGTACGCCGAAGGAGCACAGGAGCGGGAGCTCAATCAGCGCATGAGTGTGACGCTCAAGCAGTGTGGGAGTGGGATGCTCAAACAACACTGGAGTGGGACATTCAAGGAGTGTGTAAGCATTGTAAAACCCTGTCTGTACAATCAATAGAACATTGGTGTGGTCGGGACTCCAAAGCATATTGAACACAAGCTAGGAGTTAATAAAAGATAAACAAAAACTATTAACTATACAGAGCTAAGTAAACAACGTTAGCGTAAACTTTGATTTAAAAATAACCAAATGTGAATGACCACATACTAATGAATGTTTCAAAATAGTGTATCGGTCTTATAACCTTACATAAAACCAATGAATCAATACAAACAGTAATAATAACAAACATCAGCATACAGACTGGAAAATAGAGAAAGTAGTAAAAGTAGTTTGGTCTTTCTGGGCCAGCTCTGTGTTGGGCTTTATTTGCTACTTTCCGCTATGCTCTGCAGCACCCGCACTAAATGCAAAAAAGAGGTAAATTATAACACCTCCCATGTAATGATCATATAATATGAGTCTGACCGGTGCCCCACGACATATAAATGCCATAGCTTGAGCATTATAAGGTGATATAAAAGTACTATCCATCTCAAAACTCAGAAAGCTTGACAACGGAAACACATTAACAAGACTAGAAGTTATCCACAACTATATATAAGTCTGAAATGGCCTTAAGGCCTTATAACATTCAAGCATCTAAAACTACATCAACACCAAACATAGCAATGTGTCATAGCACTCATTGGCTACCTCGACATGCAAGTCAGATTACAGAGAATGAAACATAACATTCAAATATAAAAGAACTAAAAGAAGTGGGGTACACTTCCTGAGAGTTTTGGTCTTTTTGGCCTGCGAGCTCACTACAGCTTGCGATCTTTGCCGTGTAAGAATTTGTTGTAACATGGGTTAGTAAATGCTGACCTCAACTGTGTATCCAACACATCTCCTCCCAGTTGTCCATTGCAGTCCCCGAGGCACTTCATCACCCTGTAGGTCAGCACTTCGTATGCATATGCAAATAAACATTAATAAACATTAATAAACATAGAAAGCAATAGGTTAGGGTATCTCGTACATCAAACACATTTCTATGCTGAGCATTTTCAATAAAGGAGCTATAATGCAACATGTATGTAATCTTGGGTTTCACCCAAGCATCCTATAATGCGTATGATTGTAGAACATAATCACATATTATCACATCACATCATTCACACGGGTACTTCCAATTTCCCCCATCGACATTCAAGCTGCAACACGGAACTCTTGCATAGGCCCCACTCGCTCATGGGTCTCAACACCCGGGTTTGCCAGCAAGATTTGACTCTCACGCCAGTTCTGTCAGACAATCCAACCGATGCTAAGAACCCTTGCTTGACCCTGCTCGCTCATGGGCTTCATCTCCTGGACTTGTCCAAAAGCTTGGCGTTCTCGTCAGTTTCCATAGAAGGGGACTTGTCTTGCTGGGACACTCCATACATGACTTGCAATGTTACGGGCCATCCAGCCGACCACAGAGACAAAGTCACGCCTTCGCATAACATTCAACAATCACATCCTTTCCCGCACTAAACCACCATCCATTCTCACACGAAAAAGGTGGGTATCGCAAATGTCGTATTCACCGCGATCGGATTTCTAGCAAAATCCCCATAGTGCATGTCATGCAACATCACCAAATCGGACCACCGGTCGCGATTACGACTTCACGTATAATGTCTAATCCACTAACGGAGCAGATTTCTAGTGCAACGACATGCTGAGGAAGAACTCAATCGACCTGGTGGCTCCTCTTGTACTATGACGACCCGAACCCCTCTCATTTGAGAGATCTGGTGCCCAAATACTTGAATAAAAGCGTAAATGAAATGGATGCCATGCACGCATCCTAAAAACTAGGAGAAATGACATTACCTTACGATTTCTCTTCCTATCCATGGAGATCTTGATTTACACAGATGTAAGTGTCCGCCTTCAAATCCTCTCCACGAATCTGGCCTTGGATCAGCGAAAGGAGCTTAGAAACCTCGTCAATGGTGGAAGATACTTCTTACTCCTCCTTCATGCTCACACACAACCCTAACCTTCCAAACCCTCAAATGAGGAATGAAGAGGGAGGAGAACCCTGGCTGAGCCAAGGAAGTCATATCTTATAGCGGCAAAGAATATCTTGAAGTATGTCAAGACGACTTCTGATATGAGACTCCTCTATAGAAGAGACACGGACTTTTCTTTGCTTGGATCCACGGATGCTGATTATGGTGGTGACTCGAATGATCGAAGATCAACTTCGGGTTATGTTTTCACTTGTGGATCAGCTTGCAGTTCTTGTAGCAAGAAGCAAGACTCAATGTCTGTATCTACTACGGAAGCAGAGTACAAGGCTTCGGCCTTGGCTGCTCGAGAAGTCATCTGGTTGAGGAGGCTTATAGAGGATGTTCATGAGGAAGTGCAAGGTCCGACTTTGCTCCGAGGTGACAATGAGAGTGCTCTCAAACTGGTGAACAATTCAATTTGTCACGCAAGGACCAAGCATATTCAGATCGAGCATCACTTCATAAGGGAGAAGGTGTTGGAGGGATCTCTAGGGTCAGGCATGTTCGGATTAAAGACAACCTTGCTGACATTTTCACGAAGCCGCTGTCGAAGGGGCCATTTCAACGGTTACGAGGTTTGCTGGGCTTGATCACCACTTCTCACTTCAATGGGGAGTGTTGAAATTTGTGAAGTGAATGTGGGTGATGGAGAAGGCCGGGCGGTCTGAGCGATCTGAGTCCACGGCCTGGGCAAACTGATGGTTGCGGCCTGTGTGACCTGGCCTGGTTGGACTCGGTGGCTTGGCTGTTCTTGTGGAGCGGCCTGTGCGGCCTGTCTTTGGCGGTCTAGTGGTAGTGCTCTGCTCGACCTATGGTGCTGCAGTTAAGCCGGTTCTTATGGTAACAGGGCGGATTGGTGGTTATCCGCGGGAGTTGTTGCGGACTTGATTGAGTCTGTAGTGTCCGCCTTAGCAGACTGCTTTTGGAGATCAGCTTGGGTCCTTGCCGAGCTCTCTGGTGATGCAAAGGGTGTTGGCCAGATTCTTTATGGCGGACTGTCCTGATGTTGACGGACTGGGTCTTTTGTGTCCGTCATGCTCGCGCCACTTGCTTGATGAGCTGCTGAACTTGGTCATTTTCTGTGACAAGTACATGATGTTTGTAGTGTCCGCAGAGTGCGATGTTGACCGGGCGGACTGCCTGTTGGTCGTGGATTCATGGCGGACTGTAGTATTGTTGTCAAGCTGTGCGGACTGCCACTTCATCCGCGTATAGTGTGCGGACTGATGCAACATGGGTTGTGGCTATGTCCGCATGCTGTGTTGAGTGGCGAACTCGCCCTGTGCTTCCGTGCTGTGTGGACTGGCATAGTGTCCTTATGGTGGCGGTCTGTTTTTGACTTGGCGCCTGGCGGGTTGTTTGAAGTTTGGCTAAGTCCTTGCAGACTCGGCGGACTGGGTTGTGTTAGCCGCGAACTTGGGAGGTGACTCTATTCACTAGGGCGGTGACCACACTCCTCACCCCGCCTATAAATAGCCCCCCCCCCCCGTCACGTCTACAGTAACTGAGTGAACAATAAGTTGAGTCTTGGTTAATTATTGCGGTCTGAGTTTTCTTGTCCGCACTGTGGAGCCAGGAGTTTGGCTTTGACTTCGGACAGGATCAGTGAATTTTGTGGTTACAATCAGCGATCTCAGCAGGTCGCTTCTACGACTTGACAGTTTTCTCTGCTTCAGTTTTTCCAAGTTCAATAACTTGTCCGCTGGACTCGGGCGGGTAGGCGGTCTATTCTTCAGTTCAGCAGCAGTCAGCGAATAACGACGTATCCGCGCGACGTCGCGGTCTCGGCGGACTCCGTGTTTTATTTGTCTTCTAGCAGCAGCAGTTAGGGCGGGCTCGACGACTTTGACAGACTGGGCGGTCTCGGCGGTATCCAGTTCTGTCCGCTCGGATTTTTTTGATTCTTTCTGTTTTTCCTTCTGTACTAGCGAAATCATGTCTCGCCATGTATACCACGCCTTGTAAAGAAGTAAATAATATATGATATGTTTGTTCTTCTACTTGCATTTGGTGTTTGAGCTTGATTTCCTGGTTTCCGCATGATCAAGGTGTGATCTTGATAGCTCTGAGAATATTAATTTGGCGTCAGACTATCTCGTTGACCACTTTGAGAAAATTCAACAACGGGTTCCCTTAGGCTGTCGTCGAACTCGTCGGCGAACTTGCTGGCAAACTTGCCGGCCTGGAGGGAGACCGCCACCACCGGCCGGGAGAGCGGGTGGCCGACAAACTAGCGGTGAAATGGGGGAGCGGCCGGCAGTTGGTTGGGGGCGGCCGGCTCGGTCGCCTCCTTAGTCGCACGTCGACGACCGAAGAAGGGCGGCTCGACCACGTCTTTGGTAGCGCGTCGATGGCCGAAGAGGGGAGGCCGGCTCGGTCGCTTCGTCGGCCTCGCGTCGGCGGCCGAGGAGGGACGGCCGGCTCGGCCGCTCCCTTGGTCGCGCATCGAAAGCCGAAGAGGGGCAACCACCTCTTCGACCGCGCGCCGGCGGCCCAAGAGGGGCAACCGGCTCGACCGCCTCCTTGGTCGCGAGCCGGTGGCCGGCCCGGCCGTCACCTTAGCCGAAAAGGGATGGCCAGCCTGACCGTCGCCATTGGCACGTGTTGACGGCTAGGAGGGGCGGCCAGCGGCAGCGAGAGGGGCGGACGACGTCTGGGGATGACGCCTGCCGCCCGACGCCGGGAAGGCGGTGTCCTCGGTGGTTCGATGTCATGCATAGTGGGATCAACATGTGAGGGGATCGGGTGTGGAGATCACGTGCGAGGTCAAACCCATGATCCCACTAATTTAGTGTAGATCGTGGGGGGAGACGGGTATGTGCAGCCCAACTTCTTCATAAAATGGGACTCATCCCCATCAATTGCCCCCCAAAATTCTCGGTGTCAGAAACCGATACGGGTGAAGAACAAGGATTTCTTTCCCCGAGAGCTCTTGGCGAGCGCTCTGACGATGTCGAATCGTGAAAGGCCGAAGAAGGAAGATGACGACACTTTGCGAGTCCAGGTAAGACGTTAGAGCGAGGTCACGATGGGCACGCTCGTCGACGCGAGCGGCTGGAGGCGGCCCTCCCCGCGGACGCACGCGGGTATGTCTACGTGAATATCTGTTTGTGCGCCCCCGCCTGGGCGCGTGGTTAGGTGTCCACGCGGACAACTAGGAGCGTGCAAGCACCTATCCGCGCGCATGGGCCTGGATCACAGTTCCTTTTAGGCTACTGGTGTGTTTTTCTCTCTTGTTTCCTCTTCTGAGGTCTGCGATTCATTGCGTTTCTGACGCCCCCGAGGTAGGGATCACACGTGTCTCGGGTTTGCGTTGTCGGAGTGGAGGAGCTACTTGCGCTTGAGAACTCCTTTTATATGTCGTACTGCTTGTACGGGGAAGGCTTGGTTGAGGCGGAGAGTTCTCCTAATGGCAATGAATTGTCTTGCTTGGGTGGCATTGCAGGGGACTGCTTTGCTTCACGACGGATGGCGAGCATCCGGGATTGAAGTTCGTTTATTTGCGTAGCAAGTTTTGCGGATATGCTATCAAGCTTGCCAATGGCCGCTACTTGATTGATTTTGCCCATGCGGGAGGGGGCCAACTTGATGTGTTCCTCAGGGATTGGTCCTTCAGTTGTTCCAATGCTCCTCTTTGCCATTAAAGCCGACCTTGGATATTGTCAGGTTGAAAGTACTATCTTTTGGAAGGTGCTAGGAAACGGATTCCCATAGACGGATCCAAAATGTTGCGGTATAACTCGACGTCTTGGTCGGATCGGAATTACCTGGACTGCCTTAGCTCTCGGAGCGGTTGAGAGCGCTCACAGTCAATGAGATTGATCAATCAAACACACGAAGTTTTAACGTAGAAAAACCCCTCAACCGGGTAAAAAACAACGTAACCAGGACTGTGCCGGTCAAAGTCCACTATTTGCTCGCGGTTACAATTGATTTGCTGAATCGAGGGCGACAGGCCGCTCCTCGTTACAATTTGGAGGTGAGAAAATATTTTGCACCCGGCGGACGGCAGACCGTCTCGCTCGGCGTCTTGCACAAATTACACTTGGCGGTGATATGTGTCTTTGAGCGTCGCGATGGCGCTAGACGCAGGAGTGGAGCACTCAGAATGGTGCTGATAGGACTTTCAGGAAGTTACGAAATAGGCTTTGTTGGGTGGTTCAGAGGTGTCTTGAACCCGGCTCAAAGATGGCTTGGATGTGGCTTGAACATGGATTGGACATGGCTTGAAGGTGGCTTGAAGATGGCTTGAATGCTGCTCGTAAGAGGAATCTGACAGAGCTCTAGCTTGAGGAATGTGGAAACCACCCGTCACCACACATCTTCCCAAAACCCCGAGGTAATGGTAAGGGGGGACGGGGGTACATGAACACAAAGGATCGCCCGCTGCAGGCAATGTGGGACTAACCCCAACCACAGGACCGTGGGGATATTCCGCCACACAAGGGGGCCCACCGGGGACAACACCCAGACCTGGAACGCGATGGGGAAAGCCCAAACATGCGGTCCCACACACACGTGTCCTGCTGGCTAATATAATCTCAACACACCCCCGCAGCAGGACAACCTGGCTCTGATACCATGTGAGAAAGTAGAGACAAGAAGCGAAAAGTAGAGAACAAGCGAACAAACTTTTGAATAATAAAAAAAGATATCATTTACAAAGGTATGGCCTCCCTTATATAGAATGGAGGAGATAAGAAAGAGAGTATACAAACAATGTGGGACTAAACATTTACAGTACTGAGCGGCTAGAATAATGGAGACCGCATAGGCCGCGCGGTTAGACAGATGGGCTAACCGCTCGGCAACTCCAGCAGGATAGAACAGGCCGCAGAGGTAGACCGATAGACCGCCCGGTCTACAAACCGCTGGATCAGATCGCTAAGCCGCCCGGTCAACAAATCGCTGGATCAGACCGCTAAGCCGCCCGGTCTAATACTTCAACACTCCCCCTCAAGGTGGAGCATAGATATCAATCATGCACAGCTTGTCACAAATGCGGAAGAAGGAAGTAGAAACCGGCTTGGTGAAGATATCTGCCAACTCCTTGTCAGAGGTGACAAAAGGAGTACAAATCTGATTCTTCAAAATCTCCTCCCGAATGAAGTGACAGTCAACCTCTATATGCTTCGTTCTCTCATGGAAGACCGGATTTCTGGATATGTGTATAGCGGCCTTGTTGTCACAGAACATAGGGAGAGGATAATCATATACCTCGCCCAGGTCAAGCATGAGAGCCCGCAACCACTTTAACTCACACGTAGTTGACGCCATACTCCGGTATTCTGCTTCGGCACTGGATCTGGAAACAACAGACTGTTTCTTGTTCTTCCAACTCACGAGATTACCTCCAACAAAGGTACAAAAACCTGACGTGGATTTACGATCGCCTTTGTCATCCGCGTAACTTGAGTCTGAGTAGGCCTCAACCCTCAGATGGCCATTCTTCTGGAAGAGTAACCCTCTGCCCGGTGCTGCTTTGATATACTCTAAAATCTTCAGGGCGGACTGAAGATGACACTCCCTGGGAGATTGCATAAACTGACTGACCTTTCCTACAGCGTAGGCGATGTCGGGTCTAGTCACCGTGAGATAGATGAGTTTCCCTACCAAACGTCTGTACCGTGTGACATCAGATAGAAGAGGCGATTCATCCGTCCACATTTTGTCTTCTCCAACAGCCATGAGAAGATGAGCTGGTTTGGCACCTGTCAAGCCTGCTTCTCGAAGAAGATCCAGGGCATACTTCCGTTGAGAGAGAACCAAGGAGTCAGGTTTCCGAGAGATTTCTATCCCCAAAAAGTATTTGGGGGAGCCCATATCCTTCGTGACCAAGTGCTGACGGAGGTGCTTCTTCGTCAAGTCCACCCCATCTCGGTCATCACCGGTAAGGAGAATATCATCCACATATACGACCAAAACCACCAGTCTCGAGGCCGTTTTGCGAATGAATAAGGAGTGATCGGCCGAACTCCTTTGAAAGCCGATGGTTGCCACAATACCACTGAATTTTTCGAACCATGCCCGAGGGCTCTGCTTTAGGCCATAAATGGACTTCTTCAAATGACAGACACGTGTCTCCCCCTGAGCAACATACCCAGGAGGTTGCTCCATATAGACGTCCTCCTGAAGATCGCCATAGAGAAAGACATTCTTCACATCAAGCTGGGAAATAGCCCAAGCCCGGTTAACAGCCACAGAAAAGAGAACCCGGATGGTGCTGAGGCAAGCAGCCGGAGAGAAGGTATCAAAGTAATCAACTCCATAAGTCTGAGTAAAGCCCTTGGCCACCAGCCGGGCTTTGTAGCGATCCACAGTGCCGTCGGGGCGAAACTTCACAACAAAGACCCAGCGACAGCCAACCACATCAGTGCCCACGGGAGGAGGAACCAGGGTCCAGGTACCCCGTTCAGTAAGAGTAGCCATCTCCTCATCCATGGCAGACTTCCAATGAGGGAGAGCGAGAGCCTCCTGGTAGGTACGGGGAGTAGAGTAGCAGAGATAGCCAAGGCAAAACACCTGCGAGAAGGAGAAAGCTGATCATAAGAAACAACAGCCGTGAGCGGGTGTTGAGTACACGCCCGCACCCCTTTGCGAAGGGCAATGGGAACATCCAGATCATCGGGAGCGTCGGCGACGGGAGCGTCAGCGACCGGAGCGTCCGTGGCGGAGAAGGCTGGCCCGGGACTAGAGAGAGACGGCAGCGGAGAGGAGGGTGGAGGGGTGGGTGGGGAGACGGACTGGGAAGGAGTGGGTGGAGGAGGAGACGAAGGTGGGAAAACGTGGAGAGGTGTGGAAGGAACGGAGACATCAGAAGGAAGAGAAGAGAGAAGAGGAGGAGAGAAATAGGAAGCATGTTCGAAAAAAGTCACATCTGCGGAGACAAACTGCTTGCGGAGAAGGGGGTCAAAGCAGCAATAGCCTTTTTGAGTGGTAGAGTACCCCAAAAAGACACATTTGGTGGAACGGGGGAAAGCTTGTCGCGGGTAGCGGAGGTAGCGTGAACAAAGGCCGTACAGCCAAAGACACGGAGAGGAAGAGGAAAAGGTTCCTGGTGGGGGTAGAGAAGGGAGAAGGGAGTCCGGCCGTGGAGGACCGTGGAGGGAATGCGATTGATGAGATAGCAAGCGAGGAGCACAGCGTAGCCCCAGTAGGAGCGAGGGACGTGCATCTGTGCCATGAGAGTACGCGCAACATCAAGCAGGTGACGGTTTTTACGCTCCGCCACCCCATTCTGTTGGGAGGTGTAAACACAAGTCGTTTGATGAATGAGGCCGTGTTGGTGAAAGAACGCGGAGAACTCATGAGACAGATATTCCTTGGCATTATCAGAACGTAAGACTTTAATAGAAATAGCAAATTGAGTCTTAATCATAAAGTAAAAAGATTGCCAAACAGAAAATAGTTCAGAGCGATCCTTTAAGAGATACACCCAGGTACATCGAGTAAAATCATCGATAAAAGTGACAAAATAGGAACTGCCCCGACCAACTGTGAGGGTAGGAGCAGGACCCCATACATCAGAATGAATAAGATCAAAAATGCGAGAGGAGCCACAGCCTTGCTTCGGTGGGAAGGAGGAGCGATGATGTTTGCCAAGCTAACACGCATCACAGTTGAGCGGAGAACTGGTGGGAGGTAAGTGGGGCAGAAGCTGACGAATAAGCCGAGGAGGAGGATGTCCAAGACGAAGATGCCACTGAAGGAGATCGGTGGAGGAGGAGTAGGCAGAAAGAGCTGAAACATCGTCGAGGAAGTAGAGGCCGCCGCTCTCAGTCCCAGTAGCAATCGTCCGCTGGGTCCTCGGGTCCTGAAAAGAACAAGTAGTGGGAGTGAATAAAACGGAGCACTGAAGTTGCCGGCATAAAGTAGTAACAGATAACAAATTGCACGGGAACTTCGGGACATAGAGGGTATCCTCCAAGCAAAGCGATGGAGTGAGTTGAACCATGCCCGTCCCAAGAACCGGAGACGGGGAACCATCCGCCACACGAACTGGGGGTAAGCGGTCATGGGTCTCAAGACGGGAGAAGCAATGAGGGTTGCCCGTCATATGATTGGTGGCACCGGAGTCAATCAGCCATTTACCTTGGGTAACGACGTGGGCACTACCTGACGTCGTGGCCACAGAGGCAGACGGCCTAGAAGAGGCGGAGGCCGAAGGAGCATCACCGGAAGGGCGAAGATGAGGATGTTTCTGCCAGCAGCGGTCAACAGTATGGCCAGTACGATTACAGTGAGAGCAGAAGAACCGGGAGGAACCCCGTCCGCCAGAGGAGCTTCGGCCACTCGGGCCCCCCCCCGCTGAGCTTGGTGAGCAAAGGAGTCCTGGGAAGGGGGGGAGGCCAACAGAGACCGCTGGAGGAGCGAAGTAACGGCGGCAATGCGAGCCGCAGTGGCATCCAAAGTAGGAGATTCCGCCTCACCCAAGATCTGCTGGCGGATCATACCATAAGAGTAGGGAAGACGAAGAAGATAACAAACAACCAGGAGTTCCTGGAAGTGTTTGTGCTGGTTGGCCAAGTCCGCGGAGAAGGGGGAGATTCTGGAGGATTTCAGCCCCAAGGGCCTGAACCTGCTGATAAGCCGCAGCTGGGGACATGGAAGGGCGGGCGAAGAGGTCCGCATAGAGAGTATAAATGCGGGACGTCTGGCCCCCTTAGAATAGAGAGCAGCGAGGTGAAGCCATGCGGCCTTGACCGTCTCATCATGGCGAATGACGGGAAGGCACTCATCAGAAAGGCTGTTGGCCAGCCAGGTGCGAACAAGAGCATCACTCGCATCCCAGTCATCAAACTCAGGAGAGGTGCGAGGAGGAGGGTCATCGGTGAGGTGATGACGCTTGCGTTGAGAACGAAGGAGAAAGGTGAAAGAGACGCTCCAATCGGGATAGTTGGAGCCCACAAGCTTGGAAAGGGTGCCAAGGTTGCCCGAAGGAGGAGGAGGAGAAGGAGCTGCAGGAGTAGTGGTGAGACCGGAGGTAGTCATAGAACCCGGAAGCAGAAGAAGCCGCACGAACAGGAGCGGTTAGAAAACAGAGGAAGCCGCGCGAACAGGAGCGGCTAGAAAGAGGCACTGCGGGGAAGAGGTCGCGCGGACTGAAATGGCCGAGCGAACAGAAGAGAGGAGAAGAGCAGGTGACCGCGACCAAGATGCGGGTAAGAAAGAGACAACCCGCACGGTCAGGCAGATCACAGCAGCGGCTAGAAGGCGGTCAAAGGCACGGCGGGGAAGAAGTCGCACGAACTGAGAAGCCCGAGCGAACAGAAAGGAGGAGAAGAGCTGGCGACCGCGACCAAGATGCGGGTGAGAAAGGAACAACCCGCACGGTCAGGCAGATCACAGCAGCAAACCGCGAGTAGAGAGACAATACACACGCGGACAGGGACAGACCGCAACGACTAGGAAGTCGGAGAGGACAAGAAAGAACAAGGAGCGCGGCGACAACGAAACAGGTCGCTGCGACAAAGAGAAGTAGGAGAAGAGAACCAAGAAGGAGCAAGCGCGCGCAACAGGTTGGCGGACAAAAACAAGCCGCGCGGATAGAAACAGGCCGCGCGGATAGAAGAGAGGGCAAGCCGCGAATCAAGTCGCGGAGCGCGGAAAAGAAGACGGGAACAACAGAGGGCGCACAGAATCAAGAGGAAATGACCGTGTCCTCTGATACCATGTGGAAACCACCCGTCACCACACATCTTCCCAAAACCCCGAGGTAATGGTAAGGGGGGACGGGGGTACATGAACACAAAGGATCGCCCGCTGCAGGCGATGTGGGACTAACCCCAACCACAGGACCGTGGGGATATTCCGTCACACAAGGGGGCCCACCGGGGTCAACACCCAGACCTGGAACGCGATGGGGAAAGCCCAAACATGCGGTCCCACACACACGTGTCCTGCTGGCTAATATAATCTCAACAAGGAAGAAGAAAAGTCCGAGGAAAAAGGTGAGAAGTGAGGGGGGCTTGGGGATCCTTTTATAGCCTCCGGAGGGTGGTTATGCAGTTATCCGCACACCATAACCACCCAAATTATTATTTTTCCTATAGTTTAAGAGTACGCATTATGATCATTCATTTCGCTACCCGTAGACCAATTAATTTAAAAATACAATTCTCCACTAACCTGACAGTTAGTGGGTGGTTACACGCAAATCGAATGACGATGAACGATCCGAGAAGATCGAACGACGGGGACGTGATCCCTTGGGCGACCGACGAT
Organism: Platanthera guangdongensis; assembly: GCA_039583875.1. Classification (NCBI taxonomy): domain Eukaryota; kingdom Viridiplantae; phylum Streptophyta; class Magnoliopsida; order Asparagales; family Orchidaceae; genus Platanthera; species Platanthera guangdongensis. The sequence goes on from CM077160.1 coordinate 134,848,887, forward strand.
CTCGCCGGGGAACTTGTCGGCGAGGGGGGATACTGCCGGCGGCGGCAGGGAGAGCGGGTTGCGGCCAAGCCGGCGGCGGAAAGGGGGGAGCGGCCGGCGGTTGGTCGGGGCGGCCGGCTCGGCCGCCTCCTTGACCGCACGTCGACGGCCGAAGAGGGGCGGCTCGGTCGCCTCTTTGGCCGCGCGCCAACGGCCGAAGAGGGGCGTCCGGCTCGGCCGCTTCCTCGGCTACGTGCCGGCAGCCGAAGAGGTACGGCCGGCTCGGTCGCCCCCTTGGCCGCGCGCCGACGACCGAAGAGGGGTGGCCGCCTCTTCTGCCGCGCACCGATAGCCGAAGAAGGGCGGCCGGCTCGGTTGTCTCCTGGGCCGCGAGTCGGTGGCCGAAGAGGGGCGGCTGGCCCGGACATCACCTTGGTCAAAAAGGGACGGCCGGCCCGGCCGCCGCCTTTGGCGCGTGCCGGGGGGAGGGGGCGGCCAGCGACGGAGAGAGGGGGCGGCCGGCGTCGGGTGATGACGTCGGTCGCCTGATGCCGACGAGGCGGTGTCCTCGGTGGTTCGGACGTCATGCATAGTTAGATCGGCGCGTGAGGGGATCAAGTGTGGCAATCGTGTGCGCAGTTAAACACATAATCTCACTAATTTAGTGAAGATGATGGGGGGAGGTGACTGTGTGCAGCCCAACTTCTTTATAAAAGGGGACTCATCTTGATCAAGTCTATATAACATCATGATGGAGAACAATAAAAAATTGTATAAAAAATAAAATATTATTTTTCTCTTAGAGGAAAGGCGTGCGTGTATGCGATATTGTTTTAATAAATTTACCCTATGTCTCCTCAATATCACCCATGCATGTGTTCGATATGGGTGTGAACAAAGCCTCGCCACCGGGCCCAATACTGTCTATGGCATAAACAGGCCTGGGCCGTCTAAGAGATCTATATAACAATTTTGATTTTTTTTTTCTTTTTTATTTTATGGTCCCACGCCTCAGAAACTATTTCCTTCACCATTTTTGAAAAAATTGTTCGTGCGTTTACCAAATCAAAGATCACCGTGTGAGATACGTTATCACACTATTGCTTTCTGGAAGCACCACTTTTTCGTGTGATTGATCAAAAATACATATGTATTTCCGCACACAATCTCACAGCTGGATCAAGGATAGTAAGGTTGAATTTGATCCCGCACTGTGATCGTTGGGGATCATCGTGCGTTATCTGTACCTAAATATCGCACTCTTCCACGAACACTAGACCACATGGGCGGAACTAGCTCTGGGCACGGTAGGGCACGTGCCCGACCGGTTTTTCGCTAAATTAGGTTTCATATCCTCCTGCTCCCGATCCCGTCGTCGCTCCCGATCCCGTCGCCGCTACCTGCTCCAGCTCCTGATCCCGTCCCGATCCCGTCGCTAAACCTAGCAGGCTCCCGATCCCGTCCCGATCCCGTCGCTAAACCTAGCAGGCTCCCGATCCCGTCCCGATCCCGTCGCTAAATTAAGTTTCTTCTTCTTCTTCCTCACCTTGTTGTTGGCCAGATAGTTAAATGTTCTGTAATCCTTCTCTTTAGTTGTGTTTACTCTAAATTGTCCTATGTAAGGACTAAGGAGTGGACATTTTTTGCCATTTTCTCTGTCTTATTGTTGCTTAGATGCTTGTATTGCATATAATAGCTTAATACCCACTCTCATTACATTTTAAGCTCTATTTCATTGTTGTTTACATATTTTATATTCTGATGGGTAAACTAATGCATTAATTCTTACGTTAGTTATTGAGAATTCACCTTCGAAGTCAACAAACTACTTGGAACCGCCAAAAGGTATGTGAAATAGCTTTAAATTTTCCACATCTAATTGCTTTTGATGCCTTATTTAAAGTTTAATTGATCACCTTCTTTATTTTGGCCACTATATTGTGTTATAAGTTATTTTTATGATCTACTGCAGTAATTGTACATTAAATGTTATTTACAATGTTTTTTATTACGCTTTAGATATGCAAAAAAATTGATTTCACATTCAATGAAACATTGTGCCGCTTGAAGTCAAGTCTCTTATGAGTTTTAACATAATTTTCAAATTTTAGAAAACTTTTTCTACCCATATAGTCTCAGCATGTAAAATTCTAAAGTAATTATCACTCTAAAGAAAGAAGCATGTAAAAGGAAAAATATCATGTTCAATTTGAAGGGTCAAGATTTAAGGCCATCACAGGAAGGTACAAGGCTCTAGAAGAAGAGAGAAAGAATGGACCAAAATCACCAAATAGTTTATTCATCCCCAATTGGGGGTATTTACACTTGTACAATAAGCCAATTTGATACCACCTCAAACTCATGAAAGGAATAGTCATGGGTTTGGAATTTTAGTGAAGAAATCTACTGCCCCCATTTGAGAGGAAACACACGTCAGCATATTATTCACATAAAATACTTATACCTAAAAATTATCCATCTCAGGTGACATATTAATGTGCCAAGAGTCCCAAGATACGATATCTGGTAGTGGTATCCCTATAAGTAACCAAATGGATGCTCCTCAATGATTCTGGATGGTCGAGATGTGAGAGCGAGTTATATGCTTTCAATCCGTCCAAGTCTAACAGAAAAACCAATTCTTTTGTAATTTTGTGTTCAATTTTTGATTGTAATATTGTGTTCAATATTTTCCTTACAAAATATCTTTGCAAAAAAAAATTTTCAGGGTACTGCCCCCGAACCCCCGCTCAGGGTGCGCTGCCCCCCGAACCCCCCGAATTGACAATACTTAGATTGTGCCCGTGCGACTTCAAAATCCTAGTTCCGCCACTGCTAGACCAAGCCAGTAAACATCTGCCGCTCCTTTCCCTCGGCATCATGCCCCACTTTTTCCACTAAACAACATCATTTGATACTTCTCTACTGCATGGTGCCTAATCAATCCACTTTTCTAGACCATGCACCCTCATTTGGACCCTAGATCTCATTGATCTACCTCGTGAACTTTGCCGATCCTTTTTTTTTATACTCTAGGAGGTATAACTCTGTTAAAATTTGATATAGCGAAAGACGAGAAACCAGACGCAGGAACACTCAACCTATCTGAGCCAAAATAAATCAGATGCAAAATAGAAGAGCAAGAATCTTGTACTATAATAAACTTATTTACACCACGAGACATACATGACAAGACATGATTCGTCGATGTATAAAACAAGGAAGCAAAAATCAACAAAGCAAGAAGCCGGGAGGACAGAAGCCAAGACCGTCGAGACCGCCGAGATCACCGCCCTTGCTGAACTGAACAGCAAAGTACGCTGAGACCACGAGATCGCGCGGACTACCCGTTATTCCAATGTAAGCTCTACTCGCCGATCAGCAGGCCGTCTAACCGCGACGTCGCCTGGCCGCCTGACCGCACGATCTGTTGCTGCAGAACTGAACAGGCCGCCAGAAGCGGACAACTTATTGAACTGGGAAACTAGTTGCAGAAGAGAGACAGCCTAGCCGCTACCCGCGACCTTCTATTATCCGCTGGCTGCTATCCGCAGAGTCCGCACTGTCCTTGACCATAGTTAGAACCAAGTCTCTGGCTTCCAGCGCTATCCGCACAACCTGCACAGCACAACCCGGTCAACCTTCAAACCGCACGGATACAAAATCCAGTCCGCAACAACTATCTGCAAGTTCACTTACTGTTCATTCGTCCTATTCAAGATGTGACAGGGGGTCCTATTTATAAGCACGATGAGAAGTGTGGTCACCGCCCTAACCGATAGGATAACCGCCCCATCTTGCGACGAGCACTAAGTCTATTTGCAAGCTGCAGATACACATCCAGTCTGTCGCGACCTTGTGCAGGATACCTAGACCGCCAATGGCTTCACCAAGGCTGGACAACAAACCTAATCCGCCTTGTCGCCAAAAAAAGCCAAGCCAGGACTACAGCAACCTGCAGACTCTACATCAACATCACATGTCCGCATATCAGTGGACACTGCATCAGTCCGCCCGCCATGCGGACACAACATCAGTATGCACCCCCCAAGTTCGCAACCAAGGCACAACAGCCAACTGCCGAACTTGGCGGACAATGAAAGCAGTCCGCATAACCTAGCGGACCTGGCATCAGTCTGCACGCCTTGAGGACACATCTCCAGTCCGCACACTCTGAGCCCGCATCCATGCCACCAAGAGGACAACTGTCAGGCTCGACGGACAAGAAAAACAATCCGCAAGCCCATGCGGATACTACTAGAGTCCGCACTCACCAAGCTCGCATCCAAGGCACAAGGCAACTGCTACCGAGCATGGCAGACTAACAAGCAGTCCGCGCTTAACCGCACGATCACCCCACACTGAACTAACCTGGACTTGGGTCAGAACCAACCAAGTCCACACCACCGGCCACAAGGGCCAGTCCGCGCATCCCGGCGAACTCCAGCACTAGTCTGCTCTAACCGGCGAACTCCACGGCTACCACATGCCGCACCACCAGTTCTCCAAGGCACCTATCATGCCGATCTCCCGAGCTCCAGTCCAGTCCGCATCTTGTCGAACTCCGCGGATAGTGAAGCTATCCGCCCAGTTACCTTTTGGGGACGAACTGTCTGTTGAGCATAAGCCGTCCTGGCTGGCCGCCACCTCTGTCCGCATAGACTGCGCGAACAGACCGCCCAGGCCGCCAAGTAACAAGCCGGCAGCAGCAGCTCTGCCAACCTGGCTAACCGCCAGTCCTGTCCACATATACCGGGTGGACAGGTCGCCCAGGTCGCCCAATCACCCACTTTCACTTCACCATTTTCAACAAACTCAACCCCAAGTGTATTATCCTTATAAAAGCCCCAATATTAACCCTAAAATCACCACCTTCACGTTCCTCGTATGATGTGTATGCAACATATCCTCACAGGAAATGTAAATCCACAAACATGAAACTTTAATGCAACACTAAGGCTCTGTTTGGCAAGGTGGTGGTGGTCGTAAATGCATGAGTTAAACCGTCATTCATTAAGGATCATCTAACAAACATCATCCATTCAAACAAATGATGTTTGCTATATGATTCTTAATGAATGAAGGTTTAACTCATGCATTTACGACCGCCACCACCGTGCCAAATGAAGCCTAAATTAAAAAAGTGGAGCTCAAATGAAGAGATTAGCAAGTCAAAACACAAGTAAAATGATCAATCCTAAGATGAAAAACATCTCAAAACATATGATCAAACACCGAGACATCTCCAATGGAGTTCTTCATCTAGGTGCTTAACCACCAATTATAACAAATCCAAAAGGTAAAATAAGAAAAACATCTCCATACCTAAACATCCCTTAAACACACAATTGAAATTATTGAGGTAGAAGTGGGTGGTCTGATTGTGCAGACTAGAAAGACCGTTGTTGGTCTGGCAGCTAGGCGTTGGCGGATAGCCTGTTTTGACTATTATTCTTCTTCCTGCGGTCTAGTTTAATAAGTACCCTGGGAGGTAACCGAGCGATTAGTGTTTCCTAAGCATGACTGTCGCGGTCTAGTTGGTGAGGCCGCAAAGTCCGCTTGGAGTTGGCAGGCTCTGGTTTGCGTTGAAGCGGGAAGTTAGTGCAGATAGCGGAGGCTAATCGTCGAGTTCGTTGTGGTCTGCTCGCGTGGTTTGATACCGGAGTTCGCTGGTTGTGAGGACTGGTCACAGTGTTGTGAAAAGTCTAGTTTGGTTTCTTATTCGCAGAGACCACAGTATTACGCGGTCTGTGTGCATAGTCCGGCATATCACCTTGGGCGCGGTCTTGGCTCTAGACGCGTGGCTGGATTGCTTAAGTCCATGTTGACTGAGGATGTTATCTGCATGTCTTCATGGTCTGACACTGGTATCTGCATTCTTATGCAGACTGGTGGTGCTAGTTGCAGGATGGCAGACGGTTATCCTATCATTATGGGTGGTGACAAGACTCTCCTTATCGCCTATAAATAGGGGTCTTTGGCTTGTCATATATAACAGAAGAAATAAGAACTCAGCTCACGCTTTAAACATGTGGTTAGACTTTCTTAACCGCACGACTAAGTGAAGACTTGTACTGTACAGGCTGTGGGGCTAGCACCAAGAGACTAGGCAACTAGTTGGGAAGCTCAGTGTGATCAATTCATGGACAACATTCTGTGGTATAAAGTAGGCTACGGTTTTGGCGGCATGAAGCCTCGTCCTCGGGGTTGCAAGTAGTTCAAGTAGTTCGCCCGATTCATCAGCGGGTAGATTGTTTCCCAGTTCATCAGCATTTTAATAATAGGAAGTTTGCACCACTTGTGTTGCGGGTTGGCGACTTGGCGGTTGTAGTGGACTGTCTTAGCGGTTTGCAACTTGGGTGGTTTCTATATTGAAACTCTTGTGCTTCTGTTGTTGATTTTTACTTGGCTTTGATTTTGGTTGAGTGTTCATGCGACCATGTTCAACTTATGTTTAGAAATTTTACATAGTATCAGAGCTATTTAACTGATATCTTGGAATTTTTACATGGTATCAAAGGGGTGTTAAGGAGTTAGTAGTTGATCAACCTCAGAGGTGTGCTATCGTTTCAAAGTTCAGGTAATTAAGGTTAAGAAATGGAAGCCAATTATGCGGAAGGACTTAGCATTGAGCTCTTAACACAGACCAACTTTAAGAAGTGGAGGTCTTACATGGAGAGCTATATTATTGGTGAGGACCTTTGGGAGGTCATCGGTAGAACTACGTGCAAGAGGTGGTTGTTGCAATAGGGAATGCTGAGGTGGTGAGTGCTTGGAGGAGAATGAATGCGGAGACGAGTTCACTCTGAAGCAGGCTATCTCACCGGAGTTATTTGACCACATCACTAGATGTCGGTCAACTGTTGAGATCTGGAAGGCCTATTTAACAAGAAGAACATAGTTCGATTATAGTTCATGGATAATAAGCTGGCCAAAGCCACTTAGGGTGATATGTCCATATCATCCTTCTTTCTGAAGATGAAGAACCATTGCGCTGAGATATCAGCATTAGACCCAGAAGAACCTATCTCATAGACGAAGCTAAAGAGGCACATCAGGTGGGTTGCAGAAAGAGTATGTTGCTTTTCGTGACTTCTGTGCAGGGCTAGGTCAATTAGTCATTGTTGCTAGAGCTGGAGAACCTTTTAGTTTTGAAGGAGAGCTTGGCGATGCAAATGGATGGAGTATCCATCTTAGGCGGAGAGAGCGAGGTTTTTTTATTCTGGGAAGAAGAAGAGATGAGACAAGAAAAAAGAAGCCACCTGTCAGCAATGGTCCATCTAGTTCATTTAAGCAGGAGAGGAGCAAAGCTCCTAAGCAGGATGAACGGAGAAAGAGAGGAGGGTCACGATGCTACAGGTGCAACAAGTTTTGTCATATCCAAAAGGGCTCTAGAATCAATCTTCAGCTAGGGCATGCTCCAGGAAAAGAAGAGGTTGAATCTAGGGTTGATGAAGGTAGATGGGGGAGTGCTTTCATGATGGGCATTTGTGTTTGTGTGTTATCCTCCATCTATAATTAGGAGAACTGGATCGATGATTCAGGGTGTGGACATCACCTCACTGGGGACGAGTCAAAGTTCTCTTCTCTACAAGAGTGCAAAGGTAATGATATTATTACGGCTGACGATACTATACATGCAGTTGATAAAGAGAGGACGATCTCCTTAGATAGTGATAAGGGTTCACTCACGTTAATGAGTATGTATCATGTGTTAGGAATGAAGAAGAACCTCTTCTCGGTGACCAACGCAGTGGATGCTAGGTATCACGTTCTGTTTGGCCCAACAGAAGTGGAATTTATCCAAAATATGTCAACTATAAAAGTTGACGTCATTCATGTTGGAAGGCGGGTTAAGGATGAAAGTGTGAGCTAGATCTGATATACTCTAGAGGGGGGGATGAATAGAGTATGGTGCTTAAAAACTTTTTACAACAGTTATTGTAATCTGAGTGAACAGGGCAGCAAATATTAAATCTAATCACAGAACCTATCTAATCACAGAACCTATCTAATCACAAACTATAAAAGAAACTAATCACAGATCCTAACTAATCACAGATCAATCACAGCCAGAAACAAAAATAAAGACAAGCAAGCTAGAAGACACGAGGAGCTATAGTGGTTCCCCTAAACTTGGGTACATCCACTCTTCTACCACCCTTGTTAGGAATCCACTGCAGGATGAGTTGATCAGGTGTCCTGGGCACCAATGAGCTTTTGATAAGGTGCTCAAAAACCAAACCAGATTTTTTGATCAGGTGTCTTGCCACCAATGAGCTTTTGATAAGGTGCTCAAAAACCAAGCACAAACTTTTGAAGGGAGTTTGAGAAACACTTTACAGAGATGGGAATGAGAGAGTGATGGAAGTCTTCTCTTTCTCAAAGCAGCTGAGAAGACTATGTGGATTTGGATGTTGTCAAAGCTCTCCCTGAGTTCTTGAGATGTTCAGGAAATGAAGCTTTGCTGTAGGGTGATAGGCCTTCAGAAGTTGATCTCCAGCAAATGATAATTTCAGCAACAGCTGAAATGTTAGGTGTCTGGAGTCTTGAATGATGTTGGCCTTAAACACTTGAATCAAAAGAGATCTGAAGATTTCAGTTGGTTGATCTCCTTTTGGTTGTGTGTTCTTGTATGAATTCTTCTAGACAGAGAATGTCTACAACTCTTTTTCTTTCTCTTGAGAACAGTTGGTGTTGAGAGAGATGTTGTTCCAGAGAAAAAAATTGTTCTTGTTCTTCTTGTTTTGCTTATCTGTGTTGTGAGAGATTCAAAAATCTTGTATATTATTCCCTGTTTCTGAATAAAAAAATATCCTCTATCAAGAATAGTCGTTGGCCTGTCATTAATTGACTTCCTTAATTGCAATTGTCTTCTGGGGGAAAGTCCAAAGAAACATTCCTTGATAATCCCTTGAAACTTGGTCCAGAATAAATGAAAACAACTACAAAATCTTCTGAATTAATTGCTGAGAATAACTCCTTAACTGTTCTGAATTTGAATCTTGAAAACCATTTAACTCTTCAGAAAAACGTCGAACTGAGCTCTACTATCGTCGAACTGAGCTCAGCGATTTGGATTTAGACAGCAACAGAGATCGTCGATCTGAGCTCAACTATCATCGAACTGAGCTCAGAGATAGAGAATCAATACTGGAGTCAAGATCGTCGAACTGAGCTCGAAGATCGTCGAATGGAGTTCGACGATTTGTTGAAGTTGAGCTCAGCGATCGTCGAATGGGGTTCGACGATCCATCGAAGTTGAGCTAGACGATCGTCGATTGGAGTTCGACGATTCGTCGTACTGAGCTCGACGAAATGACTTAGTCTCCAAACTGAAAAACCTTGGTCTTGAGGGCAGCTTCCAAACCTAACTACTAACCCTTAGACTCAATTCTAATTGACCTTCAGATCTATACAATGAGGTCAAAAACAGGTTTCCTAGAGACATAGTGATCCTGACCCAAATTAGTAATAGGGTGTTCCAACAATCTCCCCCTATTTGGATTAGGATTACTATTTACAGAACTTGGAAAAATTAAAAACAACATACAAAGCAATAATACAAAAATGCAATAAACAAAGCATTGCAGAAGCACAAATATATATTATCCCAGACAAAAATCAGAAATCAGAATATTTGTCACCTTACATAATTATTCCTTCTCCTTGCTCTTTATAAGCTTAATTTCTCTACTAGGATCAAGAGCTTCTTTCTTTGACCTTCTGTCATCAGCTGCACCTAGAGAAGTTTGTTGTTTGGGCCTTGGTACCACAGCTTCAGGATGCAGCTCCATATATCTTTTAGAATCAAAGAATTTGCTTGAGGCATATCTTTCAAGTTCCTTCTTTCTTTGTTCAGACAGTGTAGTAAAGCTTGAGGTGTCCTTGACTTGCTCTTTGGCTTTCTTGATCTGATCCAAGACAGCTAGTTCTTTCATCCTGGTAGTCCATGCAGTAGGATTATTTTCTGGATCTTCAAAAGGCACTGGAGGCTCATATCTGTTAAAAGGATATCTTGAGGAGCTCTGGATTAGACTACTTCTTTTAACTTATAGGGAAAATGGCCTGAAGTTGTATCTGATGAAGCTTGTCCTTCCCTGGAGTATGGATGTTGTCTGGAGTAGCCTTTGGAGTAGACTTGGAATTCCCTTTGGCTTCCTCTATAGCTTCTTCTTCTTGATTGAGAACCTCTGGACTGGCTTCTCCTATATTGAGATCTTGCATGAGGCTGATAGGGGGTTTGGCTTTTGGCAGAAGGATGAGCAGCTGAGCTTCCACCTGCACCTGCATCAGGAGGAGGTGGTGGAGGAGGATGAGGATGATGAAACTGAGAAGATCATTTTTCATACTTCCTTTTCTTCTTCATAGCCTTAAGTTGGTTCTTGGAATACTGCATCCAATGTTCAGTAATGGGGCAGTCATGAAGAATGTAGTAGGGTATGTCATTAGTGTCCTTGACTTTAGCTGGAGGCACCCTTTTCATAGCTTTGCTTCTTGCCTTTCTTTTCCTGGCTATGGTGGCAGAAGAATCATCAGAATCAGTCCTGAATTCATCACTTTCAGAACTTTGCTCATCATATAAAGCATCAATCTTTTTCAAATAATCTTTTTGAAGTTGGGTTAGAGCAGATGAAGCAGCAGTGGTGACAGCAGCAGATACAACACTAGTAACAACAGAAGTTGTAGCAGTAGCAGTAGTAACAACAGACACAGAACTTTCTGGAGCAATACTCTTAGAAGATATAGCAGCAGTAATATCAGCAGTAACTGGAGCAGCAACAGATTCAGAGAAAACTGTTTCAGATACAAGAACCTCAGCATCAGTAATAACAGCAGGAATAACATCAGCAATAATAGCAGGCTCAAAATCATATGCCTCTGTCTGCATATCATCAGAAACTGGAACATCAGCAACATCATCAATGACAGCAGCAGCAACAGAAACAACAAGAATATTTTCAGCAGGAGTAGCAGCAGCATCACTGGAACCAGAAGGCTCAGCAGTATATATGGAGGATATATAGGAGCTAACTAAGCTGGAATCACAGCTGGAGAAGGGCCCAATGGCCTTGGAGAGATCCTCTGAGGGCTGGACTGCATTACTCACTGGAAGATAGCTGAAATAAGCTGAATCAAAAGCTGATAATAAGGACCTGAGGTCCACTGAAAAGACTGCAACCTGAGGTGGAACTGGAGCTTGAGATTGTGGGGTAACAGCAGCAGCAGCAGGAACTGAAGAAACAACAGCAGCAGCAGTAGCAGGCAAACTCACATCTTCATGAGGCATCTCCCCCTGCCTGGATTCAGATATAGCTGGATCAAGATACCCAAATGAAGGGATTGCCTGAGGAAAGAGAGAGGATAGCCTGGCATAGTGGGCTGCAACTGACTGAAGTAATGGAGCCAAGGAGGTCTCTAGTAGAAGTGAGAGCCTGGGAGCTATCAGTTCATACAGTTGGTCAGTTAGGGCTGGAATGTCTACTTGCTCAGCAGGGACTGGAGCAGAGGTAGAGAGGGATGGTGGAGCAACTGGTGATGTTGGAGGACTGGTGTATGGGGGAAGTGATGGTTGAGGTGTGGGGATTGTGGAAATGGAAGACAGTGGGATGGAGATAGAGGGTGTGAAGGTGGGTTGATCAATAATGTCTTGTAGAAGCTGTTGGTAAGATGTTGATGAGGAGGGTAGATCAGGAGGGGATGAAGGTGAGTCATCCATGAAGGAATCATCTAGAAGATTGAAGGATGGAATGGTGGATGATGTATCAATGACTGGTTGAGGGTAGTGGTGTAATGAGTGGAAAATTTCTTCTGTTACTAGAAGAGTTGGGATTGGAGATGGAATTGATGTTGGAGATGAGCTAGAAATGATGATGGTGGATGAGATTGGAATGGTGGATGGAACTGGTGGAGATGGAACAGGAGGAGTAGGAGAAGCAGCAGGCAAGTCATCTGCAGGGGCAGAGACTTGAGGGGAAGAGACTATTACAGTCCTTGTGCCTGAAGTTGTGCTTGCAAAAGGCCTGCTGGGCTTTGTTATCTGCCTGTCCCATTTGCCAAAGAGGGCACAGGACAACCTTTTTGAAGCATTAATATGCATCCTAGATGATACAAGCAGGGCAGGACATCTGTTGTGAAGAAAGAGCCATAAGATCCTCCCATAGTTCACAAAGTTCTTGTTTATTTTCTTCTTGATCAGATCAAAGAAGACTTCTCCCCAGTTCAACTGCTTCTTGTCCACAATGGCACCCATCAAGCACAGCTGATACCTAGAGATAGTATTATGTGCTGAATGCTTGGCCAACAAAACCTTTCCCACTACATCAGCTAAGAACCTGTATTCAACAGCTAGGTTCTTTTTCAGCAATTTGCTAGGGTTAGCATCAGAGTGACCCATTCTTGCAAGTAAATCAGAAAATTCCTCTCCAGATAATTCAGCAGAATCTCTTCCAGAACTTAATTCAAAAACCTCTGTCAGAATAGCTGGAGTCAAAGGTACCTGAGTTCCAGAAATGGAACCAACCACTATGTTTTGGTCCTGGTTGTGGGCAGTATAGACCCACTCATTAATCTCATCAGCAGCTAATTTGATTCTTGTGGACATGATGGTAACAAGTTTCTGCTCCTTGAACAGTTCCAGAATGTCCTGAAAAATCTGATCAGTGGTGCTGAAAGACTCCATATCAATATCAAATCCGGCATCGAATTTCATTGCGGCTAGAACAGCAACAGAGATGTCCATGGTTACCTGTAAAAATCAACAAACAAAATGACCAAGTGTAGAGATGTTTGGAGGGAAAGAGAATTTTTGCAGAGAGATTGAAAGCACAAAAGGAGAACGACGGCCGAAAAATGAATTTTATATTAGGGTTCGACGCAGAAAAGGAAAGATCGTTGAACTCAGTTCGACGATCGGGGCTTCTGAAGGAATCTGAAAGGTCTTCAATATTGTCGATCTCCGTTCGACGATGTTGGAGAGCGTCGAGCTCCGTTCGACGATAGTTCAGGGAACAAAATCGTCGAGCGCCGTTCGACGATCGTTGATCGGAAGAGATAGTTCAGACTATCTGAGAAGCGCTGAACTCAGGTCGACGATTTCGGAAATCGTCGATCTCCGTTCGACGATCTGGGGGAAAATCGTCGAGCGCAGTTCAGAGACCAGAAATCCACTCTAGACACTTAGAAAAAAATCAAGATGTTTGTCTAGTCTTGGTCAATTTTTAAAGTTTTAATCTTGGATATTATTATAGACTTCCTTCATCTAACATTCCTAACTGATTTAGGAAGAAGGTGTGTTTCTTTTCATCCAAGGGTTTGGTGAAAATATCTCCCCTTTGCAAATCAGTTGGGATATATTGAAGTTCAATTTTATTCTTCTCAACATTATCCCTTAAAAAATGATGCCTAATTTCTATGTGTTTTGTCCTACTATGGAGGACTGGATTTTGAGCTATAGAAATAGCACTGGTGTTATCACAAAATATTTTAGACTTCTCTAAGTTGTAGCCATAGTCTAGGAGTTGGTTTTGAATCCACAATATTTGTGAACAACAACTGCCTGCAGCCATATATTCAGCTTCAGCAGTTGAAGTTGACACAGAAGTTTGTTTCTTGCAAAACCAAGAGACAAGTCTGTCACCAAGGAACTGACAAGTTCCACTGGTGCTTTTCCTGTCAATTCTGCATCCAGCATAATCAGTATCAGAAAATCCAGTTAATTCAAATGCTGAATCTTTTGGATACCAGAGACCTAGATTTGGACAACTTTTAACATACCTGAGAATCATTTTTACTAATGTTAGGTGTGATTCTCTAGGGCTTACTTGGAATCTAGCACATATACATGTAGCAAACATTATATTTGGTCTACTAGTTGTAAGGTATAGTAAAGAGCCAATCATTGCTCTATATGTTGTCTGATCAACAGGTTTCCCATGTTCATTAGCATCCAATACAACATTAGTAGGCATGGGTGTTTTCATGCAAGATGCTTCAGACATACCAAATTTCTTGACCAATTCATTTGCATACTTGGTTTGAGAAATGAAGATGCCTTCAGCATGTTGTTTGACTTGCAATCCTATGAAGAAGGATAGCTCACCCATGCTACTCATTTCAAATTTAGAATGCATTAGGTTGGAGAACCTTCTGCACAATTTTGAATCAGTAGAGCCAAAAATAATATCATCTACATAAATCTGTATTAGTAGGGTATGAGACTTATGAGTTCTAATGAAAAGAGTTTGGTCTACTCTACCACTTATAAATTCATTTTCCAGAAGAAAGCATGCTAGGGTATCATACCATGCTCTAGGAGCTTGCTTGAGACCATATAATGCTTTGTTCAACTTAAAAACATAATCAGGATAAGTTGGAGAGATAAAACCTAGAGGTTGTGTGATATAGACTTCTTCTTTGATGTCTCCATTTAGAAATGCACTTTTTACATCCATCTGATATACCTTGAAGCCTTTGTGTGCTGCATAAGCTAAAAAAATTTTGATGGCTTCCAATCTTGCAACTGGTGCAAAAGTCTGGTCATAGTCTATGCCTTCTTCTTGAGAGTATCCTTGAGCAACTAGCCTTGCCTTGTTCCTTACAATTACTCCTTGATCATCCAATTTGTTTCTGAACACCCATTTTGTTCCAACAATGGAATGATCCTTAGGCTTTGGCACTAGTTCCCAAACTTTGTTCCTTTCAAATTGATGCAACTCTTCTTGCATTGCAATGATCCAGTGTGGATCTTGCTCTGCATCTTGAATGGATTGAGGTTCAATTTGAGATAGGAAGCAAGTGTGCAACAGGTTTTGGTTGACCTGATTTCTGGTTTGCACACCAGCTGAGATGTCTCCAATTACTTGGGAAATTGGATGGTCTCTTGATGTTACTAAATCAACAGGGGGTGTTGATTGTTCACCAACCTGTGTTGTTGTTTCCTCTTGTGGTACAACAACTGACTCTTCAAGTTGTTTCTCTTCAATATGTTGAATGCTTTATTCATCTTCACTGCTTTCCTCTTTTTGAGTAACTTGTAATCTATTCAAATCTTCAACAAGAGAATGTACCTGCAAAGGTTTTATGGTAGAAGTGTTCTTCTCCTTGAAAGACATGTTAGATTCATCAAATGATATGTGAACAGATTCCTCAATTTTAAGAGATGATTTATTATAAACCCTATAAGCCTTACTGATCATGGAGTATCCTAGAAACACTCCTTCATCAGCTTTAGCTTGAAATTTTGCTAAATATCTCTTGTCATTATTATGTATATAACAAATGCAGCCAAAAATTCTAAAATAATCAACTTTAGGTTTCTTCCCTTTGAGTAATTCATAGGGAGTCTTTCCCTTTAGTTTATGTATTAAACTTCTGTTCAGCACATAGTTGGAGGTGTTCACTGCCTCTACCCAAAAAGATAGAGGAAGGTGAGCATCTGACAACAATATAGTGGCAGATTCAATAAGGGTTCTATTTTTCCTTTCAGCTACCCCATTTTGTTGAGGAGTTCTAGGAGCTGAGAAAGTATGCCTGATCCCTTCACTCTGACAGAACTCTTGCATAAGAAGAGAATCAAACTCTGTCTCATGATCACTTCTGATCAGGGCAATGTGAGTATTGAACTCAATCTGTATACATTTGATAAACTCTGTCAAACACTTAAAGTTATCAGACTTCTTCCTCAGAAAAAACACCCATGTGAATCTAGAGAAGTCATCTACAACTACTAAAGTGTAAGATTTCCCTCCTAGGCTTTGTACTGTAATGGGTCCAAAAAGATCCATGTGTAACATATAGAAGATCCTAGGTGAATCACTCTTATTAAGTGACTTGAAACTATTTTTAGTTTGCTTGCCTAATTGACAAGCCCTGCAGAGTCCTTCCTTCTTGTAGGGGCCAGAAGGTAGTCCTCTAACAAGGTTGTCCTTGGATAGCCTAGCAATGGTTCTTGTAAAAAACCGAACAGAAACAAACCGAAATGGTTTTAAACTAAACTTTATTATCCGAAAAAGGTATCTATTATAAAGGTATGCCCTCCCTTATATAGAATGGAGGAGAGATGAGAGAATACAAATAAGAGATGTGAGACTAAAAATTACAAGTAAAGCGGACTATACACAATAAACCGCACAAGCCGCGCGGTTATACAGAAGGGCTAACCGCACGGCTACCACAAGAGAAGCAGAGAGGTCGCCTGTGAAGATCGCTAGACCGCCCGGTTTATAAGCCGGCGAGTCAAACCGCCAGACCGCGCGGTCTTCAACCCGCCAAGACAGACCGCCCGGTCACCAACTTCAACACTCCTCCTCAAGCTGGAGCATATATATCAATCATGCCCAGCTTGTCGCAAACATGCAGAAACGAGGCGGAAACTGGCTTGGTGAAGATGTCAACCAGCTCTTTATCAGACGTGACAAAAGGAGTGCAAATTTGTTCTTTTAAAATCTCTTCACGAATGAAATGACAGTCGACCTCAATGTGCTTTGTTCTTTCATAGAATACCGGGTTTTTGGAGATGTATATGGCGGCCTTGTTATCACAGAACATAGGTAGAGGATGGTTGTACACCTCTCCTAAATCTAGCATGAGAGCCCGCAACCATTTTAACTCACAAGTGGTTGACGCCATACTGCGATACTCAGCTTCTGCACTGGACTTGGAGACAACAGACTGCTTCTTGCTCTTCCAGCTCACCAGATTTCCCCCAACAAAGGTGCAAAAACGTGAGGTTGACTTGCGATCCCCTTTGTCATCAGCATAACTTGCATCTGAGTAGGCTTTAATCCTCAGATGACCATTCTTCTGAAAAAGTAATCCTTTCCCAGGTGCTGCTTTGACATACTCCAAGATCCGCAAGACGGACTGTAGATGACACTCCCTGGGCGCTTGCATGAATTGACTCACCTTGCCCACAGCATAGGAAATGTCGGGTCTGGTCACTGTGAGATATATGAGCTTACCAACCAGACGCCTGTACCGCGAACTATCTGAAAGAGGAGGCGAATCATCTGTCCAGGTTTTGTCTTCCCTAGTTGTCATGGGGCATCGGGCAGGTTTTGCTCCAGTCAATCCTGCCTCTTTTAAAAGATCAAGGGCACACTTACGCTGAGAGAGAACTAAGGAGTCGGGCTTCCGAGAGATTTCGATCCCCAGAAAGTACTTTGGATAGCCCATATCTTTAGTGATCAGATGTTGGCGAAGATGTCGCTTCGTCAGGGCTACCCCTTCCTGGTCATCGCCAGTGAGAAGAATATCATCAACGTACACAGCAAGAACAACCAGCCCAGAAGGAGTTTTGCGAATAAATAGAGAGTGATCAGCAGAACTTCGCACAAAACCAACAGCCGCCACAATGCCGCTGAACTTGTCAAACCAAGCTTGAGGACTCTGCTTGAGGCCATAAATTGCCTTCTGCAGCCGGCATACTCGGGTCTCCCCCTGAGCAACATACCCGGGAGGTTGCTCCATATAAACGGCCTCGTGAAGATCACCATAAAGGAAGGTATTCTTGACGTCCAGCTGAGAAATCGGCCAATCCCGATTGACGGCCACAGAGAAAAGAACCCGGATAGTGCTGAGACGAGCCACGGGGGAGAAGGTGTCAAAGTAATCAACCCCATAAGTCTGAGTAAAGCCCTTAGCAACAAGGCGAGCCTTATACCGATCCACAGTGTCGTCGGGGCCAAATTTGACCACAAATACCCATCGACAGCCAACAACATCAGTACCGAAGGGAGGAGGAACAAGAGTCCAGGTACCCCGCTCCGTGAGGGTCGCCATTTCCTCATCCATAGCCAGCTTCCAGTGGGGAATAGCAAGGGCCTCCTGATAGGAACGAGGCGTGGCAGTAGCAGAGATAGCCAGCGCAAAGGCCCTGCGAGAAGGTGTAAGACGATCATATGAAACAACAGCAGCAAGGGGGTGGAGGGTACAGGTCCACACCCCTTTGCGAAGAGCCACAGGGAGATCCAGGTCGGCAGCCCCCTCGGGATCCGGAGCGTCCGTGGCAGAGAGAGCTGGCTCGGGAGAAGAGAGCGACGGCGGCGGAGAGGGTGGAGATGGAGGTGGAGAAGTGGAAGAGAGAGGAGGAGACGGAGAGGGCGGAGGGGTGGGTATCTCGGTAGGAGACGAGGGAACGAAGGGAATAGCAGGAGAGTCAGAAGGCGGGGAAGGAGAGGAGGAGTCAGCTGAGAAGTAGGAGGCATTCTCGAAGAAGGTAACGTCAGCAGAGACGAACTGCTGACGAAGAATAGGGTTAAAGCAACAATAGCCTTTCTGAGTGGTGGAGTACCCCAGAAAGACACATTTGGTGGAGCGAGGGGAGAGCTTGTCACGGGTGGCGGATGGGGTATGGACAAAGGCAGTGCATCCAAAGATGCGGAGATGGAGAGGAAAAGGCTCCTTGTCCGGATATAGAATGGAGAAGGGTGTTTTCCCGTGGAGAATGGTGGATGGAAGACGATTGATGAGGTAGCAGGCAAGGAGAACGGCATAACCCCAATACGAGCGAGGGACATGCATCTGGGTCATCAATGTGCGAGCCACATCGAGGAGGTGACGGTTTTTGCGTTCCGCCACCCCATTTTGTTGGGAGGTGTAAACACAGCTAGTCTGATGAATAATGTCATGTTGCACACAAAAAGAAGTAAAAGCATGACTTAGATACTCTTTAGCATTGTCGGAACAAAAAGTTTTAATACAAATATTGAACTGAGTTTTAATCAACTGGTAAAAGGATATCCATACATCTAAAAGTTCAGAGCGATCTCGGAGGAGATACACCCAAGTACATCGAGAAAAATCATCTATAAAGGTTACAAAATAAGAACTACCCCGACCAATGGTGAGGGTAGGAGCAGGTCCCCAGATATCAGAGTGGACAAGATCAAAAGGACGAGTAGAGCCTCGTCCGTTCTTCGGCGGGAAGGAGGAACAGTGATGCTTGCCGAGTTGACAGGCGTCGCATTGGAGAGGAGTACGGGACGGCGGGATGTGCGGCAGAAGCTGATGTAGAAGACGGGATGGAGGATGACCGAGGCGGAGATGCCACTGCAGAAGATCCGTACAGGAAGATGAGAAGGCGGACAAGGCGGAAACATTGTCGAGGAAGTAGAGGTCGCCGCTCTCAGTCCCAGTAGCAATCGTCAGGTGGGAGCTCGGATCCTGAAAAGAACAAGAAGTTGGTGTAAATGTCACAGAACACTGAAGCTGTTTGCATAAAGAGGTAACAGACAACAGATTGCACGGAAACTTGGGCACATAGAGAGTGTCCGCTAGGCGTAGTGACGGAGTAACATGAACCACTCCCGTCCCATGAACCGGGGAGGGAGAACCATCCGCAACTAGTAACGGGGGCAACCGATCATGTTGTTCGAGCAAAGAGAAGCACTGAGGGTTGCCCGTCATGTGATTAGTGGCACCTGAGTCGATGAGCCATTTACCTTGAGTCACCATGATAAGTAAAGTTTGTTTTAAAGAAGATAGATTTGGTTTTATATAATCTTTTACGTATATAAGTCTATCTCTTTTTTTTTGTACTTATATCCTGTGGATTAAGGCAAGAGTACCTATCGCATAGGAGTATATTATTTTGTAGAAATATCAAGGTCGTATTTTTCCTGGGATCGGTGTTAATTATTCTACTTTTTAGAACAGACTATTATTTTATCGAACGAACGGAGTGGAGTGTATATAAAAGAAAAAAAAATTATATATACGTGATTTTATTAAGATAGGGACTTAGAAGGTAGTCCTCGATTTCAGAATTACTTTGAGAGAATATTAATTCACCTATTAAAGAACAACTTTATTCCTTAATTACCTAACTTAACGAGAGGGTCCCTTTGGTAGCATCACTGACTCGAAAGTACGACCGGGGAGGCTTGCGTTTAAAACGGGTTAACGTAAACGTAGTGTCTCCACCTGGTATATGATCAATTAACAGAAAACCCTAGTTAGGATAACTAGAAAGTAGAGTTGAAATAGTTGAAAATAATATCCAGCCCAGAGCTCATCTTGACCAAGTGCTAAGGGTTCTTAGCCTCTTCTCAGGATGGGGGCGGTATAAAGTGCAGAAAATAATATCTACCTATCTATCTTAATCCAGGACTTAAGCTTTCGCTTCGCCTTTCATTCGGGATAGGGTAGTAAAATCTAAAATTTTGGCAGAGCTTTCGCACTATCTTAATCCAGGTCATAGGCTTTCGCCTCGCCTTTCATTCGGATAGTATGAAATAATAAGGTTTTGAAAATAATTTTGAAAGCAGTTTCACGCTATCTTAATCCAGGACATAAGCAGAGCTTCGCCTTTCATTCGGGATAGTATGAAAAAATAAAGGTGAGTAAAACTGAAAATAAAACAGTAAAATACTCAGAATTGAAATTGAAAGAGTCTATTTTATAAAGTCCAAAAATTATTACAACTTTCTAAAAAGCTGAAAAGAAACTAAAATATTACAACTTACAGAACTTTTGAATACTTGAAAGCTACTACCAGTTCTTTGTCAGAGAGCTGGGGAGTCCTAACAGTTCTTAAGGAAGCTGCTAGTGTTCGAATAATTGTACTCAGCCCTGCCCCTCTATTTATAGGAAAAAAAATAAATGCTTTTGGAAAAGCACTTTTGGAAAAGTTGCCAAACAGCTTATGGAAAAGCTGCCAAACAGCTTTTGCAAAAGCTGCAAATCTGCTTATAGGACAGCTGGCTATTGGACAGCTTGACACGTGGCGGTTTGGATATGGATGGAGCTGACTTGGCTGGCTGGATAAGAACTGCATCTGCTGATGGAAAAGCAGCTGATGGATAAGCTGGCAGCTGGCTGATTGAAAAGCTGCTGTGGGCTGCTGATGAAAAAGCTGGCAGGTTGGCGGGTAGCAGTTGAGCTGGCGGGTTGCAGGTTGATGGTTTGCGGGTTGCGGGTCCTGGAGAGTTGGCGGGTTGCAGTTGCGGGTCCTGGAGAGTTGGCGGGCTGGAATAAATCCATTCAAAAAGTGCGCTGGCCTGGTCTCGATCCCAAGCATCCAGAGAGAACAACTAAACACCACTCCACTAGGCCAATTGATCTTTGTTGTTTGAAAGCTGCATATAATATATTTATAATATATAAAATACAGATTTTATTATACTATAACTTTGACAATCTTATATTATTTTAAAATATAATTATATTATTTACAAGATAATTAAAAATATTGTTTTAATAATATTTTATAAAAATTTTATTTAAAATATAATATACATAATATTACTTCTATAATATACTAAATATTAATAATACTATACTTAACATATTATATTATAATTTATAAGTACAATGTAATTAATTTATATACATTATATTAACTTTTTTTTTTTTTTTTACATTATTATTATTATTATATGTATTATTATTGTATAGATTATTAGATCCTATATATATATATTTTTAAAATAACATGACGGTTCAGCTCCGTTCAGGCCGTCCAAACCGGTCGGATCGTGAACATTACCACAAAACATAATATAGTAGATTAAAGTGATGGTTAAAATTGACAAACAAACTAATTGAAAAATAAAACTAAAAACAAACCGTTTATTTAAGTTTTTACATGAAGTATTACAAACTTAAATTAGAATTGATATTAAAACATAGAACAAAACATGTATAAATAATCACTCATCAAATACCCCCATACTTAGATTTTGCTATTCCAGAGCAAATATAGAGTTGCGTAAGTTATAAAATTTTCTATTTACTCTCAATTTAATTCTTCAAGATAAAACAGGTATAAACATCCGGTGAATAAAGAGTTAAATGCTTTCGTATATATATATCATTGATACCAGAGTTAGAATTTATAGCCATAAAAAGTTTTTGAAAACAAATAGTAAGCACATATTAAAATCAGATATAACAAGGATAGAGTGGCTTTATGACTACTATATCTTGTATGAGATATGTTGAAAAATTACAACCTATTAATTATGCTCTCTCAAAATTTTAAGCAAAATTAATTCAATTTTGTAGTGGTTTTATGGGATATCAACTTGGTGGTTTGCCCATGTAGGAGGTGATGAATTTTATCCTCTCACCTTTTTTCATATTCATGCATTGTTACAACTATTTTCGGAAAATATTTTCCAAAATAGCAAAAAAAACTTTGCAGAATTGAACTTTGAATTAATCCAATGCATATGTTTGGGAGCACATACTCCATTTCATATGATCTTTTAATATTTATTGGATGCCTATGTTTACGGAATTTTTTTTATTCCCATGGACATAAGATCTTTTCTTTTCTAGGAACACATACTCCTAGATGCTTGCGTGCGTAAAGAAACATGCCAAGCGAAATAGTAGGTAGGGTTGTAAAAATAATTTTGATAAAAGATTTTGAGAGCAATGGTAATAGCTTGATATTTTCTATATTTTAACAAGATTGAAGTAATGATAATTACAGTCTAAAATTGTTTGGTGAACATAATATGATAGCTTCTATTGTATATATATGTATTTCTTTTGATATATTAAAGCAGGCTTGCTAAAAAACTAACTCCGATTGTAATGAAATTTTACAAGATAGGTTTAACAAATTTATTCCGGATATTTATATCTATCTAGTTATGAGAAGGAGTAGTAAATTTGAAAATTGAATAAGTTGCATTTTTATCAACTCAGATTTTTGGAATATATTTACAAAGTATGGTTTTGAAAATTTTGACTTATTTTGGATGAGTAATAAAATAAACAATGTTTTTATTTTAAAAGGAAAGATATAACATAAAAGTGCAAAAAAATTGCAGCTAAAAGCACCCCCATACTTATGTTAGGCATAGGTATGAAGTGAAAAATATGTACAGAATATACAAAAGCATAAAAGATGGAATATACAGGTGAATTTATATTTCGAGGTTATGGAGTAGTGTTAGGGTTTCAGGTTCTTTTTGAAAAGGGTCCCCAGTAAAATATAGTTTTAAACGGTGCCCGTTTACTTTGAAAGTTCCTAGTTCAGGGTTAGAAATAAGAACAGTCCCATATGGCCAGATTTTTTTTAACAGTATAGGGTCCGGTCCATCGGGATTTTAATTTTCCTGGAAATAATTTAAGGCGTGAGTTATATAGTAGGACAAGATCACCTGGTGAAAAAGATTTTGGAAATTTAATTTTCCTATCATGATAAAACTTAGATCGCTCTTTATAAAATTTATTATTTTCATAGGCGTTTGCACGCCATTCCTCAAGTTCATTGAGTTGAAATTTACGTTGTTCGGCGGCTAAGTTTGTATCTAAGTTAAGAAATTTTAGCGCCCAGTATGCGCGATGTTCTAATTCTACAGGTAGGTGGCATGTCTTTCCATATACTAAACGATAAGTGTACAACCGATCGCAGTTTTGAATGCTGTACGGTAGGCCCAAAGTGCATCATCTAATTTGAGGGACCAATCTTTTCGATTGGTATCTACAGTCTTTTTCTAATATGCGCTTAGTTCTCTATTGACTACCTCCACTTGGCCGCTTGTTTGGGGGTGATAAGCGGTAGCGAGTTTATGAGTAACTCCATATTTGGCTAACACTTAGCCATCTGGGTGTTACAAAAATGAGTACCTCGATCGCTAACTATAGCCCTAGGCGTGCCAAAACGTGAAAATAAGGTTTTCAGAAATTTAACGACGACTCTCGCGTCAGCGGTGGGAAAGCTTGCGCTTCAGCCCATCGTGAAACGTAATCGACCGCTACTAGATATAACGATTTTTAAAAGAAGGAGGTAAAGGGCCTACAAAATCTATGCCCCACAGATCAAAAATTTCACATTCTAAGTAAAAGTTTTGGGGCATTTCGTCCCGACGGGAAATGTTACCTGACCGCTGGCAGCGGTTGCAAACACTTACCAATTTTTGAGCGTCCTTGAATAAAGTAGGCCAAAAGAATCCTGCTTCAAGGGCTTTACGTGCAGTCCGGTTGGATTGATAATGTCCGCCGGTGGGTCCTTCATGGCAGTGCCGTAGTACTTTTAGTCCTTCCTCGTTCGAAATACATCTTCTAATTACTTGGTCGGCACAGACTCGGAATAAATACGGGTCTTCCCAAAAGTAGTTTTTCAAGTCAGAAAAGAATTTCCTCTTTTCTTGAAGTGAAAAAGCTTTTGGAAGGACTCGGGCTACTAAATAGTTAGCCAAGTCTGCGAACCAAGGAGTAGAAGAGTTTGTTACCTTTTCGAATGCGAGGAGACTTTCTTCAGGGAATTTATCTTCGATGTCGGCTTCCACGAGTGTATCTGTTGCAGCATTCTCTAGTCGAGAAAGATGATCGGCTGCCAAATTCTCTGCGCCTTTCTTATCTCGGATCTCTAAATCAAATTCTTGTAATAAGAGAATCCAACGTAATAAACGGGGTTTGCATCTGCCTTAGTTAGTAAATATTTTAAAGCAGAATGATCCGTAAAACTATAACTTTTGATAGTGTTATATAAGATCTAAACTTATCAAATGCAAATACAATTGCCAGTAGTTCCTTTTCCGTGGTCGTGTAATTGGTTTGTGTGGATGTGAGAGTTTTACTTGCATAATAGATAGGATGAAAATATTTGTCTACTCGTTGTCCTAAGACAGCTCCTACCGCATAATCACTCGCATCACACATGATCTCAAAAGGAAAGGACCAGTCTGGGGCTACTAAAATAGGAGAGTTGATAAGTTTGACTTTAATAATATTGAATGCTACTAAGCATTCATTATCGAATATAAATGGGGCTTCTTTTTTCTAATAAATGAGTTAACGGTTTTGTTATTTTAGAGAAATTTCCCTATTCTGATTTACTTTCAATAACTGTAGAAGAATCGGACTTGGCAGACTTACCCCTTTCACAAGAAATGCCTACCGATGACCCTTTAGAACCTTTTATATCCTTAACTTCTACAACTCTAAAAACCCCAACTTCATATGAAAAACCACAACCCTCGAGCTGAAAACACTTCCCGCACATTTGAAATACGTTTTCCTTGAAGCCGAATCTAAACTCCCTGTTATCATTTCTGCCGAATTAAATGATAAAAAAACGTCTGAATTAATAGAAGTGTTAAAACACATCGTCATGCATTAGCATGGCAAATTTCTGATATCCAAGACTCAACCCATCTTTTTGTACGCATAAAATATTTTTGGAAGATAACCCTCGTAAATCTATCCAGCCCCAACGACGTTTAAATCCTAATATGAAAGATGTCGTAAAAGCTGAAGTAATGAAATTATTAGACGCAGGAATTATTTATCCAATCTCAGATAGCACATGGGTTAGTCCCGTACAAGTCGTCCCTAAGAAGGGCGGTATAACGGTAGTGCCAAACGCTAATAATGAACTAATTCCAACACGTACTGTTACGGTTGGAGGATGTGCATCGACTATCGAAAATTAAATGATGCCACCCGTAAAGATCACTTTCCACTACCGTTTATAGATCAAATATTAGAGCGACTCTCGGGTCACTCATATTATTGTTTTCTCGATGGTTATTCAGGGTATTTACAAATTCCTATAGCCCCTGAAGACCAAGAGAAAACTATGTTCACTTGCCCCTTTGGTACTTTTGCCTATAGGCGAATGCCGTTTGGACTTTGTAATGCGCCAGCTACATTTCAAAGATGTATGCTAGCTATTTTTGGCAAGTTAGTAGAGGACGTTATGGAAGTATTTATGGATGATTTCTCCGTATTTGGAGACTCATTCCATACGTGTTAGATAACCTCGCTCGTGTTCTTCAACGCTGTGAAGACACGAATTTAGTGTTGAACTGGGAAAATGCCACTTTATGGTCGCGAAGGTTTAGTTCTCGGTCATAAAATTTCTTCCCAGGAATCGAGGTCGATAAGGCCAAATAGAAATAATTGAAAACTTCCTCCTCCAACAAATGTAAAATCTATTCGAAATTTCTAGGCCATGCAGGTTTCTATAGACGGTTTATTCAAAATTATTCTACTTTTATAGAACAGACTATTATTTTATTTTCGAACGAACGGAGTGGAGTGTATATAAAAAGAAAAAAAAATTATATATACGTGATTTATTAAGATAGGGACTTAGAAGGTAGTCCTCGATTTCAGAATTACTTTGAGAGAATATTAATTCACCTATTAAAGAACAACTTTATTCCTTAATTACCTAACTTAACGAGAGGGTCCCTTTGTAGCATCACTGACTCGAAAGTACGACCGGGGAGGCTTGCGTTTAAAACGGGTTAACGTAAACGTAGTGTCTCTTCACCTGGTATATGATCAATTAACAGAAAACCCTAGTTAGGATAACTAGAAAGTAGAGTTGAAATAGTTGAAATAAATCCAGCCCAGAGCTCATCTTGACCAAGTGCTAAGGGTTCTTAGCCTCTTCTCAGGATGGGGCGGTATAAAGTGCAGAAAATAATATCTACCTATCTATCTTAATCCAGGACTTAAGCTTTCGCTTCGCCTTTCATTCGGGATAGGGTAGTAAAATCTAAAATTTTGCAGAGCTTTCGCACTATCTTAATCCAGGTCATAGGCTTTCGCCTCGCCTTTCATTCGGGATAGTATGAAATAATAAGGTTTTGAAAATAATTTTGAAAGCAGTTTCACGCTATCTTAATCCAGGACATAAGCAGAGCTTCGCCTTTCATTCGGGATAGTATGAAAAAAATAAAGGTGAGTAAAACTGAAAATAAAACAGTAAAATACTCAGAATTGAAATTGAAAGAGTCTATTTTATAAAGTCCAAAAATTATTACAACTTTCTAAAAAGCTGAAAAGAAAGCTAAAATATTACAACTTACAGAACTTTTGAATACTTGAAAGCTACTACCAGTTCTTTGTCAGAGAGCTGGGGAGTCCTAACATTCTTAAGAAGCTGCTAGTGTTCGAATAATTTACTCAGCCCTGCCCCTCTATTTATAGGAAAAAATAAATGCTTTTGGAAAAGCACTTTTGGAAAAGTTGCCAAACAGCTTATGGAAAAGCTGCCAAACAGCTTTTGCAAAAGCTGCAAATCTGCTTATAGGACAGCTGGCTATTGGACAGCTTGACACGTGGCGGTTTGGATATGGATGGAGCTGACTTGGCTGGCTGGATAAGAACTGCATCTGCTGATGGAAAAGCAGCTGATGGATAAGCTGGCAGCTGGCTGATTGAAAAGCTGCTGGTGGGCTGCTGATGAAAAAGCTGGCAGGTTGGCGGGTAGCAGGTTGAGCTGGCGGGTTGCAGGTTGACGGGTTGCGGGTTGCGGGTCCTGGAGAGTTGGCGGGTTGCAGGTTGCGGGTCCTGGAGAGTTGGCGGGCTGGAATAAATCCATTCAAAAAGTGCGCTGGCCTGGTCTCGATCCCAAGCATCCAGAGAGACCAACTAAACACCACTCCACTAGGCCAATTGATCTTTGTTGTTTGAAAGCTGCATATAATATATTTATAATATATAAAATACAGATTTTAATTATACTATAATTTTGACAATCTTATATTATTTTAAAATATAATTATATTATTTACAGATAATTAAAAATATTGTTTTAATAATATTTTATAAAAATTTTATTTAAAATATAATATACATAATATTACTTCTATAATAATTACTAATATTAATAATACTATACTTAACATATTATATTATAATATTATAAGTACAATGTAATTAATTTATATACATTATATTAACTTTTTTTTTTTTTTTTTACATTATTATTATTATTATATGTATTATTATTGTATAGATTATTAGATCCTATATATATATATTTTTAAAATAACATGACGGTTCAGCTCCGTTCAGGCCGTCCAAACCGTCGGATCGTGAACATTACCACAAAACATAATATAGTAGATTAAAGTGATGGTTAAAATTGACAAACAAACTAATTGAAAAATAAAACTAAAAACAAACCGTTTATTTAAGTTTTTTACATGAAGTATTACAAACTTAAATTAGAATTGATATTAAAACATAGAACAAAACATGTATAAATAATCACTCATCACACCACATGGGCACTACCTGAAGAGGTTACAACAGAGGCAGACGGCTTGGAAGAGTCACCGGAGGGGCGAAGATGAGGATGCTTCGTCCAGCAGCGTTCGAAAGTATGTCCGGTGCGGCCACAATGAGAACAGAGGTAGCGGGAGGAAGCACGGCCGCCAGACTGGTGACTGCACTCCCAGAGCCACTCCGCTGAGTGTGATGAGAATAGTTGTCCGGTGGTGGAGAAGGAGCGGGCAAAAGTGGGCGCTGAAGGAGGGAGGTGACAGCAGCGATGCGGGCAGCGGTGGCATCTAAAGTGGGAGATTCGGCCTCACCCAGAATTTGCTGGCGGATCATGTCATAAGTATCAGGAAGCCGGAGTAGATAACACACAACCAGAAGTTCCTGGAAGTGCTTGTGTTGTTGAGCCAAATCCGCAGAAAAGGGGCAATTCTGAAGAATCTCAGCCCCAAGAGCCTGGACCTGTTGGTAGGCAGTAGCAGGAGACAAGGTGGGACGGGCAAAGAGGTCTGCATACAACGTATAGATGCGGGAAGTCTGAGCCCCTTTGGAGTACAAAGCGGCAAGATGAAGCCAAGCGGCCTTGACCGTTTCATCATGACGTATGACGGGAAGGCACTCATCAGAAAGACTGTTCGCGAGTCAAGTACGCACAAGCGCGTCACTTGCATCCCAGTCATCAAAGAGAGGTGAAGTGATAGGAGGTGGGTCATCAACGAGATGGTGGCGTTTGCGTTGTGAGCGAAGAAGAAAGGTGAAAGAGACGCTCCAATCCGGGTAGTTGGAGCCAACAAGCTTGGAAACGGTCCCAAGGTTCCCGGAAGGAGTAGGAGGAAGAGGCGGAGCCGGATTGGCGACAGGGGTGGTGGCATTAGAGGCATCAGAAAAAGCCATAGGAGCTGGAAACAAAGGAAGCCGGGCGGTTAGGTAACAAACCGCACGGATAGGAGAAAGAAGGGCGGCAGCGGTCACAAGGGGATAAAACCAGCGGCCAGAAAAGCCACGACCTAGCTGCAGACAAACAGAGGGGAAGAAGTCGAACGACTAGAGGACAGGCCGCGCGAACAGAAGAAGTCGAACGGCTAGAGAACAGGCCGTGCGAACAGAGAGCAAACCGGCGCAACAAGCCGCGCGGATAGTAAGACACAGAATCAGGAGGAGTAAATCGAGTCCTCTGATACCATGTAAAAAACCGAACAGAAACAAACCGAAATGGTTTTAAACTGAACTTTATTATCCGAAAAAGGTATCTATTACAATGGTATGCCCTCCCTTATATAGAATGGAGAGAGATGAGAGAATACAAATAAGAGATGTGGGACTAAAAATTACAAGTAAAGCGGACTATACACAATAAACCGCACAAGCCGCGCGGTTAGAAAGAAGGGCTAACCGCACGGCTACCACAAGAGAAGCAGAGAGGTCTCCTGTGAAGATCGCTAGACCGCCCGGTTTACAAGCCGGCGAGTCAAACCGCCAGACCGCGCGGTCTTCAACCCGCCAAGACAGACCGCCCGGTCACCAACTTCAACAGTTCTATGGTTTAAATGACCTAATCGCTTATGCCATAAAACATTAGGTCTACAAACAGAATTGAATAGGCAAATGTCTACATCTGTTGAAAGAAAATCTACTAGATAGATGTTACCTTTCCTTTTACCTGTCAACACAGTTGTGTTGTCCTCTGACTTGATCTTGCATAATGCTTTGTTGAAAGTCACCTGGTAGACTTCATCACATAGCTGACTGATGCTGATCAAATTGTGCTTCAGTCCTTCCACATAGGCTACCTTCTTGAATGTCACTGTCCCAATCTGGACTGCACCATATCCTTTAGTTTGTCCAAAGTTTGAATCACCAAATATGACTTTGGGTCCAAGCTTGGCTTTAAAGGATGTGAGGTTGTCCTTGTTTCCTATCATGTGCTTAGAGCACCCACTATCCAAATATCATTGTTGGTTTGATGTTGGATAGGTCTTCACCTGCACATAAAATAATTCATTTATTTTTGACCCAGTTTACCTTGGGTCTAGGTTGATAACCTTTAAACTCAAAAATAAAAGACATCCCAGGTTGACTGTTATAACCTTCAGGATGATATCTCCTTGGAGGTATTATCCATTCAGTATAAGGGTAAAAGCTTTGGGATGAAGGACCCCTAGGTTTGGATTTTGATTTGCCCTTGAAAGAATTTCCAGAGCTCTGATCTCTGTTCGACGATCGTGGAGCTGCGTTCGACGATCTTGGGTCAGATCGTCGAGCTCCGTTCGACGGTCGACTGTGGTAGAGTTCAAGAATTTGAGATCGTCGATCTACGTTCGGCGATCGTCGAGCTCCGTTCGACAATTTCTGCTGGAACTTAGATTTCTTAGGCAGATCAGAATTTTTCCTAGCTACCTCTACAACTCTCTTCCCTTTATCAGAAATGAACTTGATTGGGGTTGTTAGAACTATAGGTTGGCTGGATGAGGCACCCAAGCCCAGTGTACTATTGAATCTGGAGTTCACTGTGCTTGTGATGTCCATCAGCTTGATACTTCTCCCATTAAGGGATTTTTCAAGCTTCTTGGCCTCTGATAGCTCACCTTTCAGTGAAGCTATCTGCTCCCTACAGCACTCCAACTCCTTTGAGAGTTTGAGGTTTTTTGATTTTAAGAAACTATGTTCAGACAATTGATTTCTAAGAGAGATAATTTCCTTCTCAGATTTTAGTAAGTCTAAACATAATGCTTTAAACTCAGATTTAAAGTCCTCTGAATTGAAATCAAAATAATTAATTACTTGGTCCTCTTCAAGTTGAGTCTCTGAGTCTGACTCTGACTCTTCTGCATCTGAATTATGTTGAGAGGCATTGATTGCCATCATGCAGAACTCCTTCTCTTTAGCATCAGCTTCATCATCACTTGAGCTGGATGAAGCTTCTGATTCCTCTTTAGTATCACTCCAGGATTCAGCAACAAATCCCTTACTTGTGTGTTTGTTCTTGCTGGAGGAGGGTTTGCCATTGCCATTCTTCTTGAAGTCCTCATCTCTTCTTCTTTCTTTCTTATCCTTTTTGTCCTTGTTTTTGTTCTCTGGACAGTCAGGTACAATGTGCTCTGGTTTCCTGCAACCAAAGCAAACAATTTCTTTATTATTTAACTTATCATACCTTGGCTTATCATGCTCTTTGTATGATCTCCTTCTGAAGTCCTTTCTGGCCATCTTGTAAAATCTTTTGGCCAATAGACTGAGCAACTCATCATTGCCTGTGACTTTGTCTTCAGGCTGATCTTCAGTTGCTTTGAAAGCTATTGTCTTTTTTTTCTTGTGGCTGGTGAGGCAACCTTCTGCTCTTCTTCTCTATTCTTAATGAGCAGCTCATAAGAATTGAGCTTACCCAAAAGAGCTTCTGTGGTGATCTCATTCAAACTTCTGGCATCCTTGATTGGCCAGATTCTTGAATCCCAAGTGCTTGGGAAGCACATTAGGATTTTGTCATTAAGTTCAGTCAGTGAGATCTCCTTATCCTGAGTCTTCAGTTCATTGACTATCAAACTGAGTCTATTGTACATATCTCCAACTGACTCAGCTTCTCCCTTCTTGAAATTTTCATATTGAGATATGAGATGGGATCTCCTGTCCTTTCTTTCATCAGCTGATCCTGAGACTATTTCAGAGAGCCTATCCCAGATTTCCTTTGCTGAATTGCATTCAGCCACCTTTTGGAAGATGTCATCAGACATAGTTTGGGCTAAGATGTTCATAGCCTTTGCATCTGCAACCTTCCACTTCTTGATATCAGCATCTGTTCCTGATGGAGGTGGAACATCATTTGTACTTGTGTTCTCTGGAGGTCTTGGACAAACTATCAAAACAGAATTAAAAATGTCCTCGTCAATAGAATTCATGTATAATCTAATCCTTACTTTCTAAAGTGCAAACTTAGACAGATTGCACACTGGAGGTCTGGTGCTAGCATAATTTTTATTTTGGGCCATGATTTGTGAAGAAATAATCTAATAATAAAATCTACAACAAGCAGATCTAACTAGGAATCTTTGGGTTCAGGTGTTAGCCTGTGCAACCCCCAAGGTGTGGTATGCATAACCAACCTGGCTTTGATACCAATTGAAAGTGTGAGCTAGATCTGATATACTCTAGAGGAGGGGTGAATTGAGTATGGTGCTTAAAAACTTTTTACAACTGTTGTTGTAATCTGAGTGAACAGGGAAGAAAATATTAAATCTAATCACAGAACCTATCTAATCATAGAACCTATCTAATCACAAACTATAAAAGAAACTAATCACAGATCAATCATAGCCAGAAACAAAAATAGAGACAAGCAAGCCAGAAGGCACAAGGAGCTATAGTGGTTCCCCTAAACTTGGGTACATCCACTCTTCTACCACCCTAGGTAGGAATCCACTACATGATGAGTTTAGCAGGTGTCCTGGGCACCAATGAGCTTTTGATAAGGTGCTCAAAAACCAAACCAGATTTTTTGATTAGGTGTCTTGCCACCAATGAGCTTTTGATAAGATGCTCAAAAACCAAGCACAAACTTTTGAAGGGAGTTTGAGAAACCCTTTACAGAGATGGGGATGAGAGAGTGATGGAAGTCTTCTCTTTCTCAAAGCAGCTGAGAAGACTATGTGGATTTGGATGTTGTCAAAGCTCCCCCTGAGTTCTTGAGATGTTCAGGAAATGAAACTTTGTTGTAGGGTGATAGGCCTTCAGAAGTTGATCTCCAGCAAATGATAATTTCAGCAACAGCTGAAATGTTAGGTGTCTGGAGTCTTGAATGATGTTGGCCTTGAACACTTGAATCAAAAGAGATCTGAAGATTTCAGTTGTTTGATCTCCTTTTGGTTGTGTGTTCTTGTATGAATTCTTCTAGACAGAGAATGTCTACAGCTCTTTTTCTTTCTCTTGAGAACAGTTGGTGTTGAGAGAGATGTTGTTCCAGAGAAAAAAATTGTTCTTGTTCTTATTGTTCTGCTTATCTGTGTTGTGAGAGATTCAAAAATCTTGTATATTATTCCCTGGTTCTGAATAGAAAAAGATCCTCTGTCAAGAATAGTCGTTGGTCTGTCATTAATTGACTTCCTTAATTGCAATTGTCTTCTGGGGGAAAGTCCAAAGAAACATTCCTTGATAATCTCTTGAAACTTGGTCCAGAATAAATGAAAACGGCTACAAAATCTTCTGAATTAATTGCTGAGAATAACTCCTTAACTGTTCTGAATTTGAATCTTGAAAACCATTTAACTCTTCAGAAAAACGTCGAACTGAGCTCTACTATCGTCGAACTGAGCTCAGCGATTTGGATTTATACAGCAACAGAGATCGTCGATCTGAGCTCAACTATCGTCGAACTGAGCTCAGAGATAGAGAATCAATACTGGAGTCAAGATCGTCGAACTGAGCTCGAAGATCGTCGAATGGAGTTCGACGATTTGTTGAAGTTGAGCTCAGCGATCGTCGAATGGGGTTCGACGATCCGTCGAAGTTGAGCTAGACGATCGTCGATTGGAGTTCGACGATTCGTCGTACTGAGCACGACGAAATAACTTAGTCTCCAAACTGAAAAACCTTGGTCTTGAGGGCAGCTTCCAAACCTAACTAGTAACCCTTAGACTCAATCCTAATTGACCTTCAGATCTATACAATGAGGTCAAAAACAGGTTTCCTAGAGACATAGTGATCCTGACCCAAATTAGTAATAGGGTGTTCCAACAAAGGACTTGTTCGTGTTGGCGACAAGCTCCTATGTTGAGAAGATGAGGGAAAATGACAGTGTTGTTATCTGGGATGAGAGGTTGGGGCATGTGGTGATGGATAAGCTGAAGGTTATGATGGCAAGAGGCCTGGTGATAGGCATGTCTAGTCTTTCATTTTTTTAGAGACAGTCATGTCTATGTGGAGTGTTAGTATGGTAAGGCTCATCACCTTTCATTTAACAACTCACAGACCAGATGCAAGACACCATTAGAGTGCATCTGTGGTGATTTAACAGGACCGACTGTCACCGCCAATATCAGAGGTAGCAGGTATATGCTGCTTTTAGTTAATGATTATACGAGGTATACTTGGGTATACTTTATGAAGGAGAAGTCAGAGGCGTTCGGGAAGTTTATGGAGTTCAAGGAGCTCATGGAGGGCCAGCTCGTTCTGCAGATCAAGAATTTGAGAACTGACAATGGAGGAGAGTTCAAGTCAAATGAGTTCTCCAATTTCTGCCAAAAACACGATGTAACACCTCCCCTATAATGACTGTATAATATGGGTCCGCCCGGGGCCCCACAACATACAAACTCCACAACTTTAGCATTAAAAGATGATATGAACTACCCAACTCAAAAGTCAGAATAAAAATAGCAGAAACAAAACAATCAAGACTAGAAATTATCCACAAAACTGAGAGTACTAAAATGGCCTTAGGGCCTTACACAACATAAGTCCAAGACTGAAGCATCATTAAACAATAGTAACGTGCACATGCACTCCTAAGCTACCTCGGCATGCAAGCCCTATTAAATTTCATGGAGCATAACATTCAATCAGAATACATGCAAATAATAGAAAGATCACTTCATGTGGCTTAAGCCTTTTTGGCCGGCGAGCTTTGCTTCTGCTTGCGATCCTTGCCCTGTAAAAATTTGGTTGTAACGTGGGTCAGCATATACTGACCTCAACTATGTAACCAACATATCTCCTCTCGGCCGTCCCTAGCGGACCCCGAGGCACTTCATCACCATACAGGTCAGCACTTCGTATGCAAAATACAATAACATGTAAAGCTATAAAACATGTTTGGATGTCTCATACAATAAACACGTTTTTATATTAAGCATATAGTAAAAGGGGCCTACAATGCAGCATGAATGCAATCTCAGGTTTCACCTAAGGCACCCTAAAGCGTATGCTTCTAACACACCATCACATCGAGTACTCTAAATTCCCCATTGGCGTTCAAGCCGCAAACACGAGGGTACTCTAAATTCTCCCAAACGACATACAAACCGCAATCACAAGGGTACTCTAAATTCCCCCAAACGGCATTCAAGCCACCACACAAACAAACCGATAAGAAACCTTGCTAGACCCCACCGGTCGCGACTACCCTGGCCCGGCTCCAATATTGGGATCAAGTCCACCGAAGGAGACCCAGCGGGACCCGGCTGGAATCGTCCGGGCTTGCCCAAAGCTCGGCATTCTCGTCAGTTCCACAGAAGGGGGACTTGTCTCGTCGGGACACTCTCCACACATGAATTTACAACGTCACGGGCTAGCCAGCCGACCGCAAGACAAATCACGGCTTAGCACATCACAATCCCACGCCTTTCCCACCTAAATCCACTGTTTGTACCGTAACGTCCCCGTGCCCCAAGGAAACCATCTACCGTCACAACGGAGCTAACCTTGTACGGTTCCGATTAACATTACCGTGCCCCAAGGAAACCATCTACCGTCACAACGGAGCTAATCTTGTTCGGTTCCGCATACGCATACTCACGCGAAATGAGGGGGAAACATACAACATCTCAAACAGCATCTCACTGCTATGCATCATCAACGAGTCGGACTAACGGTTGCGACTGCGGCTTCACCCACAATGCCTAATCTACTAACGGAGCAGATCTCTAATGCAATATCATGTAGGGGACGGACACAATCGACCCAGTGGCTCCTCTTGAACCATGGCAACCCAAATGCCTCTCGTTTGAGAGATCTGGTGTCTATATGCTTGAAATAAAATAAAATAAAAGGAAAAGATGTCATACACGCATCCTATAACCGAGAGGAGAAGTGTCATTATCTTACAACTCCTCTTCTTAGCCATGAAACCCTGTTTTGCACGGATGAAAACGAGCGTCTTAGCGTCCTCTTCACGGATCTGGCCTCGGAATGACGATCGGAGGTCAGAAACTCCGTCAATGGCAGAAGAAAGCTCTCTTCTTCCTCCTCTCACTCTAACCTCAAACCCTAGCCTTCACTCAAAAAGGAGAAAGAAGATGAATTGATAAGGTTCTCAGCCCCTTATATGCACTCTGGAGGAGAGTCTTGGGCCTTAGGATTGAATTCTAAATGAAATCGGACGGCTATAAAGCCAAACGAAGGAACTGCTTCCGTTCACTACCGCCGGGCGGTAACTACCTATCGCCGAGCAGTAGGTTCCCTAGCGCTCGGCCAGAAAATAATGTTGCGCTAACGCCTGCGATAAGGCTAACGCCGCGCGGTAGCATTTTTCTCGAGAACTCAACGTTTTCTCGAAAACTCAGCTTTTGACGAACTGGGCACTTCGTTCGACGTTCGACGAAACAGGGCTATCGCCGGACGATAGCCAGTATCATCGGGCGATAATCCTCCAGCGCTTGACGAACAGATCTTCGATCGACGCTCGACGAAACGGAGCTATTGCCGAGTAGTACCTAGCTAGTGCCACGTGCTGGTACTCAACGCTCTCAGCGCTTGGCCACTCAACGCTCTCAGCGCCTGGCCACTCAACGCTCTCAGCATCTCGCCACTCAACGCTAAGCTACCGCCGGGAGGTAACGACTACCGCCGGGAGATAACTTCCAAAGACTCAAGTTTGAAAACTGGGGTGTTAAAACTTCTCCTCCCTTAAAAAAATTTTGTCCCCAAAATTAATCTTCATGCAGGAAGACATCAAGAAAATTGTTGCAACATATTAAAGTTTTGTTACAACAACCCACCCAGACCAATATCATTCAGGAAATCATCAACAATAAAGTTTCTACAAGGAAAAACATTGATACGACAATGTTATAGGAACGACTCCATTCATAAAGGCAACAAAAAGATTGCTGCACATATCAAAACACTGTTCCAACAACACTATGCAAACAACTTCGGATAGTCCTCGCGAATTACTTGCTCATGCTCCTAAGAGAACTCATCTCTTTGTTGTCCCAACGCACCTTTACGAGCTTCACCTCTTTGT
This sequence comes from Platanthera guangdongensis, assembly GCA_039583875.1. Lineage (NCBI taxonomy): Eukaryota > Viridiplantae > Streptophyta > Magnoliopsida > Asparagales > Orchidaceae > Platanthera > Platanthera guangdongensis. The sequence goes on from CM077160.1 coordinate 134,885,791, forward strand.
TTCGTAACTGCCGAACTTCTGAATCCTCTATGCTCACCGGACATACTTTCGTCCCCAAATCCTCTTCTATCGGCACCGTCATCGGTTCAATCACCACAATAGCCTCCACCAAGGCTTTCCTCAAGATGGAGACATGGAAAATGTTGTGTAATCCACTCAGCTCTGTGGACAACGCAAACCGGTAAGCTGATTCTCCAGTGTGTTCAAAAACTTCGAACAACCCCAAAAACCTCGGACTCAACTTATTGAGTCGGCGAATCCGCGAAATGCCTTTGAACGACTTGATCTTGTGATAGACCTGGTCTCCTACCGCAAACTCCACATTCCTATGGCAAGCATTAAAATACTTTGCTTGCTGGTCCTGGACAACCTTCATGCGCTCCTGAATGGTTTGCACCAACTCTCATGCATCAGCCACCACTTCTTTTCCCAAACGTTTGGTGTCTCCCGCCTCTATCCAGGACATTGGCGTTCGACACCGCCTTCCATACAAAGCTTCGTATGGCATCATTTTTATACTAGTTTGGTAACTGTTATTATAGGCGAACTCTACCATGAAGAGCTGATCTTCCCACTTCTTCCCAAAGTCAAGTGTACACGTCCTCAGCATATTCTCCATTGTGCAGTTTGTTCTTTTTATTTGTCTATCAGTTTGAGGATGGAACGTGTTACTGAACTTAAGCATCATGCCCAGACTTTTCTGAACCAACCTCCAGTATTTGGACGTGAAACGTCCATCACGATCACTGACTAAACTCATAGGAATCCCATGTAGTCGCACAATGTTGCGAACATACAACTCTACCAGCTTCTCCACACTGTCCTCTTTACGATTTGGGATGAAATGGGTCAATTTGGTCAAGCGGTCCACAATCACCCAAATCGCGTTGTTACCCTGTTGCGAATGAGGTAAGTCGTGCACAAAATCCATGGAGAGGTCAGCAAACTTCCATTTGGGAATCGGAAGAGGCTTCAGGAACCCGCCCGGCTTTTGACACCCAGCCTTCACTAAGGCGCAGGTTTGACATCGACTCACGTACAAAGCTATATCGCGCTTCAAACCAGGCCACCAAAAATATTTATTCATATCCAAGTACAAATTTGTACTACCCGGGTGAGTGGAGTGCTTCATAAAGTAAGCCTCAAACATCAACTCCTCGCGGAACTTGCCAAACTGTGGTACACAAATCCTTCTGTCCTTCCTCAAGATCTCGTTAATCATCTTCAGGCGCTACCCTCGCCCGTGTACGCTTCCACCACGAATGGATGCAACTCTTCATCCAAACTAGTCGCTTCCTGTATATGATCGGATAGGTCATTTTGTAACTCGATCTAGTTCAATCGAGCCATGCTTGACTTGCCTCTTGTTACGCACTCAATGCCAAGGGACTCACAGTCCCGCATCAACCGCTCATCATGAGCTTCGATCCAACTCCCTTGATAGAGTATTTCCTACTCAAGGCATCCGCCACCACATCGGCTTTGCCTGGCGTATACTGAATCGCCACTTCGTAGTCACCAAGGAACTCAACCCATTTGCGCTGCCGCATATTCAAGTCCTTTTGGTCTAGAAGATACTTCAGGCTTTTGTGGTCCGTGAAGATCTCCACCTTCGCACCATATACATAGTGCCGCCACAACTTTAGTGCAAAAATTACCGCCGCCAACTCCAAGTCATGGACGGGGTAATTCCACTCGTAAGGCTTCAACTGGCTAGACCCAAAGGCTATCAAACTGTCATGCTGCACCAACACGCATCCTGATGCGTCACTGAAAATCTGAAATCCTTCAGTCCCATTAGGCAGACTTAGGATTGGAGCTGTCATCAGTCTTTCCTTCATGGTGTCAAACATCTGATTGCACTATTGCGTCCACACAAACTTCTGATCCTTACGAGTTAGAGAAGTGAGGGGTAGAGCTATCCGCGAAAAGTTTTCCACAAACCTTCTATAGTACCCAACTAGTCCAAGGAAACTTCAGACTTCCGCCACGGTTCTCAAAACTAGCCAATCCCTGATGGCCTCCACTTTTGTAGGATCCACCGCCACCCCATCACCACTAATCACATGGCCCAGAAATGCCACCTTATCCAACCAGAACTAGCACTTTGAGAACTTTGCATAAAGCTGGTTCTCTCTCAACACTTGCAATATTGATCTCAAGTGAGTCTCATGCTCCGCATCCGATTTGGAGTATACCAAAATATCGTCGATAAAGATGACAACGAAAGAGTCCAAGTATTCACGAAATACTCGATTCATCAAATCCATGAATACTGATGGTGTGTTCATCAACCCAAACGGCATCACCGAGAACTCGAAATGACCATACCTAATTCCAAAAGCCATCTGGGGTATGTCCTCATCTTGAATCCACAACTGATAGTATCCTGACTTCAAGTCCAACTTAAAATACACCACTGACCCCACCAACTGGTCGAATAAGTCGTCTATCCGAGGAATCAGATACTTATTCTTGACAGTCAATGTATTCAACTCTCGGTAGTTTATGCACAATCACATACTACTGTCTTTCTTCTTCACAAACAACACTAGCGTGCTCCAAGATGAAGAAATTGGTCTAATATATCCCTGCTCTAACAATTTCTGCAACAATACTTTGAGTTCGGCCAACTCTTTTGGTGTCATCCTAAAGGAGGATGTGACACCGGCCTAGCCTCTAGCACTAACTCAATCGAGAAATCGATCTCCCAATGAGGAGGTGCTCCAGGAAGCTCCTCGGGAAACACATGCTTGAACTCTGTCACTGCCGGCATATCTCCAAGTGACAGCCTGGAAAGGCGAACCTCCAGCAATGCTACAAGAGCTACTCCTCCCTGGTTAACTGCCCGCACCAACTACATGTCCGAAATCAGGGAGCATGCCACTCCACTAAGGTCCTCAAACGTAACTTTTGCCTGCCCTTCACTTCTCAGGGTCACTATCTTAGATGGGTAGTCAATACTGACACGCTGCTCTGCAAGCCAGTCCATTCCCAATAACAAATCGAACTCAACCAATGGTAGAACCGCCGCTACCAACGTGAAGTCAACTCCATCCAGACTCCAACAAATGCACCTCTTCGCCCCTATAGTCATGGATGACCCATTGGGCATGCGCACCTTCAACTCTGCGTCCGCCGAGAATGGCGCAACTCCAATCCTCCAGATAAAACTTTTCGCAAGGAAGGAGTGCGTAGCTTTGTATCAAACAATACCCTGGCGGGGTACCCAAAAACTAACACAAAGCCTAAAACATAGGCAACATACATAAACAATTTTGAAAGTCTAAGATAAAAAGATTAACTCAAACTTTCATAACTGTCACCACATCGGGTTGGCGGATCGCTTCCTGTTGCCCACGGTTATACGCCCTTGGCTGCACGGGTTGGAAACAAGAAGCGCTAGACTCCGCCATCTTTCGTTTCTCTGTTGTGTTGGGCCCGGAGCGCACCGACTGTTCTTATCTCAGCTCCTGCTCCGAGCCACCTTCAGGACAGAAACGAGCTATGTGGCCCGGTTTGCCATACTTATAGCACGTTCGTGGTCCCTTGAAGCGAGACCCCACTGACGCCGTACTAACCTTCTCTCAATTCTTGTAGGGATGAGATTTCTTCTTCCACTTACTCTCGTCAGTTCGTCCTTGAGATTGAGAAGACTTTCCTTCTCCTTGCTTGACCGCAAAACCCTTTTGACATTGGGTTCGCTCCAACTCGCTCTCCAACGTTCTTGCAGCCTCAACCAGCTCATTGAAACCAGCATTCTTCATAGATATGATGGGTTGCCTCAGATTATCCCCCAATCCGTGGTAGAAGAGGTTGTCCCTCTCCACATCATCAGCCATGGTTGTTCCAGCATAACGACCCAACCGAGTAAACTCATGAACATACTCGTCCAATGTTTTGTCCCGCTGCACCAAGTGTAGAAATTGCCTCTGAAGGGCTAACCTTGTCGATGCGGGAATGTACTTTTTCAAGAAATCGTTTCCGAATTCCTCCATGGTCGGGGTGTGACTGGGAAACTGGCGACCGCTATGGCTCACCTACCACAACTTAGCATCGACCTCCAACAAGAAACTTGCAAACTCAGCATGCTTCTAGTCGCACAACTAGACACAAGGACACTCATTGTCCCGTGATACTCTATGTGCATAACTTCTTAACACAAATCATTTAGGACATTCGTCCACGAAGACATACCTTGGACAATAACCTGGTTCTGATACCAAATTGTGATACATCCCCTATAATGAACGTAAAATATGGGTCCGACCGGGACCCCACAACAAACAGACTCCACAACTCCAGCATTAAAAGATAATATGAACTACCCAACTCAAAATTCAGACTAAAAGCAGCAGAAACAAAACAATCAAGACTAGAAGTTATCCACCAAACGGAGAGTATCAAAATGGCCTTAGGGTCTTACATAACATAAGTCCAAGACTTAAGCATAATTAAACAATAGTAATATGCACATGTACTCCTAAGCTACCTCAGCATGCAAGCCAGATTATATTTCATGGAGCATAACATTCAATCAGAATACATGCAAATAATAGAAAGATCACTTCATGTTTATTAGGCCTTTTTGGACTCTGTGCTTGCTCCTGCTTACGATCCTTGCCCTGTAAAAATTTGGTTGTAACGTGGGTCTGCAAAGGCTTACCTCAACTGTGTAACCAACACATCTCCTCCCGGCCATCCCTAGTAGACCACGGGGCATTCCATCACCATGCAGGTCAGCACTTTGTATGCAAAATACAATAACATATAAATCTATAAAACATGTTTGGATGTCTCATACAACAAACATGTTTTTATGTTGAGCATATAATAAAAGGGGCCTACAATGCAGCATAAATGCAATTCCGGGTTTCACCCAAGGCACCCTAAGCGTATGCTTCTAACACATCATCACATCAGGTACTCTAAATTCCCCATCGGCGTTCAAGACGTAAACACAAGGGTACTCTAAATTCCCCCAAACGACATACAAACTGCAATCACAAGGGTACTCTAAATTCCCCCAAACGGCATTCAAGCTTCCACACAAACAAACCGATAAGAAAACTTGCTAGACCCCACCCGTCGCAATGACCCAGGCCCGGCTCCAATATCGGGATCAAGTCCACCGAAGGAGACCCAGCGGGACCCAGCTGGAATCATTCGGGCTTGCCCAAAGCTCGACATTCTCGTTAGTTCTATAGAAGGGGGACTTGTCTCGCCGGGACACTCTCCACACATGACTTTGCAACGTTACGGGCTAGCCAGCCGACCGCAAGACAAATCACGACTTAGCACATCACAATCCCACGCCTATCTCGCCCAAATCCACCGTTCGTACTGTAACGTCCTCGTGCCCCAAGGAAACCATCTACCGTCATAACGGTGCTAATTTTGTCCGGTTCCGATTAACGTTACCGTGCCCCAAGGAAACCATCTACCGTCACAATGGATCTAACCTTCTCTAGTTCTGCATATGCGTACACACGCGAAATGAGGGGTGTAACATACAACATCTCAAACGGTGTATTTCCGCTATGCATCATCACCAAGTCGGACTAACGGTCGCGGCTGCGGCTTCACCCACAATATCTAATCAACTAACTGAGCGGATCTCTAATGCAATATCATGTCGGGGATGGACACAATCGACCTTGTGGCTCCTCTTGAACCATGACACCCAAATCCCTCTCATTTGAGAGATCTGGTGCCTATATGCTTGAAATAAAATCAAGAAAAGGAAAAGATGTCATGCATGCATCCTATAACCGAGAGGAGAAGTATCGTTACCTTACGACTCCTCTTCTTAGCCATGAAACCATGCTTTGCACTGATGAAAATGAGTGCCTTATCATCCTCTTCATGTCTCTAGCCTCAGAACGACGATCGGAGGTCAGAAACTCCGTCAATGGTGGAAGAAAGCTCTCTTCTTTCTCCTCTCACTCTAACCTCAAACCCTAGCCTTCACTAAAAAAGGAGAAAGAAGATGAAGGGATAAGGTTCTCAGCCCCTTATATGCACTCTGGAGGAGAGTCTTGGGCCTTAGGATCGAATCCTAAATGAAATCGGATGGATATAAAGCCAAACGACGAAACTGCTTTCGTCCGCTACCGACGGGTGGCAACTACTTACCGCCGAGCGGTAGGTTCCCGAGCGCTCGGCCAGAAAATAATGTCGCGCTAACGCCGACGATAAGGTTAATGCCACGCAGTAGCATTTTTCTCGATAACTCAATGTTTTCTCGAAAACTCAGCGTTCGATGAACTGGGCACTTTGTTCGACGTTCGACGAAATAGGGTAATCGCCGAGCGGTAATCCTCAATCGCACGATGAACAGATCTTCGATTGATGCTCAACGAAACGGAGCTATCACCGAGCGGTACCTAGCTAGCGACGCACGCTAGCACTCAATGCTCTCAGCTCCTAGCCACTCAACGCTCTCAGCGCCTGGCCACTCAATGCTCTCAGCGTCTCGCCACTCAACGCTAAGCTACCGACGGGCAGTAACGACTACCGTCGGGCGATAAATTCCAAAGACCCAAGTCTGAAAACTGGGGTGTTACACATGATATCTGGAAAGAGATTACTTGTACGCATACTCCACAAAATAACGGAGTTGTAGAGTGGAAGATTTGTCATTTGACAGAGACCTGCAAGTGCTCACTTCATACAAAAGTCATTTCCATGATTTTTGGGCGGAGGAATGGCCTGTGCGATATATGTCATCAACTGGATGCCCCTCAGTCCTAATAACATGAAGTCTCTATATGAGCTGATGTTTAAGGAAAAGCTCAGTGTGGAACATATTTTGGTGTATAAGTTTACCTACTATGTGCATGTTCTAGATGCTCTCAAAACGAAACTAAATGTGAAAGCAAGGAAGCTAGTTTTCGTCGGTTATGATGAGATGAAGCAAGGTTGGAAATGCATGGATCCCAAGACACGGAAGTTTGTTGTTTCTAGGGATGTGGTATTTGATGAGCTGGCATAATACCAGGGTAGGTCCTCTATGGAACTACAATAGAGCGGGGGATATGGAGGCATGGTGAAGCTCTTCAGGATCTTCTGGTGGAGTTGCATGTATCACCAAGTGCTATAGTTATTTCTAGCTCTAAGGCATGTGCTTCTAGATAAAGAAGTAGGGGGAGAGATGCTCCAAGTGTGCCCGGGATCAGAGCTAGCTCGGAAGAAGCAGCGAAAGTGGTGGATCAGGTTAAAGCCCTACAAAGGTCAAAAAAGACTATTATTCCACTGACTCGGTATATGGATGGGAACATGATGAGTTCTGTCTCATGTTTCTTCACAGGTCCCTTGGACGAGCGGGAGCCTTCATGCTTTAAGAATGCCACTGGCATTAAGACGTGGGAAGATGCTATGGATGAGAAGATGGCCACCCTTAGGAAGAACGAAACTTAAGATCTTGTGTCTAAGGTCGATGACATCACTCTTGTGACATGCAAGTGAGTTTATAAGTTTAAGAAGAAGGCTAACGGTAGTATCGAGCGACACAAGGCTAACGGTAGTATTGAGCGGCACAAGGCTCACCTTATAGCTCGAGGGTTATCATAATAGTACGAAGAAGACTATAAAGAGACGTTCAGTACTGTGGCCAAGATAACTTCAGTACAGGTGGTGATTGTCTTGGCGGCTTGCTAAGGGTGGAGGATTTGAAAACTCGACGTGAAGAATGTGTTCCTTTACAGAGAGATCTACAAGGACATCTTCATGGTGCAACCACCTGGTTATGTATTTTAAGAACATCCAGGACACGTTTGCAAGCTCAAGAAGGACCTCTATGGCTTGAAGCAAGCGCCTCAGGCGTGGTATAGAAAGATCGCAAAATACCTCTAGTTCTGTGTATATTTTGCTTCAAACTCGAACTCGAGTTTGTTTGTCAAGAAGAGGGGGAACTTGAAGTCTTGGTACTATTATACGTTGACGATATGATCATCATGGGGAATTCAAAGGAAGAGATAGCTAGGCTCAGGGCAGAGCTAGCTATTCAGTTTGAAATGAAGGATCTTGGGAGCTCCACCATTTCCTTGATCTCGAGTTTGAGAGGAAGAAGAGTGGTGTGTTTGTTTCCCAAAAAGACTATGCGGAGAGAATCATTAAGTGGTTTGGCATATGGGAAGGGAAGAGCAGTTGTACTCCTCTAGAGGTTGGTCTCAAGCTTCGACGTGATGAGAGAAGGGTTCTTCCAGATCCCATGGTGTTCTGGGCTCTCGTTGGGGTCTCATATATCTGACAATTATAAGGCTGTAAATCGCTTATGTTGTGGGCCAAGCAAGTCGGTATATAGCGGAGTCATAGAAGCTGTTGGGTTTTGTTATATGTCACAAGACTTGTGCGCAGTAGAATTAGAAACAAGAAAACTCAAAAGAAATACGAATCTAGCGATGAAAATTGATCAAGAAGTAATATAGCTGTAAATAAAATTATACCTTTGAGGGATTGAGTCAATACTCAACCAAGGTGCTCTGAAGAAGTTCAACGAACGCTAACGGCCGGAGTTCCGAGCGTAGAATAGTGTCCACGCCTCTACAAATATCCACACGAGCACGAATAGCCCTTAGACTTTTGTTACATAAGATCTTGGTTGGAAGAATGGATGCCCTCAATGTTTCCACGGTTTACTAGAACCGTTAAAGGAGAGGCGGCGATGACAAAGACGACGCTTAGGAAACGATTTCCGGCGAAGTAGTAGAATGGTGAACGGTCGGCGGCGAGAAGCAGCGATCACGACCTAGCAAAACAGTTCTGTCGGGAAGAAGATCATCTTGCTCGATTAGGTCAGAAGGAAAAATCATGTGTCACTGTCGGTTTTCTGTTTACATCATATATATACAGTAGACCGAAAACTTCTGATACCTGAAAACCACGCCGAATTGGACTTAAAGGAAATAAACCGGAGGAAACAAAATTCATCATATATACGTCGATATCCGATGAATCAAGAACCATTTGTCAAAATAACACGTATATACTAGACGAATCGAGACAGGGCAAACCGTCCAAGCAACAAGGCGATATACAATGAGTCAGAATCTAACTCGTCAAAACTGTCATGACAATACTCGACAAACCAAGTCCAATTCCTCAAGATAACATTACGATACTCGATGAACTGAAATAAACTCGTTGAGATGTCATCACTGTACTTGTCGAATTCAAAACTATTCGTCAAAACCTTATGACTATACTCGATGAATTTCCCTTGGATTCTGCTGACCACATACCTGATGACTCATATTCACAATATAGGTCCCGGAATGAAAATCCTTCACATCTAAAACGTCATAGGATTGGTCCTTCACTCATATTACATATGAGAAAGGCCAACATATACCTTTCCAACATCTCCAATGCACTAATGTGCGACCCTATAGGCTTATATTGCATTGGTAGTGAGACTACATGTTTGATCACTTCCAGATCACCATAGTAACACCAACAGAAGCCTCATCTGGTGGCGACAAAGAATATCCTGAAGTACGTGAAATCCACCTCAGATATGAGTCTCTTTTACGAGAGGGACACATACTTTAATGTGCATGATTACACGGATGTTGACTATGGGGGAGATTTAGACGATCTGAAGTTGACGTCTGGTTATGTCTTCATGTGTAGATTGGCAGATTTTTCATGGTGCAGTAAAAAGAAAGATCCAGTGTCTGTATCCACTACGGAAGCAGAATACAAGGCTTCGGCCTTGGTAGCTCAAGAAGTCATCTAGCGTAGTAGTTTAGTAGAGGACATCCATGAGGAGGTGCGAGATCCTACTCTGAAGGATCAAGCGCATAACCAACTGTTCCAAAAGCCCGGACTAATGGAAAGGGTGCTACTTAATTTCTTAAATAAGTAGAAGAGCGCCACGGGTCAAGTGAAGGAACGCCGGACCCAACAATCCCCCCCGGCGTCCAGCACAACCCGTCGGCTCAGAGGTGGAGTTACCACATGGCCCACATGGCTCAGAGGTGGGGTTACCACATGACCCACACGGCTCAGAGGTGGGGTTACCACATGTCCACGGTTTCACGGCTCAGAGGTGGGGTTACCACATGTCCACGGTTGCCTGACCCGCCGGACCCACACAGGTAGAAGGGAAAAATCAGGATTTAATAGCGCTCCCCCGGTCTTGAACCCGTGACCTGCTCTGATACCAATTGAAGGATCAAGCGCATAACCAACTGTTCCAAAAGCCAGGACTAATGGAAAGGGTGCTACTTAATTTCTTAAATAAGTAGAAGAGCGTCACGGGTCAAGTGAAGGAACGCCGGACCCAACATACTCTACTACATATTGACAATGAGAGTGCCCTCAAACTGGTTAATAATTCAGTTTGTCACACGCAAACAAAGCACATCGAGTTTTAGCATCACTTCATTCGCGAGAAGGTACTGGAGGGGTCTCTGATGGTTGAGTATGTGCAAAGCCAGGACAACATCGCAGATATATTTACGAAGCCGTTGTTTAAGGGATTGTTTAAACGATTACGTGGTTTGCACTGGCTGATTTCCATTTCCCACTTCAAGGGGGAGTGTTAAAATTATGAAATGGAACTGGGCAGTCTGATTGGGCAGACCGTATAGACCGCGAAGACCGATGTCGGCCTGGCGGCTGGGTTTTGGCGGATAGCCTGGTTTTGGCTATTGTTCTTCTTCCTGCAGTTTGGTTCAGCAAGTACCCTGGGAGGTAACCGGGCAGTTAGTGTTGGCAAACCGCCGCTATCGCGATTTGGCTGGTGAGACTGCGAAGTCGGCTTGGAGCTGGCAGGCTCTGGTTCGTATTGAAGCAGGCGTTTAGTGCAGATAGCATAGGCTAACCGCCGAGTTCGTTGTGGTCTACTCCCGCGGTTTGATACCTCAGTTCGCTGGTTGTGAGGACTTGTCACAGTATTGTGACAAGTCTAGTTTGGTTGCTTAGTCGCGAAGACTGCAGTATTGCGCGGTCTGGGTGCAGAGTCTGACATATCACCTTAGGCACTGTCTGGCTCAAGACGTGTGGCTGGATTTCTTAAATCCACGTGAACTGAGGATGTTGTTCGCATGTCTTCGCAGTCTGACACTGGTATCTGCACACTTGTGCGGACTGGTGGGGCTAGTTGTAGGATGACGTGCTGTTATCATATCACTATGGGCGGTGACCATACTCTCATTGTCGCCTATAAATAGGGGTCCCCGGATCGTCATCTATAATGTAAATAGTGAGAACTCAGCTCGCGGTTTGAACTTGCAGTTAAAATTTTTTAAACGCGCAACTAAATGAAGACTTGTATTGTGCAGGGTGTGTGGCTAGCACCGGGCGACTAGGCAACTAATTGGGAAGCTCGGTGTGGATCAGTTCGCGAATAGCAGTCGGTGGAATACAATAGTTTGTGGTTTAGGCAGCTTGAAGTCTCTTGCTCGGGGTTGCGGATAGTTCAAGAAGTTCGCCCGATTCATCATCGGGTAGACTAATTTCTAGTTCAACAGTATTAAAATAACAGGTAGTCCACGTGACTTGTGTTGCGGGTTGACGACTTGGCGGTTTCAACTGACTGGCTTGGAGGTTTGCAACTTGAGCGGTTACTGCCTTCAGACCGTCGTTTTCACTTTTTCCTGTAGTTTTTGTTTCCATCGGGTACATTGCAAAATCATGCCTTGCAATGTATGCCTCCCTCTGTAAAGAAGATTATTGATTGCATATTGAGACTCTTGTGTTTCTGTTGTTGCTAATTTCTAATTGGCTTTGATTTTGGTTGAGCGTTCATGTGATCTTGCTCAACTTCCATTTGAAAATTTTACATGGTATAAGAGCTATCTACCTGATATCTTGAAAATTTTACATAACTAAACAGTATTAATGAATTACTCCCCTCCATTACTAATTACTTAAATTCACAACATCATGAAACCTTCCCATCGTCAGAGCAAAACATCATCATATCGGTGTTGGACGGACTCCGGCCGACCGCGAAGGCCGACGAGCGGCAGGCGAGGTTGACGACAATGACGCCGTCCACGACATTGGGAAAAGACGACGGCGGCGGTCGTGGCGTTGGGAGAGGACGGCGGCGGCGACCGTGGCGTTAGGAGAATATGGCGTCGGCAGCCGGCGTTGCCCTCCAACGGCGAGACCCTTGGCCGACGATGGTCATGTTTGACCAGAGGAACTCGGCCGGCCATATGTAGAAGGTCGTCCGGCTGAGGGGAAGTGGAAGCCGCCCCTAATCGGGGTTGGAGGACAGAGGACGGGCGTCCAAGCTACCGCCCGTTCTAGGCGAAAGAAACGTTGCCCCTGATTGGGGCGGCTGTCGGTAGGGGACGGGTGGCCAAATGGTCTCCCGTCTTGGGCGAGAAAAATGCCACCCCTGACAGGGGTCGCAGCTGGCAGAGGACGAGCGGCCATTTGTCCGCCCATTCTGAGCGAGGAAAATTGCCCCCCTTGTTAGGGGCGGCGGTTGAGGATGGGCGGCCGAATCGGCCGCGCATCCTGGGCACCGAAGAAAGAGGGGGGATGATGGCCCATGCAGGTCCATCATCTCCGGAAGAAGAACGATCGGCCGTCCTTATTGGGCGGGCGGCGGGGCGGAAGGCCGGGCGGCCAGGTGGCCGCTCGGCCACGGCCGCGAGGCAGAGCTCACCTGCGCGCGGCTCGGGTTGTGCGCGTGCAAATGCGCGAGCACAAGAACCAACCACGTGCAGCACTGTGCGCGGGCCCTGACCACGCGCAACTGTGCCCGCGGTGGGGTGGGGTCGTGTGAGCTCGTTCGCGTGTGGCTCGCGTGCTGTGCACGGGCCCCGAAGCGCACTGTGCGCGAACGCCGCAGGCGACTCGGACCACGATTACTTATCCCGCGGTTCGATCAAACCCATTCAGGGATGCCCCATCAATTGTTCTTCCTTGTGTTTTTCCCCCTGAGTGAAGGACTATTGAGAGTGAGAGAGTACAACCCATGAAGGACTTTCAGGAAGAATAGGCAATGCCTCGGTGAAGGACTGCACGATCAGTACTATCTCGAGTTATCCCCTCAACCAAAAAAAACAAAATTAGTTCGGCTATAGTATATCTCTTTCAAAGCTTAGTATTTTTCTTCTACATCATTGTTAAGATTAGACACTTGATAATTGCATTTCCTCTTGGTAGTCGTTTTAAGATAATTTTTGCATAGCTCAAGTATTTAATGTATGATAACTTCAAATCTCTAAAATAACTCATATTTTATCAGGTCAATAATCTTTTATGAGAATTGATATTAACAGTTCATAAATGGCTATTCGCAGTCCACTTCTAGTCGCAGTCCATAGATTATAATCGTAGTCAAAAATAAAACTCGCAGTCCAAACAAAGTTCTTAGGTAGAATTAAAAATAAATAAAAGTCCAAGTACATAAAAAAGAACGGTCGGGACAACCACGCTTAACCAACTCCTCCTCTTTTCTTATAGCTTCCAAAGCAAAAGGTGATATAGATCCAAGTAGTTCAGTGTCCCGACGTGGTACAATGCTTAAATGAGCAAAAGTGTTGATTTAGAGCCCTCGTTGCGATCATCCGCAAGAAGAAATAAATAGAAAAATAGATAAATACTCGCATTTATATTGCCGAGTAACAGGTACTTTGCAATAAAATAGTAAATAACATAGTAACTCCACCAACATACCAGCACAAACTGCATATACGGTTGCTCTTTGTCTAAGCACCACCAAATATAGTAAATAGTAGAGTAACCGCATACAAAACTGAAAAGACATGTTTCAAGTTTTGTTAATTTTTGCAAATAATTATTATCAATACTATAAGATAATTGATGAAATATTTTGAATGTGTCAAAAAGTAAATGTGACATACCTTGAGTTTATGGATCACCCAAATTAACGATCCCATGCTTCTGCTCTTGAATCATGATACCTTTTCCATATTGAAAAAATAGGTGGTAGTGGTCTATTTTCATCCATTATCAATTGAATGAAATGATTCTCGTTGGTAAACCCAATAAATGATCTTTCGAACATCTGGAGGTGCTGAATATAGAGGGAGAAATGTGAAGGACTGAAAACGTGAATAATGAACCAAAGCTACATTGTAGCAGGATGCAATTATCAACCCCATATCTGGCATGGTCATCCACTTAGCAAATGGTGCCGGCGTTTCATTGCAATTAAGAGATAGTTGTAACTCTTGCTTCCTTACACTTCCATATATGCTTGTGTACAAGTTGTCATGATTGAGGAGTTCCAAAGAAAGTTCTTCACGAACTTGTAACCAATTATCCCCTTTATCCAATGCTAGGCCTAGAACCCGATAACCACAGTGGCCATCTCCGAGCACATTTATGGCATCCACTATATATTTTGTGATGTATGGTGGCATTTCCTCACGTACACTATTCAAAAAGGTCTTGCTACCAGGACATTTCCGTGTACTCCTTTTTGTAGGTTTCTTCTTCTTTAGGGGTTGTTCACCTTTCAAAAGTACATGCTCAAATAAAGAGAGTTCTCTTTTTGTTGATTTATAATCCGCATCATAATTCTTTGTGCTTCCCTTTGACCTACCCTTAAGCTTTTTTGGCACTAAAGGTTCATAAGTTTGTGATGTAGTTGGATCCATTAACTCACGAAGTTTTCTCTTTAACTCATTCTTTTGAATATCCGAAATGTTGTTATATTTCTCAAGTATAGCTTCCAACAGAATCTTTATATCATTAATTGACTCTTCCTCTTCCTTGACATTCGGTAAGTCTTGTGTTGTTGATTGAATTTGTAGTTGTTTCCAATGTTTGTGTATCATCCACAATGGGAAGGCACTTGAATTTTTAATATAATTTACCAACTCGTGCATGCACGGCAAACCCAATGTAAACCTTGTTTTGTGTAAGCATTGTACCACGTCAGGACAACCACGCTTAACCAACTCCTCCTCTTTTCATATAGCTTCCAAAGCAAAAAGTGATATAGATCCAAGTAGTTCAGTGTATAACGGTCCTCTAAAACCACTAACTACTTGAATTGAACTTTGTCCAAAAGACTTCTTTATTTCTGTGTGTTGAAGGTTTAACATTTGATTGAAACATTTCCACAATGTTGTCAAGTTTCCAATAGAAACTTCTAAAAACCTCTTTAGTTGATTGTGTCCACTTTCCACACGGTTTGTTGTAGAATTACCCAGGTGCATATACTTGTCTATCCAAGCAGAAACAAACAACTCCTTGTACGGCTCCACCCATGTCGTTACTACATAACGTAGTACATCTGGATATGTTTCAGAATATTTAGATCTCATGGAGTTAAATAACATATTAAAATCATGTATCGTTGGAGAATTCATGATTTGCTGCCAGTCATACAGAAACTCTTCGCAGTCCTTCCCTTTCTTGAAATATTTCTTACAATGTGCTACAATATTTCGATGAATGTGAAGTTGGCACAAAACAATCATGCATTGTGGAAATACATGTTTAATAGCATTCATAAGTGCTATTTCTCTATCAACGACCAACACATTTGGTTGAGAAGATTGGTTCAGTATGGATTTGAAATATTTCAGTGCCCATGTGTAGCTAGATTCAGTTTCATCAGATATAAAGGTGAATGCTGAAAAGAAAGTCAAATTAGTTGACGTTTGTCCGACAATAGATAAAAGTGGCAAACGATACCGATTTGTTTTGTAGGTGCAGTCTATGATGAACACAGCTGAAAAAATATTGCTTAGCTGAACAGATAACGGATGTGCAAAAAAGAGGCTCTCCAAATGACTAGTGACTGCATTGACCTTGTTGTAACTCACATATCTGGCTAGGTTGATACACTTATAAAGAAATTGTATCAGGGTGCCACCCGCCAACTCCTTCTGATAGATCTTAGACTTCTCATTATAAATAGTACGCATGGTAGTGGAGCTAGAAGCATCTCTAGTTTGTAGTGCAGCCAATATTTTTTTAGGCCTCACTCCTGCCGTATACATATTCTCAACAATTTGTTGTTCATCAATATCTAACTTACCTGCAAAGGAGTGTGCCTCCAAATAGACAAACTCGTGATTATGAAGTCCACACTTAACTTCTAATGTCCACTCATCTATGTCAACAGATTTTTGACCTTGCAAATGAAATGGACAACCACATCGCTTAGACGAACTTTTTCTCAAATTTTTCTTCACCCAACCCTTCTTGTTCTGGCTTGCACGAGTAAATCCCCCTCTATCACACCCAAGTCTGACCCGAGGCTTCGCTCTATCATTTAGTGGATCAGATCTCTGAATAATTATAACAAATCCAAGTTGTTTACCAATATTACGAACTCATTCAATTAACTCATCTCTACTGCAAAATACTGTGCTAGTAACAAAATGACTCTCAACATCTATTTGCGTAGACTTTACCCGATTCTCATTCTCAATGTCCATTTCAGTAATAGAACTGGAAGAGGAGGATCAAAACAAATCTTATATTGTAATACATGACACATAGCAACAAAAATATTCAGACAAAAGAAGTCACTAAGGTTAGAAATACCAGTTGGCTAGCGTTTCTATCATGCCATTTACTTGTTCTGGTCTCAGATTCCTGACCAGCAACAAATTGAACCTATTACAAGAGAAGAAATAAATTTATATACAACATGAGATTTGATTCAAACTATTTAGTAGCAGCACCAATACAGATGAACAATTTGACTGGCAGGAATTTTTGGGTGATTACTGGAAGGAAGCAATAATTTTTATGATTCAAACTACAGACCTCTGTTCTTGCGTGCTTCCAGGCGGTTTAGATGAGCCCGATGCCGCTATTACTGCACTGTCGACAAATTCGGTTCAAGTCATTGAGTTGGAAACGAAACGGTTGGAAACAAAAATGAGAGAAGAGGTTTTACCGGCGGCGTTGGCGGAAATGGTGTTGGGTAAGGAGAGGATGCCGGAGCTAGAGCCGAGCGGAGGAGGATAAGAGTATTGAAGTATTTGTGGGTAATGCAGCCCAAATCCCTCCTGTGATTGGCAGGAATGTGAATACGGAGTGTAATAAGGATTGAGGAGTCGGCGGCGTCCGGGGCGAATAGGGGCCGGCGAGGTTGGGAACGCGAAGGCGGCGGCGTCCGGGGCGAACAGTGGCCGGCTAGGTTTGGAACGCGAAGGAGGCGGTGTCCGGGGCGAACAGGGGCCGGTGACAATGGGATCGCGAAGGAGACGCCATTCGGGGTGGGAAATAGTAAACCCTGGGGTGCGAGCTAAATAACAAGAGGTTTCATAAAGGAGGATTTTTCATTTCATTTTGAACTACAAATATCCATTTAAGGACTGCTAATATCAATTCTCTTTTTTATTTGCACTTCTTTTCTAGATTTCACGAAACGCTCACCACCCCTGATTTTGTGAAGAGAATTGTGAAGTTGAGCCGCTGGATGGCTATTTTGAATCTGAGCCGCTGCTTTTGTGTTTCCTCCCGTCACATCATTTCCCCTCTCGTAAAAGCAAAGCCCTCATTTTCTTGCCAGCTATAAGTCGTCTGGAAGCGAGTCCGGCTATTTTGCTTGTGCTTTGGCCTCTGGCGATCTGATCGGCGACGGCGGGATATAACTCAGTCGGCCGATGTTACCAGCCGGCGAAGCCCGGGTCGATGAGATCTTCGTTGAGATGTCGATGTGGAATGTCTGGCGTTATCCGCCGTCCAAAGCTGCGGTGGGGGTTGAATCTCGCCAGTGCTCAGCCCCTCAGATAAGTCCTTCTCATCTGTCTTGCTTATTTGAGATCCACCGGAAGCCTCATCATTGTCTGTTGAAGTATTTCCTGCATGCAACAGAGGTGTCTTAGTATAAGTGTTACTGTTTAATTTTCGTTTTACCTGTGTGGGAAGGGAAGTGACATCGGGCGCTAAACCTTCCCACTGAACAAGAGCCTGGGGTATATGCTCTCTGTTCCGCCGAATAGTTCGTTCATCCAGTATGGATAATACAGGATGTATCAGAATATTTTGTGTCTAATGGGGGTAACAGCTGAATGTTGATTTATGAGGTTGTATGGTAAGGCTTTAAAAGAGATGCATGAAATATGAGACGAATTTTAGAATAGGTTGGTAATTCTAGTTTGAATGTGACTTCATTTATTTTGTCTATTATTTTAAACGGCCGTAATACTTTAAGTTAAAGCGAGTTAATTTCTGATGTTTCATAGATATTTGTTTATAAGGATGCAACTTTAACACGACTATGTCTCCGACAAATAATTGCAGAGGAGTTCGTCGTTGATCAGCAGAAGCTTTCATTCGTTGTTATGCTTTTTGAAGATTCTGGCGGAGCTGTGCTATTAACTTATTTTGATCATGTAATTCTACATGTACTACCTGTACATGACTAGTGCCAGTATAATAACGAACGAATGCAGGCGGACGTCGGCCGAACATGTCTTGGAATGGCGTCATGCAGGCCGACGAATGAAACATAGTGTTATAGTAATATTCAGCCCAACTCAGCAGTTTGGACCGATTCCTGGGATTCTGATGTGTGAAAATCCTCAGGTATTGGTTCAAACATCGATTTACTCGCTCCGTTTGACCATCGGTTTGAGGCTGGTAAGCAGAGCTAAAGCTGAGCATGGTTCCTTGTTGGGCAAATAGTTCACACTAAAATTTACTTAGAAATACTGAATCACGGTCGGAAATTATTGTGTTAGGAATTCCATGGAGTTTCCCAACATTATCCCAAAATGTGTGTGCCACAATCGGTACCATCAATGTGGGTAGGGGCCCAAAATGTGCTCCTTTGATTAACTGATCAACCACCACTAAAATATTTGTGTAGTATTTTGACTTAGGAAGATGGGTGATGAAGTCCATACACAGGTCAGCCCAGATTTGGGTTGGTACTGGCAAGGGTTGCAACAACCCAAATGGTGAATGATTTGCTGTTTTTCCTTTTTGACACAAGTCACAGGTTTTAATTAAAGCCGTAACATCGCTTAACATAGTTGACCAGTAATAATACACTTATAGGCGATGATACGTGGGTTTTATCCCTGAATGGCCGCTAGATTTAGACGCATGTGTTGCGTATAAGATGCTGTGATGTAATGGTGAATCTGAGATATATAATCTATTTTGGAAAAAAAGTAAGTTGTTATGTTTGGTCCAATCTGGTTTGTCTCCCGGGGGTTTCCTAACATTGTAGTAATTTGAATTGCTAGTGAATATTTTTGATATAATGAAGGTATAGAAGAAAAATCGAGACACATAGGGTGGAGCATAAGAAGGTATTGAGAGTAACTGGAGACACTTGTTCTGGGAGTCGGGATAGGGCATCTGCTGCTAAGTTTTGAGATCCTGGTTTGTATTCTATCTTAAAGTTAAA
Source organism: Platanthera guangdongensis (assembly GCA_039583875.1). Classification (NCBI taxonomy): domain Eukaryota; kingdom Viridiplantae; phylum Streptophyta; class Magnoliopsida; order Asparagales; family Orchidaceae; genus Platanthera; species Platanthera guangdongensis. The sequence continues at coordinate 134,905,109 of CM077160.1, forward strand.
ACCCAATATTTTAGCAAGTAAGCGTTGTTGAACGGGATTAGTTTGTAGTTGAGTGGATATATGATGTAATGTTTGGTGATCTATTTTAATGATAAATGGTACACCGAGAAGATATTGTCACTGTTGGGTATTGTATCCACAACGTACCTGATTTGAAGAAGCCCCTGAACAAGCTAAGGTAAATAGACAATATATTTGATGAAATCTTTTAAGTTGTGCTTGCAGTTATTCCACGCTAAGTACACACCAATGTTAGGGTACAGTAGGTCAATATACACGGGTCTGCGCGACGTAATCCCTCGTTGAGCAGATCAGTGTGTTGGCCTACGTGTACTCTCTCTATTGGAGTGTACTTATTTTCAAGTACAGAGCTGTGATAATGCAAGAGCAGACAAGGAGCAAGGATGGGTCAAAGAGCAGCTCATGGGTGGAAAGACGAAATATCGTCCAAGTAATAATCGACAAGAATCACTAGTGATTCTCGCCGAATCATCGAGAATCACTGGCTGATTCTCGTCGTCTCTATCCGGCTAAATCAGAGCGTGCAAATCTGTTGCTAAGTCAAAATCGTCGAGAATCACTGGCTGATTCTCGCCGAATCGACGAGAATCACCTTCGATTCTCGCCGATTTTTCCTTAGGCGAATTTCTGGAACCCGCTGGACCGGACTCAGCTGCTGGCACTATTTTGAACCGGGCTTGGGGTTTCTTGTTGGTGGGGCCCACAACGGTCATCTTGAAGACCTAATGTATAAGTACATCTGTATTTTTGAATAGTAATAACGAGACAGAAAAACGAATACACGAAGAAGCCGAGCCGCCGACGTGACCTAGATCAGAAATCCTTCTCCGCCGCCGTCGTCGCCGCTCGTACAGTTGATCGACGTCGTTGATCTAGGTTTCTTCCAGATCTCCTATCGACAGAAGCTCAGCTAAGCACTGCGTCTCACGCGTCTAACTAGAGATCCTTTGTCTCTTGATTCGTAGATCCGGAAAACCTTCCCCTTCCGAATCGATCGAGACGATCGATCCTAGTGTGACCGTTGGAAGATCTTGCTAGCTTTGCTACGAAGATTGAATCTCCAAAGAATAGCCGCAGCACGTCGTTGTCGCCGCCGATCCTGAGAACCAAGCTGCCGCCCTTCTTGCCGCCGCCGGTTTCGGGGAGATTATCTCCAATTGAGATCTAGGGTTGTGGACTCTTCGTTGACTTCAAGAACACGTCATCGAACGAAGAGGGACACTTTAGTCTCCATAAGTTGTTTGTATTTCTTATACAATCTATTTTCAATTTCTTTGTAACGGACCGATTGGTCCTAGTTGTAAGGGTTGGGTGCAACCCGTGTTGTGGGAGTGGTGACTCCTACGTGTGGAAGGGTTCCTTCCGTTAGTGCAAGGATTGGATTTCAATCCTGTTGGTGAAGTGACCGAGTCGTCCCTGGTTGGGAGATAGGTCGAAGGGGGAAAGTGGACGTACCCAAATCGGGAACCACTATAATTTGCTTGTGTCCTTTCTGTGCTGTGTTGTTTTGTTTTCGTGTGCAGGTACGATTTTAATTCCGCAAAAACGCTGCAAGACACCTATTCCCCCCCCCCCATAGGTGAAGGCAGTTGACACTAAGTGGACTTTCAAGTGGTATCAGAGGGAGGTTACTCAACAAATAGGTTAACGCCTTGAGTAAGTTCCTGCCACTAGTGTCAAGAAGAAGGCAGACTTCTACTATGAACGGACTCAAGTACACAGGCAAGATCCCAGTGTGCACCAGGCTAAACTTTCCTATCTGGAAGAAAAGGATTAGGTTCTACATGGAAGCGGTCGATCCCCGACTCTTCATGATCGTGGAGGAGGGACCTTATGTCCCCACTAAGGCCCCCACCATTGATCCTACCAAGAAAGTGACAAAGAAAATTTCTGAAATGGACAAGGACGAGATGGTGCTAGTGGGACTTGACAAGAAGGCGCAGAACATTCTGGTCAGCGCGGTCGATGACTTAATGATGCAGAACTTCTGCAACTGCAGGACAGCAAAGGAGATCTGGCGCTGCCTGATTATCCTAATGGAGGGCACTGATGAAGTGAGGGATGATCGGAGATCCCTCCTGAACCAGAAATATGAGGCCTTCAGACAAGGGCCTAAGGAAGAGATCGGAGTCACCTTCGAGAACTTCCTCAAGATTGTCAATGCCCTCAAAGGATATGGAACAGTGTTCACTGATGGTGAACTTAATGATAAATTCCTTAGGTCCCTTACTAAGGAATGGGACACAAAGATCTGCGCCATCCGAGAGTTTGGCAGACTTGCTGAAACAGACCCGCAAATTCTGTTTGCGAAGCTGATGTCCTATGAGCTTCAACTGAACACCAGGAAAACAAAAGAAGAAGCAGAGAAGGCTGCAGCTAAGGAAAAGACTGTGGCCCTAAAAGCCATTCACTCCAGGAAGGGCAAGGGTGCGGTTTCATACCGTGCCGGGAAAAAGGATAAGGAGGAGGACTCCGAGCCATGCTCCTCCAGCTCAGAGTTGTCTGAGGAAGATTTCTCCCTCATCACCCGAGAATTCAAGAAGTTCCTCAAGATGAGGAATCAAAGAAAGAGAGACGGCTCCTCCTCCAGGCATCAGAAGAAAACTTATTCTTCTGACAGGTATGCTTCTAAACCGAACAAACATCGCTCCTCTGACATTATTTATTTTGGATGCAATAAGCCAGGACACGTCGTGGCCGACTACCACCAAGGCAAGAGAGAAAAGGGGAAGGGAGAGGAGCACAAGTTCTCTAGAGATAAGAAGAAATAGAGGAGCTACATCGCCAAAAAGCCAAAGATACTGAGTGAGTCTGATTCCTCAGACTCCAGTGATGATGAGGAATCCTACTTCGGGCTGGTGGGTCGCTCCGACTCAGAAGGAGAATGCCCCCCCCCCCATTTACTGGGAAGGTAAAAGCTCACACCCCTCTCTCCGACTCTAAATCTGATCCTGAGTCTCAGGATGATGACCCTAAGGATAGCCCTTCGTCCCGTGAAGCGGAGCTCCTCGAGAAGTATGAGCTTCTGCTCAACACTTTCGAGGAGTGTCGTAAGAGATTGAAGGCTGAGAAAAAGGAAGTGAAATTCTTTAAGGGTGAGAGTGTCTCCCTAAGGGAAGAGATCACCAGTTTGATCTCTCTCCGACAGGAGCACCTAAACCTGACTTCAAATCATTCAGAGTCTCTTAAGCTCCTTGATCTTAAGCAGGAGGAAGTCGACAAGTTGGAAGAACAACTTGCGGCAGAAAGGAAGATCGTCAAGAGCTTCTCTATGCCAAAAACAGTTCTTCCATTGGTTGATACCTTCTCTGCTCAGGCCAAAGGAGCTGGCTTGGGGCATGTAGGGGTATCGGGTTCCTCATCCAGGAGAAACAGGAACCAGAGAAAGAATAAGGCCGCCAAGAAGGCCTCTGCTGCTGAAAAGGGAAAGGCCCCACCCAGTCCTATTGCATTCAGAAAGCCTAGCTTTCCCTGCAACCAACATGACTTTGAGTCAACCTTTGGTCATCATTTCCGGCCCTCGGTTGCAAAGCCAAAAAGCTGATATGATGGTTGGACTTTTCCCCGCAACTTCGGTGAGAGTGTCTTCAAGGCACCTTATGAGGAAATCCACAAGGGAAATTATGGTCAATTCTCTAGCGGCCATAATAGAAAACAGGCACCAAAAGCCAAGCCTGTTATACTGAAGGAACAGAAGGTGAAGAAGTCATGTGACTGCAATCACTATGATGCCTCCACCTCCAGATCCAAGGCCCCGGCTGTACCCACCATTCCCAGGGTAAAGCATGAGCCTAGGAAGAGGTACAACAGATTTGACTGTTGGTGTTGTGGCAAAGTCGGTCACTTTGCCGTGGATTGTTGGTTTAATCTGAGGTATAACGAGACTCCTTATGTTAGCAATGCGAGGCCGACCACTCGTAGGGTTAACCACCCGAGGGGGAGTATGCTAACCAAGAATCTAGGACCCAAGTTCGATTGGGTTCCTAAAGGGAATTAATTTTGTTTTGCAGGAATGTCCAAAGGCCACCAAAACTCCAATATGGTACTTGGACAGTGGATGCTCCCGACATATGACTGGGACAAGAAGCCTGCTGCGTGATTACACTCCAGTCGAGAATGGACCCAAAGTCATCTTTGGGGGGTCAGATCGAGGAGTCACCAGAGGTTACGGTATGATTTCCAACGGTATAATCTCTATCACCGACGTGGCTTATGTTGAAGGGTTAAACCATAACCTGATCAGTGTAAGTCAGTTATGTGATAAAGTTTATGACGTTAAGTTCTGCAAGGATAAATGTCTGATAATATCATGTGCCTCTTCTGAGACGGTATTATCCGGCATTAGGAGCCGAAATATCTTCTGCTTAGATTTTCTTAGCTTAGATTCATCTACCCCCGTATGCCTAGTAGCCAAAGGCAGTGCATCTCTTTGTGAACAATGGCACAAGAGATTGACACATATTAATTACAAGATAATTAATATGCTATTTTCCAAAGATTTAGTGAGGGATGCTCCCATTATTAAGTGTATCAAAGATAGTCCCTGTCCTGCATGCCAGATGGGCAAACAGACTCGGGCTACCTTTAAGGGCATCTCAGACAAAGACTCCTCCAGATGTCTTTATCTTCTGCACATGGACTTGTTTGGTCCAATGCAAGTTCATAGCTTAGGAGGGAAGTCTTATACGCTCGTGATTGTAGATGATCACTCTCGGTTTACCTGGGTGTTCTTTTTAAAACGCAAGTCTGATACGTTTGACATCTTCACCGGCTTTGTCAAGCAGATCCAGAACGAACTTAACTGCTCAGTGGTCAAAATTAGAAGTGACCATGGAACAGAGTTCGAGTCTGGTGCTATGACAGAGTTCTATGAAGAACTTGGTATCTTTCATGAGTTTTCCTCCCCGCACACTCCTCAACAAAACGGAGTCGCGGAGAGGAGAAATAGAACACTCATTGAAGCCTGCACGACAATGTTGAATGACGCTTCACTCCCAGAATTCTTCTGGGCTGAGGCGGTCAATACGGCTTGTCATGTTCAAAACCGGGCATTGATCAACAAAAGTCATCGTAAGACGCCCTACGAACTACTGAAAGGTAGGAAACCAACCATGTCCCATTTGAGAATCTTTGGTTGCAGATGTTATGTACTGAATAATGGGAAGTACCCGCGTACTAAATTTGGTGAAAAATGCTTCGAAGGCATATTCATGGGCTATAGTACCCACAGTCGGGCATATAGGGTCTTCAGTAAGAAAACCCTAGTGGTAGAAGAATCAATTAATGTTGTATTTGATGAAGGAAGCTTACTTAACAGCAATTCTTCCAGCGGTATTCTTGAAGATGCAGGTGCACGACTTGAACAGCTGAATCTCGATGAGACCGCTAAAGATGAAACTCCTAAGTACGTCAAAGGTTCCACCTCAACGTCAACTGGGAATGTTGAAGATCAAAATGGAGCAAATCTCTTAGAAGAAGGAGAAGCCCAAGAAGTAGTCGAAGCTCCAGACGCCAGACTTCTAGAGCTCCGGCACGTGAGGGATCATCCTAGAGATCAGATCATCGGAGATCCTCGTGACGGTGTCAGAACTCGAAGAGGTACTATTAACGAGATTTTGCATCTTAACTTCCTGTCACAGGTTGAGCCAAAGAAGTTCGACGAGGCGAACAAAGATGCGGCATGGATTTTGGCCATGCAAGATGAGCTGCATCAATTCTAACGATGCAATGTTTGGACGCTGGTTCCCAGACCACAAAAGCAGAATGTGATTGGCACCAAGTGGATCTTCAGAAACAAACTGGATGAACATGGTGTCATCATAAAGAACAAGGCCAGGCTGGTGGCTCAAGGTCACAGACAGGAGGAGGGGATTGACTTTGACCAGACCTTTGCACTAGTGGCAAGGCTCGAGGCAATCAGATTGCTCCTAGCGTATGCTTCGCACAAAGGATTCACAGTCTATCAAATGGATGTGAAATCAGCATTCTTGAACGGAGACCTGAAAGAGGAAGTATAGGTCGCTCAACCCCCAGGGATGACAGGAAAAGCACTTCCGGGACGCGTCAATTCCTCGGAAGAAGGCTGATCTCATGGAACAGCAAGAAGCAGAATTGTGTAGCAACCTCCACAGCAGAGTCTGAGTACATCTCGACAGGCAGCTGTTGCGTACAACTCCTATGGATCAGAAACCAGTTAGCCGACTACGACCTTCAGTTCAAGGAAGTACCAATGTACTGCGACTCCTCCAATGCAATTGCAATTGCCAACAATCCGGTATCGCACAGCAGAACGAAGCATATTGAAGTGCGCTACCACTTCATTCGGGAGCACGTGGAGAACAAGGACATCTCTCTCTGTTATGTCCCCACGGACAAGCAGATTGCAGATATTTTCACAAAGCCCTTAGACGAAGCCAAGTTCAGTCTTTTCAAAACTGAATTGAGGATGCTAAACTATGAGGAATGAAGACTACAGAAGCTCCAGGCTCGTGCAACTAGGGGGAGCCTCTGCCAGGAACTCTAGTGTGAGCACAGGTTCAAGAACTGAGGGGGAGAAAGGGGTCAAATGCAACAGACCCAGATTTGCAGAAGCCGAAAAGGGGGAGATTACCCTCTCGGCTAAGGCTAAGGTGGCTCCAAGTTTGCTCTCAAGAAATTGGTATTGGTAATGAATATCTCTCTCAACTCAATTTTAAGTTTATGATTTTCATTCCCATACGCTCTATTCACCTTAGCTTGTAGGGTTTAGGCTTCTTCAAATAGGGGGAGATAGTTGAGTATTGTATCCACAACGTACCTGATTTGAAGAAGCCCCTGAACAAGCTAAGGTAAATAGACAATGTATTTGATGAAATCTTTTAAGTTGTGCTTACAGTTATTCCACGCTAAGTACACACCAATGTCAGGGTGCAGTAGGTCAATATACACGGGTCTGCGCGACGTAATCCCTCGTTGAGCAGATCAGTGTGTTGGCCTACGTGTACTCTCTCTATTGGAGTGTACTTATTTTCAAGTACAGGGTTGTGATAATGCAAGAGCAGACAAGTAGCAAGGATGGGTCAAAGAGCAGCTCATGGGTGGAAAGACGAAAAATCGTCCAAGTAATAATCGACGAGAATCACTAAGTGATTCTCGCCGATTCGGCGAGAATCACTAGTGATTCTCGCCGAATCATCGAGAATCACTGGCTGATTCTCGTCGTCTCTATCCGGCTAAATCAGAGCGTGTAAATCTGTCGCCAAGTCAAAATCGTCGAGAATCACTGGCTGATTCTCGCCAAATCGACGAGAATCACCTTCGATTCTCGCCGATTTTGCCTTAGGAGAATTTCTGGAACCCGCTGGACCGGACTCAGCCGCTGGCACTGTTTTGAAACGGGCTTGGGGTTTCTTGTTGGTGGGGCCCACAACGGTCATCTTGAAGACCTAATGTATAAATACATCTGTATTTTTGAACAGTAATAACGAGACAGAAAAACGAATACATGAAGAAGCTGAGCCGCCGACGTGACCTAGATCGGAAATCCTTCTCTGCCGCCGTCGTCGCCGCTCGTGCAGTTGATCAACGTCATTGATCTAGGTTTCTTCCAGATCTCCCGTCGACAGAAGCTCAGCCAAGCACTGCGTCTCACGCGTCTAACCAGAGATCCTTTGTCTCTTGATTCGTAGATCGGGAAAACCTTCCCCTTCCGAATCGATCGAGACGATCGATCCTAGTGTGACCGTTGGAAGATCTTGCTAGCTTTTCTATGAAGATTGAATCTCCAAAGAACAGCCGCAGCACGCCGTTGTCGCCACCGATCCCGAGAACCAAGCTGCCGCCCTTCTTGCCGCCGCCGGTTTCGGGGAGATTATCTCCAAGTGAGATCTAGGGTTGTGGACTCTTCGTTGACTTCAAGAACACGTCATCGAACGAAGAGGGACACCTTAGTCTCCATAAGTTGTTTGTATTTCTTATACAATCTATTTTCAATTTCTTTGTAACGGACCGATTGGTCCCTAGTTGTAAGGGTTGGGTGCAACCCATGTTGTGGGAGTGGTGACTCCTACGTGTGGAAGGGTTCCTTCCGTTAGTGCAAGGATTGAATTTCAATCCTGTTGGTGAAGTGACCGAGTCGTCCCTGGTTGGGAGATAGGTCGAATGGGGAAAGTGGACGTACCCAAATCGGGGAACCACTATAATTTGCTTGTGTCCTTTCTGTGCTGTGTTGTTTTGTTTTCGTGTGCAGGTACGATTTTAATTCCGCAAAAACGCTGCAAGACACCTATTCTCCCCCCCCCCCATAGGTGAAGGTAGTTGACACTAAGTGGACTTTCAGTCACCACTTATCGATAGTTGTAGCTACTGCTAGTAATTCTCGTTCATATGTGGACTTGGATTGTTCCCTAAGTGTCAGTTTCTTGCTAAAAAACGCGATGGGATGGTTCTCCTAGGGTAACACAACGCCTATTCTGCATCATGAGACATCTGTTTCTAAAGTAAATGGTTTTGAAAATCAGTTAGGGTTAGTACCAGGGTCGATGAGAGATGGATTTTCATCTGTTGAAAAGTTGTTGTGACGTTATCTATCCATTTAAATCCATCCTTGGTAAGTAAGTCGGTTAATGGTGTCGCGATAGAGGCGTAGTTTCTAATAAATCGACGATAATATCCTGCTAAATCTAGGAAGGCCCGTAAGTGTTTTAGAGACGTGGGTGTTGGCCATTGTGTGATAGCGAGTATCTTCTCCGGATGTGGGTGAACCCCCTGAGATGATATAATATGGCCAAGGAATTCAACATGTTCCGTTGCAAAGGAACATTTGGATAATTTGACATGTACAAAATTGTGTTCTAATGTCTCAAATACGGTTGTTAAGTGCTGCTCATGGCATTTTAAATCAAGGCTATAAATTAAAATATCATCGAAGAAAATGATTACGAATTTTCTGAGATATGATTGGAGTAATTTATTCATTAAGGACTGAAAGGTCATCGGGGCATTAGTAAGGCCAAACGGCATGACTTTAAATTCATATAATCCTTGGTGTGTTCTAAAAGTGGTCTTGTGCATATCGGATGGGTGCATCCGTACCTGGTGATAACCCGACTGTAGATCGAGTTTGGAGAAAATTGTAGACCCATGTAGTTCGTCCAATAACTCGTCGACTGTGGGCTTTGGAAATGCGACTTTTATTGTCTTTGCGTTAAGAGTGCGATATTCCACGCAAAAACGCCAAGATCTCTCTTTCTTTTTAATAAGAAGGATTGGAGAACTAAAGGAGGAAGAGCTTGGTTGTGTGATTTCTTGCCGTAACATGTCCTTAACTAAACGGTCGATCTCCAACTTTTGGAAATGAGGATATCGGTAGGATTTTACTCTAACCACCGTGTCTGATGGGTCCAGTGGAATTTTGTGGTCCAAGTCTCTTCTGGGTGGCAAATGCATTGGCAATTCAAAAATGCTGGAAAATTGGTTTAAGAGATTCGTAACAGTTGGAGACAGAGTGGGGACGGATTTTTGTTGTGTTATGTCTGTTTGGAGGGGAAAACAAAGGGTGGATACTGAAATTGAATCCCGATTGATGAGCTTATGAACGTGACTAGTCGACAATTGGGATGATAGCGTGGATGATTGGCCGCTTAAGCAAATCTGTTGGTTATTATGGATGAACGTCATTTTTTTATTCCGGAAATTCGTAGTAACATCCACTGTTGCGGGCTAGCTCGATGCCCCGGTCAGACCGGATTCAATTGGACTGTCTTAGCTTGCGGAGCGGTCGAGCGTGCACACAGTCAGAGGGAAAGAAAGGTTGACTCGGGATGTGATGACATGAAAAATCCCTCAATTGGGTAAAAACCCACGCGACCGGATCTGTGCCGATCTAAATCCAATAGCTGCTCGTAATTACAATGTGTTCTGAGAATCGGGGCGACAGACCGCTCCCGTTACAACTTGGGGCAAGAGAGAAGGTCTACGGCTCCCAGCGGGCAATAGGCTGCACCGCGGGAGCGATTTGTACACTAGAATGCGTGAGATGACACTGGCGCTCTGAAGCTTGGAGCGCGGGTTCGTCGTGCGTCTGCTTACAGAGGTCGCCTTCCTTCTTCTACTCGCTGCGGGACTTAGGCGTTTTGCTGCTGGTGGTGAGCTGGTGGCTCGTGGTGGCTCGTGGTGGCTCGTGGTGGCCGGAGGATGATCTGAGGGAGGAGTCCGGCAGAGCTATCTACGGAGGAAGAAGATGACTCGGAGCCAAAAGATGAATTATGAGGAGACCCTATGACTCCTTTTATAGCCTCCTGGGAGGATCATGGCGGGCCCCACCACTAATGTAGTGGGCTAGTGGGTGGTTACCCACCAGATCGAACGGTGAGGAGAGCCCACACTGATCGAACAGTGGGCAAGCCGCCGACGGTGGTGGGGCGGCCATGCGTCGGCGGTGGCAGGCCAAGGGGCGGCCTGGACCGCGGCCAGCCCTATAACACCCCTTCCCAGTTTTACACTAATTAGTCATTCGGTTGGGTCAGCGATATAAAGAGAACTAGGAAACATTATTAAAACTAGTATGTGGTTGGTAAAAAGAATCAACTACTAAGAATTTAAAATTTACAACGAAAGCTAAGAAAGTAAACTAAGGGTAAACACATACCTGATATCTGGATTCACAGAGTCACTAAACATGAATAGAAGTGACGTGACTGAAACTCTGAAATAACATAATAAAACATTAACAAGGTACATAGTCCACATTTACAAATATATGCTGAGAAAGAGAAAACTAAAAGTGGAAACAACTACAACTGACTCCACTTAACGCTCATCCTAGGCGAAGTTTCTCACCTGGGTCACCTGTAAAAACATTGCCCACGGGGGTCAGAGTAAAGAAAAATAACTACTCGTAGTGACACTAAAAACTTTTTCTTAAATGATGAATGCATGTCTTTTGAAAAATGATTTTGTTCATTAAAATCTTTATTCTATGATATGCATGCGTTTACTATACTCTCTGGTCAATAGACCTACTCGTTCTACGCTCATGAGCTTTAATTATATTTACCCAAGTCCCGACGTTCACTAACTAGTTTACTATCTCACGTCAGGTCTATACTTGAGTTATAGGCGGTTTCTAGCCAGCACATCTACTTGGAAGGCTTTAGGCAGAGTAGCTCCTAACGCGCATCTGAAACTGACGACCCGAGACCATCTGACGAACTCAATTGTTCTAGTGTCGCATGGACACGGTCATGGATCTGCTAACTGTCTTAAAGGGAAGTCAACTCCCAAGACTGTACTGCTTATAGGGTGTCATATGTCTTATGAGAAAGGTAGTGCGCCTCTACCTATCATGAAAAGACTTATGTGTGCTTACCGACCTTTTTGGTCTGATGCTACTCTGCTTGGGACATCTCTTTTGGTGTACTACTGAGCGACCCTTGACTTTCTCGTGGTCGACTAGAAGGGACATTCACGCCCTTAATTGGACAAATTTCAAGCCTATGTACGCGGGTAAAGGTTTCGTACTTAACGTTACTGTTCATGATCTGACTACTTTGGTCTTGGAGAAGGGTGTCAACCTACACATTTTCCGCGACCGTTTTCCTACCACCACATCTTTTTATGCATGGTCATGATATTTGTACAAAGCCTACACAAGCGTATACAAAATACATTACTTGCTATGTTTAACTAACAAGAATTAGGCTTCCTTACTGTAGTGGTGCGGCGCTCGTACACTCTGTGCGACGACATTTTCTCTTTCGAATGAAAAATCTAACTACTGCGGACTATCGAAGCCTTGACTCGAGTCCACCAAAAATCGTGCAAACCAAGCAACACCTAAATATCGCATTTTCCCATTAGGTTTATCATTGGGAAAAATTCCAAAATGCTAGGGTAATCCAAAATCAACGACTAACATAATGTATTACCTTTACACATGAGTGATTGAGGCTCTCAATGCGCCCAACTCCAAAATCGCAGTGGATTCCGTACTCCAAGTCTTTGGGTCTTGGAATTAAATCTCAAACTCTACATCTCTCAAATTGGTTGAGGTTCTCTTGCATTGCAATAATCCAGTGTGGATCTTGCTCATCATCTTTAATGGATTGGGGCTCAGTTTGAGATATGAAGCAGGCATGCATCATGTCCTGGTGGAGATGATGCCTTGTCTGCACACAAACTAAAATGTCTCCAATCACTTGAGATACAGAGTGATCTCTAAGTGTGACAAATTCAGTAGGAGGAGTTGGTTGAGCAACAGCTTGGGGAATTAATTCCTCTTGTGAAATTATAATAGCTGTTGGAGGAAGTTCAGCTACTTCCAAACTTTCTTCTTCACTCTCTTCAGCAATTTGTGGAGAATGATGTGATGGAGCCTCTTGGGTGAGGTTTAGATCATCCAATTTCTCACACAAGTGAGGTACCTGCAATATGTCATTGGTAGAAACTTCTTTCTCCTTATAAAATATGTTAGTTTCATCAAATAAAATATGAATATATTCTTCCATTTTCATAGTTGATTTATTATAAACCCTATAAGCCTTGCTTACTTGCGAATATCCAAGAAAAATTCATATTTCAGCCTTGACTTCAAACTTTCTAATGTGTTTTTTATTATTGTTGTGAATATAATAAATGCAACCAAAAATTTTAAAGTAATCTACTTTAGGTTTCTTCCCTTTAAGTAGCTCATAAGGAGTCTTATTCTTAAGCTTATGTATCAGACTTCTGTTCAGTACATAATTTGTTGTGCTCACAGCCTCTATCTGAAAGGATAGGGGCAAGTGAGCATCTGCAAGTAATATGCTTGAAGATTCTATTAGGGTTCTATTTTTCCTTTCAGCAACCCCATTTTATTGAGGAGTTCTAGGAGCTGAGAAGCAATGTCTGATACTTTCCTTCTCACATAACTCTTGCATAAGAAGAGACTCAAACTCAATACCATGATCACTTCTAATCAATGCAACTGGAGTAGAGTACTCAATCTGTATGTTCTTGAGAAAATCTGTAAGAAACTTGAAGTTATCTGACTTAGATCTCAGAAAGAATACCCAAGTGAATCTTGAGAAGTCATCTACAATCACTAAAGTATAAGATTTCCCTCCTAGGCTTTGTACAACAATAGAGCCAAAAAGGTCCATATGTATCAAGTACAATATTCTAGGTGAGTCACTTTTATTTATAGATTTAAAACTATTTTTAGTTTGTTTGCCTAACTAACAAGCCCTGCAAAGGCTTTCCTTCTTGTAAGGGCAAGAGGACAATCCTCTAACATGGTTGTCCCTAGAGAGTTTAGCAATATTTTTCAAGTTAACATATCCTAATCTCCTATGCCAAAGGTCATTATTATTACTAGTTTGATTAAATAGACATATTTCAAATTTAGCAAACTTAAAATAAACTACATAAATATTTCTTATTCTAGTTCCTGTTAACACTACTACGTTATCTACTAAAGTAATAATACAAGAAATTTTATTAAATGATACATGAAACCTTTCATCACATAACTGACTTATGGATATAAGGTTGTGCTTCAGTCCACTTACATAAGCAACATTCCTAAAGGTGACTGCTCCAATTTTGACCTATCCATATCCTTCAGTCTGCTCACAATTGGAATCAACAAATATTACTTTAGGTCCTAGCTTTGACTTGTAGTTGATTAGGTTGTCCTTATTTCAAGTCATATATTTTGAACAGCCACTATCCAGATACCACTGTTGCTCTGTGGTGGGATAGTCTTTCACCTGCAATAAAACAGATTAGTTATTCTAGACCCAGGCTACCTTGGGTCCTTCTTACTTCACATAATTAAAAATGGAAATGTAAGAATATTCAGGCTAATTTTTGTAACCCAAGGGATGATATCTTCTTGGTGGAATTATCCATTGATTAAATTGGTTAATGGAAGATCTTGGTTGATTATTAGTTCTGAAAGAATTAAAGTTTCTGTTATGATGAACTGCAGTCGACGAATTCTGGTAAGCTCGTCGATCTGAGGTCGACGAATGGGGATGAGTTCGTCGAACTCCACTCAGAGAATAGAAGTATTCATTCTCTAGGCCCCAAAATCATCGATCTCGGGTCAACGAACCATAGTGGTTTCGTCGATCGTAGTTCAACAAATAATTATAATGGAAATTTACGTTCGGAGTTCGTCGACTTGAGTTCGTCGAACTGTACACATTTCGTCGATTTGAGTTCGACGAATTCTGTTGAACATTGTTATGATTAGGATTTCTCTTATTCTTTCTCTTTTTCTTATTCTTTGGTTTTACTTCTGTTTGTTTGACATTATTATTATTATCTATCTTTTCTTTACCTTTTTCTGAAACAAATTTTATAGGAGTTGTTAAGATATTCTTTTGAATCAGTGGGGGTTGGCTTGATGAAGCACCTAAGCCTAGCTTGTCATTTAGCCTGCTATTCACTATGCTTGTGATGTCAATCAACTTGATACTTCTCCCATTTAGGGATTCTTCAAGTTGCCTTACCTCAGCCAATTCAGATTTTAATGATATGATTTGTTCATTGTCTAAAGTTAATTCATCTTTTAACTTAATGTTTTCAGAAATAAAGTTATCTTGTTCAGACAATTTTTCACTAAGTGTTTTAATTTCTTTCTCAGAATTGATTAAATCAATACATAATGATTTGAATTCAGTTTTAAAATTATCTGAATTATAATCAAAGGATGATAGTACCTGATCTGCCTCAGACTCAGATGCTTCTTTATTGTCTGACTGCTCAGCTTCAAATGGGCTGTAGGAGGCATTGATAGTCATAAGACAAACTTCCCGTGTCTTTGCCTACTCTTCATCTTCACTGGAGCTAGAGGATGAAGATTCATCTTCAGTGTCACTCCAAATTTCAGCAATGAAACATTTCTCCTTCCTTTTATGCTTGCTGGAGGAAGGCTTGCTGTAGTGTTATTTTCTGGAGTCTTTTTCTCTTTTTCTCTCATTCTTTTGGTTTTTTGGACACTCTGAAATAAAGTGTTCTGGTTTCCTGCACCCAAAACAAACAACTTCTTTAGTGGGTGTCTTGTCATACCTTGGTTTGTCATCTTGCATAGATGACTTTCTTCTGAAGTCCTTCTTTGCCGTATTGTAGAATCTCTTGGCTAAGAGACTCAGAGTTCTTCACTTGCTGTTGGAGCTTCTGATTCTTCTGAAGCTTTGAAAGCTATGCTTTGCTCCTTTCTTGCTGCTGGAGGAGTCTTCTGCTTTGCATCTTCTCATGACTTTATCAGTTGCTCATATGACTTGAGCTTTCCAAGAAGAGATTTAGTGGAAATCTCATTAAGACTTCTGGCTTCCTTGATTAATCATATTCTGGAGTCCCATGAGCTTAGGAAGCACATGAGGATTTTGTCATTCACTTCAGTAAGAGTGATGTCCTTTTCCAGAGTTTTTAGCTCATTGATGATTGATCTTAGTCTGTTATACATCTCACTCACAAATTCAGATTCTTCTTTCTTGAAATTTTCATATTAGGAGAAGAGGTTAGATATCTTGTCCTTTCTCTCATCTACTGATCCAGCAACCATCTGGTTGAGAGAGTCCCAAATAGCATTGGCAGATGTGCACTCAGCCACTTTTTGGAAGATGTCATCTGACATAGTTTGAGTCAGTATATTCATGGCCTTGGCATCTGCTATCTTTGCCTTCTTTTGAGCATCAGTCCACTCAGGTGGTGGAACAACATGTGTACTGGTAGATATAGTAGCAACTGTAGGTTGAGGGGGACCTGTCAAAATAGAGTTGTATATGTCTTCATCAATAGAATTTATGTAAAGCCTAATTCTTGCCTTCTAGTTGGCAAATTTATTCAAGTTGCAAATTGGAGGTATGGTGCTTGCATAATCTTTGTTCTGTGGCATGCTATGAAATAAATAGAAAAACTAAGGAAAAAAGAAGATCAGATCTAATAAGGATCTTTTGGTTCAAGTATTAGCTTGTACAACCAAAGGAACCGGCTCTGATACCAATTGAAAGAAGGGGGTAGATCTGATTTACTCTAGAGGGGGGTGAATAGAGTAATTAAAACTTTTGGCTGTTTTAAATATTATCAGAGTATTAAAATAGGTGATACTATAATAGTATAACAGGAAATTCAAACTAAGCTAAACTATTCTCTCACAGCAAACTAAACTAGCACAGCAAACTAAACTAGCACAGCAAAGCAAGAACAACACAGAAAATGATCAACCAGACGACACAAGAATTTTATAGTGGTTCCCCAAACTGGGTACATCCACTCTTCTACCACCCTGGTAGGAATCCACTAGAAGGTTTTTGATCAGGTGACTGCCACCATAAGATCTATTTTCAGGGAGATCTCACAACCCTTTGAGCTTTTGATCAGATGCCCAAAAATCAAGAATAAACTTTTGAAGGGAGTTAATAAACACTTTATACAGGAGGTGAGAGAGGTGATGATGGTGTCTTCTCTTTCTCTAATCAACAGAGAAGACTAGTGGATTGTTGTTGTCAAGACTCCTTCTGAAATCACTTGAAGCCTTGCTCAGGGTGTAGGTCTTCAGCCTTGTCTTGAAAATGATGTCCAGGAACTTTCTGACTGATTGAGAGTTGTCCTTGAATGTTGCTGGAGAAGAAGTTGAAGAAGACACTTGATATATGTTTATTGTTTTTCTTAAGTCTTCAGTAAGCACAAGGAGAAAACTGGTTGTTTTCTGCATAGAGAAGAAGCAGATAATCTTCTGTATGTTTCTGTAATTCTTCTCTAATCTGTCTATTTGTATATTGCTGGCTTGTTATTCTTGTCTGAAAAGAAAAAAACTCTTTTATATTTTGCTGTCGAATTCTCCTTTGAATTTTGAAATCCAAGCATTGATTGCTGATTGCTTGGAGAATGAAAAGCGGCTGGAGAATATTATCTTTAATGAGTTTCCCCAACTGTCCCAATAAATTAAGAAAGTAATTAACCCTGATAAAAACCATAATTAATGTTGTCAATAACGGATATATTCATGGGAATATATGCATTAATTACTCAGGAAATCACTGCTAAATAATATATGGAATAAGGACAGAAAATAAGGAAAAACTCTAAGTCTGGCACTGGATAGAAATCGTCGACCTCTGAACAGATTTCGTCGACCGGAGATCCAAGTTTGTCGAGCTGAGAAATCCTGTTCATCGACCTGAGCTCAACAAACTGCGTTCTGCGAATAACTTGCCAGTTCTGCGGTCCAAGTTCGTCGAGTAGAGAATCTGTCTTCGTCGAGCTGAGTTCAGCGAAAATAAACTAGAAAGAATCTGTTGAAGCTGAAATCCAGATTAAGTCGATCTGAGATCGAATGTCATCGAGCTCAACTCAGAGAATTGATTCTGAGTTCGTCGATCTGCGATCGACGATCGTCGAGCTGAGTTCGAAGAATTTCGAACTGATAATTTTGAACTTTGAATTCTTCTAAGTCTTGAGTCTCCTGAAGTCTTCTGTTGGCTGGTCCATGAAGGTTGAACATAATGACTAGGCCTAAACTCTGGGACTCAAAGACTTGACCCTGGCTATACAATGTGGGTCAAAAAACTTAACCTAATTAGTGAACCTAGCCCAAATCCAAACTAGGGATCCAACACAATTGTTGGAAATTTGCTCCTGGTATTGTGGCAAAAGGTTGTATCGTTCCTGTGTATCCCGATGATTGTCGTGGCAAGATCTACTTGAAAGAGGGATAGGCTCCAAAAGTCCCCTCCATGAACGAAGTTGTGGTTGGATTCAAAATGATTCATGGGAATCCCTGGCTGAGGCGGAAGATTCATTGTACCACCATCTGTGGTGTTTGTTTGCGGGGCTTTAAGGAGACTGATGATTTCTTGTTGGAAAGAACTCAATTCTTGCATAGCTTTTTTTGCAGATTGTTGTAATGTCTTCTGCAAATTGAATACCTTTGATTCTCGCAGCATAAAATTCTGAGAATGCTCCGCTTGCCGAGTATCCATGGCCTTCCATAGATCCTGCTTGCCGGAGGCGAGGTCCTTCAATCGGGTTGCCGGTGGTGGTTCGTTCCTAGCCATGAGGGACTGGCTCTCAACGAGAGCACCAATGTAATCGTGTCGCAGATGTGCTACGGCAAGGTTAACCACTAACACTAATTATTCTATTTAACTAAAAGGAAATTACTATTATTTTTATTAAAAGAGTTCAATACATGGTTTAGGCTTATTTATAATATTACCTTTTGACCGTTACAACTATCCATTGGAGGAAAGACAGTTGGCGGGCTCTTATTAGTTATTCCTTCTTCCCCTGGATCGTATTCGCTGGAATCGTATAAGTCGTTGGATGGCTATTTTGAATCTGAGCCGTTGCTTTTGTGTTTCTTCCCGTCACAGCAAACCGTGTGTCTTGTTTTGTAATCCTTATTTTCTATAGTGGATTCATGTGTGCTCCACCCCGTGGTTTTTCCCTCCATGATTTGAGAGAGGGTTTTCCAAGTAAAATCTGTGTGTTCTCTAGTTACTTCATTTTTCTGTGTGTGTTTGCTGCGTTTTTATTTTCTAAGTGTCTGGTGGCATAAGCGTGGTGGGATATTTGTTTCCCAACAAGTGGTATCAGAGTCAGGTTGGGAGGTGTCTGATTGAGCAGTCCACTCTAGATTTGGGTCAACGGTAGGTGACGACATTGGTTTGCTCCCTACCTTACTAAATCTGATTTTGTGAATTAATCAGATTTGTCTTGGATCATCAGGCTGTTTGAGAAGATGGAGCAGAGCACAAAAATGATTAGCATGAATGGCAAGAACTTGAGTATTTGAAAGTCGTGGATGGAAGACCTTTTGATCTCTATACTCCATTATTAGGGAGGCCAGCTACCATGCTAGATGACGAAGAGTGGAAGAAGATGGATCGGAAGGTAGTGGGTTTCATTCAGCAATGGCATGATGATTCTGTTTTTCACCATGTATCCACAGATTTATCGTCCCAAACTTTATGGAGGAAACTAAAAATGTTGTACGGGCAGAAGATTGCTGGCAACAAATCTTTCTTTATTAGGAAACTTGTGAACTTGAAGTATAGAGAAGGTTCTCAGATGACTGAGCATATGAACCTCGCTCAAAGCATCATCAACCAGTTGGAGGTCATGGAGATTGTTGGTGTTACCATTGCGATCTGGAAGTGATCAAGTATGTAGCCTCACTGCCAACGCAGTATGAGCCTATCAGGGTCGCGAGTAAGAATGTTTGGAGAAATTGAGAGATTGAATTAGTATGGTTTTACTCATATGATGAGTGGAAAAGACTTAGCTCAGCCAGACTTGGAAAGCGTCAAGTGCGTTAAGACCGCTCAACGCTTTTGTCGAGTCAAGTGTTGACTCGTCGAATGATGGCATTGAGTGTGTTGAGTTTACTCAACGATTCATCGGGTCAAAGTGTTGATTCGTTGAGTATTGCACTTAAACGTTGAGTGCGTTGAGTTCACTCAACAATTCGTTGAGTCAAGGCGTTGATTCGACGAGTCTGGTTCTCAGGCATTGAGTGTGTTAAGTTCACTCAATGCCTTCGTCGAGTCAAAGGTTGATTCGACGAATATGGCACTTAGGCGTTGATTGTGTTGAGTTCATCCAACGTCTTCGTTGAGTCAAATGTTGATTTGGCGAGTTTGGCGTTGAAGCGTTGAGAGTGTCGAGTTCACTCGACGCCTTCGTCGAGTCAAGAGTTGATTCGGCAATGCTGGCGCTGAGTTTGTCGTGTATCTTATGGATACTCGACGATTCATCGAGTATGTTTTGTATACTCGACGATTCATCGAATATGTTATGGATACTCGACGATTTGTCGAGACAAGAGTTGTCTGGTCGAATTATGTATTCCAAGTCTTGGGTCTGCAAATAGCGATGGGCAGTTCTGTTTATTCCTTGGGTATAAATAGAAGAGTTTAGGGTTTCTCAACTATCGAGTTTATGGGTTGATTCTGTCTAAGAACACATGTCGTACTGTGCGAAAACCTGAGACCTAAAAGGCCTACGGAAGTTGTTCCGCCTATGTCGATCCCTTCGTCGTCGCTAAGCCCGATTACGACGAGTGTCGTCGCCGCCTCTTCTATAACATACCAAGCAGTCTGTGAAGATGCGGAGTGCCTTCTCCCGACCTAGATGTTGTTCGACAAGAGTCTACGGGTTCTCGCGTTCGTGTGGATTTCCTGTAGAGGTGCGAACACTATTCTACACTAAGGACTCTAGCCGCTAAGTAATCGGCAGATTTTTTGGAGCATCTAGGTTGAGTGTAGACTCAATCTCACAAAGGTAAATTTTATTTACTGTGTTGAATCCAAAAACTGGCCTCAACGAGAGTTCGTACCTTGGGGTGTAACTGACACCTATTTCTCCCAAAGCTCAACCCCAGACTAGTGATAAAGGACTAAGAACTGACCCAAAGCCTCAGCTGGAAGGTCCCTCCTCTAACCCGGAAGTTCTCTGAGTCCTTCCCCTCCAAAGCCAATTGCTGAGCTAAGAGTAACTCAGAAAGCTCTAGAAGGAAAAATGGGAATATGAAAAAATCTGTCTTCTGAGGTATCATGTGGGTCTATTTATAGATTTTCAATATTTGGTCTGCAAAAAGCGTACTTTTGCTGCCCTAAAATTACTAAAATGCCCATGGGTTGGTCTGCCAATAGCCAAACTCCGATATTATGAGGAACTAAATGCAAACACGATGGTATTTAGGTAATTTCAGGTCTGGGTCCCATCTGACAGAAGCTCTTCTCGCTGAGCTCTGCGAGAACCCTGCTCGTTCCGAGCGCGAGCGCTCCCGCCGACCCCGGGTGGGAACTAAAAGACTGAAAGGGCATTGAGTGGGGAAACATCACTCAACACCGAGGGCTGAATAGGCTTTTACCAACGAGAGGCACGAGCCCTTTCGCCTACCCAGGGCGAGAGTCCTCCCGCTCGCCCGAGTTCTGCTATGGCCTAAACCTAAAATCTGCTTGACGAAAATAACTTTAAGCCAAAGGCTCAGCTCGATGAATTTGCGTTCGACAAATAACGTTCTTAGCTTGACAAGTTGAGCTAGACGAACTGGTGTTACTCTCCCCCTGGGCGAGAGCCTTCCCGCCTACTTACGACGAGAACCCTCCCGCCCGCTTTCCTATCTGATCCAATTTAAAGCCCAAAGCTAGCCCAATCTGGGTCCTTAGGGCGTCTTGGTCCCACCCAGCGAATATGAGGTTGTACACAATCCCCGCTCTTTGCGAGCTAGCCTTGCCCTCGGAAAGACACGTCCAACCCATAATATTTGGTGGGTGCTTGCTGACCTTGCAGGGAATCTTTCTGCGGACCCCACCTTTGTCTTATAAATACACCGCTGAGTCTGTTTCTCAGGTCATCTCTGTCGTCATTGCTCTCTGCTTGAAATTTTGCAAGGGCATGAAAATTCGTACCAAATGTGTTGAAAAACCGCTCTCGGAAGAACTTCAGGCCCACCTTGTCGCGGCCCAGGAGCGGGCTCACGCTAACTGCGCCAAAGTTTCCCCTTGGCTGATGGGCAAGAGGTCGACTGGAGAAAAGCCAGCGGGCGAGAAGTCAGCTGGCGAGAAGCCAGTCGGCGAGAGCTCCCGCCCAAAGAAGAAGAAGAAGGCCAAGTCAGTCAGGTGAGACCTTTCAAAAGAGAACCAAGCCTCGCCTACACCGACCCCTAACTGCGATGAGATCCCTTCTTTCCTGCCGGAGGTATTTTTCTCGCCTTACCCATTAGCATGAACTGTTAAAGGGTTGGAATGAGGTTGCGTACTGATGTATCGCTCTTCTCGCAGGGGATGGTGCCAAAAGATGTCGTCGACTTTCTACTAGCGGATAGAGAGACGACCCGCCTCCTGAATGAGGATCCGTCGTCAGCCTCGGGGGCAACACTGCCAGTCACAAGGGTTGCCCCTCCGACTACCCAGCCGATCCCCCAAGCTCTCCTAGTATTTATCCCTTTCGCTGACTTGGCTTCCGCTTTAAATGATCTGTTTCTCCTTTTCGTTGATATGACCTCACGCAGCACCTATTCGTGGGAGCCCGAACCCCATTCAAAAGAAGAAGACCAAGTCAGTCAGGCGAGACCTTTCAAAAGAGAACCAAGCCTCGCCTACCCCGACCCCGAACCGCGATGAGATCCCTTCCTCTCTGTCGGAGGTATTTCTCTGGCCTTACCTATTAGCGCGAACTGTTAAAGACTTGGAATGAGGTTGCGTACTGATGTATCGCTCTTCTCGCAGGGGACAGTACTAAAAGATGTCGTTGACTTTCTACTGGCGGATACAGAGGCGACCCGCCTCCTGAATGAGGATCTGTCGTCAGCCTCAGGGGCAGCACCGCCAGTCTCGGGGGTTGCCCATCCGACTACCCCGGTCGATCCCCCAAGCTCTTCTGGTATTTATCCCTTTCGTTGACTTGGCTTCCGCTTTAAATGATCTATTTCTCCTTTTCGCTGACCTAACCTCTCGCAACACCTATTTGTGGAGCACGAACCCTGTTGGTCAGGGGCCCAGGATTTCATCTCCTAAAGATCTTACCAATCTGGCGCCCGATCCCTCCCTCCCCGCCGGAGGGGTCTTCTCGGAGCCATCCGCACCTGCGACGGTATCCCAGCCCTCGGCGAGAGAGGGAGTCTATGTTCCCCCATTGGGCGAGACCAAGACCTTGGAGCGCAGGACGTTTCGTCCGGGCCGGAGGAAGCCGCTCCATCTGCTCTTCGGAAAAAGTTCAGAGAGCCAGCCCGACCCTTCTCGCCAGCCATCGGGGGAGGATATCTATCGCTCTTTAGGTATGTGAGAACCTTCTTGTTCTGACTAAAATCCGCCCTCAAGGTCCAAAGGAGCAGGAGGCAGAAGGTGAAGAAGATGAGAAGAAGAAGACTGTGAAGACTCACCCCTCCCCTCCTCTGGCGAGTTGGAGGACTTTCTCGAGGCCTACGGGAGCGGCAAGGCACGGAGGCGGAGGATTGTGGCAGTCCTGTCAAAGCTCGCGCGGCGGCAGCGAGCAAACTCAGCGACGGTGAAGAAAATCCACGGGATGATGGAGCGGCGGCTGGCAATCATCGAACGGGATTGCGCCTACCTCATTGGCGGGGCGGAATCACAGGACATGCTTTCCGCCGAGACCTTCCCGGGAAGATACGTCGCGCGGGTTCGAGATCAGCTCCGCCAGGCCAACCAGGGGTTGACTGCCCTGACGGTCTTCTTCGATCCGAGAGTGCCTCTGAGGTCTGGCAGGCGAGGTCTGGGTTGTTAACGGTGGGAGCCATACTCTATGGGGCTAGCTTCTTCTTTACCCACCCCCTTAGCCTTCTCTTCCCGCTTTGTACCCATTACGCTGCACGAGAGTTAAACAATTATTTTTTTTATCATTGCTATTTCGTGACTCTCGCCTGGCGAGAGCCCCTCTTTGTCTGTGGTTTTTCTGTCTTTGTTTTATGATTTCACATCTAATGCTTTGTGAATGCTTGACTCTCGCACCCTGGTCAACACCTCTTGCATGCTGCGAACGTTTGCTTTTTTCCCTAGCCCTTTCTGGAGGTTCTCGCTTCTTGTAGGTCCAAGGAGAGCCGACGAGGCAGGACGAAAATCGAGGAGTCAGAACATCGGGATTTGCTGACCTGTTGACTGTCACCCCGCCGTATTTTAGGAAAAAACTCATAATTACCGCATCTTCTATAAATAGGCCGATCCACCTACCACATTTACTTCTCTGCATTTACTTCTTTAATTTCAAGCCTTCGTCGTCCTCCCGACTGCTCTCGCCGATCTCTGCAGCGCAAAGGCTCTCGCCTCTCCGATCTTTTCTCCCCTCTCGCCTTCTATTCAAAATGCCTGGCGAGGGCGATGGCCGCTCCAAGTGTACGTATTCCTTGATCACAATTTTCCTCGTCGTCTTACCCTAGAGGAGTTCGACGTGATAGTCGCCAACTTCATCCCCATCAGGTTTGCGGAGCAGAACCCCGGGAACGACGATAGAGTTAATTTCGCACCTACCGGGGAGCTTGTCATCCCCCTGGAGCATTTCGAGGTGGGCTTCCGCTTCCCCCTCTGGCCGGAAGTGCGCCAAGCCCTTCGGTACTATGGGGTGGTGCCGGTCCAGCTCCACCCAAACTTCGTCGCGATTCTGGTGGCATTCATCTGCTACATGCGGGCGAAAAGGATCGAATTCAGCCTGCCCATCTTTCAGAATTTGTTCAACTTCCGTGTGAAAGGCGGGGTGGTCTTCTTCTCGGGGAAATTGGCGAAGATGAGCGGTCTCGCCAACAAGAACCATCACTGGGCACAGAGATTCGTTTGTCTCCGGTGACTTTAGAAACATTCCGCTCGCGCCGGTTCAGTACAATAATGCAACCTACAAGCCTCCCTCTCTTGGGGGGCGAGAGGGTGTGTCACAACCCGCAATTTCACCGCATAAAATAACTTATCAGAGTTAGGGAAAATGTGCGTCATGATGCCACGTCAGCAGGGGATAACTGCGGACGCTCAGACGGACACCTACTTAATCATGAAGAAAGATTGTTTAAGTTATTTTAAGGAAAAAATTAGTTTAAGTGCAGTAGTTAGCCGTATCCCTCGGCTTAATGGCTCATTTAGTGCATGAATCAAAATATAATTATACGCTGCGAAAAAATACTTATTTAGATTGACTCCAACATCCTACATGAGTATAAACGTCCTCAAAGGACAACTCATGCTATGCAAGACTTTAAATTTATAATAGTAGTAAGGATAGCTTTTACGGTCGTCAAATATAACAAGCTAGAGTTTTTAAATTATGCAGTGCATGAAGTAGTAGTAATAGATTTTATAGTTGAAAATACCTAACATGCATTCCTAGCATAAATCCTCCCAAAGAGCAAGTAATACACATCCACATATAGAAAACTAAGCAGCTAGCAAGTATCTAAAAGTAGCAATACTGTGGGCGTCAACAAACTGACATGAACCCACATACAGAAAAGTATGTTTGAACCAGTAACTAAATAAACAACAAACTACCTCGCTGAGGCGAGGCAACAACCACGGCGAACACTACCGCCCAGAAACTCCAAAATCAGCTCTGCTAACTGCTACTGCTCTGAACCTGAGACATTCCATAGACAGAACACCTCAGCAAGAAGGTACAAATGGTGGCAGGAAAATAAGCCAAAAATAACAAAGGTCAAAAGGGGTACCAACCCAAGACCAAAAGTACTGAAGTAAAGTACAAAGAGAAAACAGAGCATCAATAGGAACAGAACTCTTACGTGATTCATCACGTACAACAAGTGCACCAGACGCACGAGGGCATAAGGTGACTACAAGAATAATTCATAAGGAAGAAAAATACAAAACATTTATTAAGCACCTGTGCTCGACTCTACCCAAAAATACGGGCGAGGTGGTCACTCGTGGACACACCACCCAAAAACACGGGTGAGGTGGTCACTCTTGGGCACACCCACACGAATATACAATCCGTCTAACAGCGAGGGAGTCTCATACTCTCCACCATATACCGCAGACACCCATAAACCAGGTAGACTTCCACAGGGCACTAATGAAGGAAACAAACACTGTGGAGGTGGGATCGTCCACTAACTCCCGCAATCAAGAAAACCACCAAGAAAACAACACATATCTCGAGATTTGGCTCATCAGATTCTACTTGACATTACTAGATACAAGACATGGTTGATTAACCCTTACGGACGATTTATAATCTTAGATAAACTCTAATACGTTCGATAACGATAAATAAGACAATTAAAGACAATACTAAAAATATTTTATCAAAGCTATATGAAGTTATCAGATTCAGTTAGCAAAACAAGATTTAAAAATTTCCAAGTGATCGAAAAATTAGACATAGTTATAACTTGGAAAGAAGATCAAGGAACAAAACTCATTCGTTACCATCAAATTGGATAAGGAGAAACGAGGGGAAACCATCACTTGCCTTGGTTTTACCGGGAAAGTCCTTTGAATCACTCCTCGTCGTAGATCGGGGCAAAAGAATGCAGGAGGAGTTGAAATCTAGACAAAAAATGGTCGAAATAGAGGTTAGGGCCGAAAAACCCTAACGAGAAATCTCAAGAAACGGGGAAGATATTGCCACGATGGCGTAGCTCTCGGTGAGAGCTTTCCGGATCTATGCTCAGTTGAAGATTTCGAGCACCGGAGCACCGTCGGCGGCCACCGGAAGGTTCACGAAATACATTTTCTCTCACGCTCACGCCGCTCTGGTTCGGGAGGAAAAAGAATCGGAGAAGATAAAGAAAATGAAGTTTTCTCTGATAGTGTAAATATATATATATATATATATATATATATATATATATATATATATATATATATATATATATATATATATATATATATAAATATATATATTTATAAAACATTCTGTCTAAAAACGGTATTTTTACGAGTGGGTGAGCGGAAGACGAAAATAGGGTTTTAGGATGGCTTCAAATCGAAAAGTGGCCACCATGAAAGTTGTAGATCTCGTCGAGACGCACAAATTTCATGTTAACTATTTTTCCATACGACATCGTTTTGACTCTCAAAAGGGCTCCCAAACGTAAACAGCAACGGACTACACGAGAACAAACTTACGGGTACTCGAGAGGTAAAAAACGGCTACTCGAGTTGGTAGAAACAGACACTCGAGTAAAAAAAAATTACTCGAGACAGAAACATATTACTCGAGATAGAAATTTAATACTCGAATAGGAGAGAAAGTACTCGTGTAGGCGAGAAAGATTACTCGAGTAGATAGAAATGAGTACTCGAGTAGGTAGAAATGAGTACTCGAGTAGATAGAAATGAGTACTTGAGTAGGTAGAAATGAGTACTCGAGTCGGTAGAAAGGATCAACCGTGAACTGAAGAAATTAACTCGAGTAGCTGAAAGAAGAACACGAGTACTAATAACCAGCACTCGAGAGGCAAACCCAAGCACTCGTGTGAAAAAACTGATTACTCGAGAGCTTAAACAAAAACCTTGCATGAACAGTGATCTTTTTACATATATATATATATATATATATCCAAAAAATTAAACTTTATAAATGAGTAGTAAAGTACATTTTTGAATAGTAATATAATATTAAAATAATCATATTTATATATTTTGAATAAGGAAAACTACGAGATCAAAACGGAGGCCTGAACGAGCGCCGAATTAAACGAAACTCACGTCGTAGGCGAATACTGACTCTACGAACACAACGACGAAGTAAAACCAAAATCCGACGAGCCATTCCCGAGATATTAATCTTTAAAGTATACGGCGAACATAAACAATATAAAACTTCAATCGCGCGCCGAGACTCCAAAAATGCTCGGATTGCGACGAAACTTGACGAGCGGGTCCAAAATTACTTAACTTAAATTCCAAATGCAAAATTTTCCCATTACAACAAGAATTCGGCTGAGTCGACCGCACGAACGCGAAAATGCCTTAACGGCATTGCGTCGTCAACTCGACGTTAAAAGTAACGTCACGACGTCATAAATATGACGTCGCTCACTCAAATAAAATCATCGAAAAATCGGGGGCGTTACAGTCACTCCCCCTAAAAAGAAGTTTCGTCCTGAAACTTAACACAACTCCAAAATCAAATTAAAACGATAAAATCAAACATAACTGAAAACATAAAGACATACCTGAAACTAAGAGAAGAGGTGCGGATGAGATTCTCTCATCGCCGATTCCAATTCCCACGTCGCGCTCTCGACGTCTTGATTCATCCAAAGAACCTTGACCATAGGAATGGTCTTTCTCCGTAACACACGCTCTAGAGAATCCAGAATACGAACAGGTTCTTCCACATACGTAAGGTTAGGCTGAATCTGGGGCATCGAGTCAAGGACTTGACGATCATTACGAACACACTTCCGCAACTGACTCACGTGGAACACATCATGGACACCAGGGAAGGTTGCAGGCAATTCCGGTCTATAAGCTGACACTCCGATGCGCTCAAGAATCTGGAAAGGTCTTACATACCGGGGGTCTAACTTGTGGTTCCTTCCAAACCTTTTAACGCCAGACATCGGAGAAACCTTCAGAAAAACCAAGTCTCCAACGACAAACTCCAGATCGACCCTTCGTTGATTAGAATACTTCTCATAGCGCTCCTGAGCCACACAAAGCTTTTCTCGAATTTGTGTCACAGCACAATTCATCTCCTCAAGGGCTTCCGGACCTAGCAACGGTCTTTCACCAACTTCAGCCCAAAACAAATGAGTTCTACAACGCCTCCCATATAAGGCCTCAAATGGGGTCATCTGCAAACTCTCTTGATAACTATTATTGTATGCAAACTCCATGAGTCTGAGACGCTCGTCCCAAGCACCACCATGATCCAAAATATAACACCTGATCATATCTTCTACGATCTAATTTACCCTTTCCGTCTGACCATTCGTCTGCGGATGATAGGCGGTGGAATACCTTAAATCAGTACCCAGCCCCTCCTGTAAACACTTCCAAAAGCGAGACGTAAATCTGGAGTCTCGATCTGATACAATGCTAACAGGCACTCCATGCAACCTAATAACCTCTTCAAGATATAGCTCGGCTATCTTCTTTCTTGAATACCCAATCTTAAACGGAACAAAGTGAGCACACTTTGTCAATCTGTCGACTATCACACAAACAGAGTCGTGCCCACTGGGGGATTTTGGTAGACCGGTGATGAAATCCATTGAAATACTCACCCATTTCTAACTTGGAATATCAAGTGGTGTCAATTTACCACCAGGCCTTCTATGATCAGCCTTAACACACTGACACGTATAACATTCTGATACAAACTTCGTGATATCATTCTTCATCTCTGACCACCAAACAATTTACTTTATATCCTTATACATCTTAGTGGAGCCAGGGTGGTAGGCTACACTGGAACCATGAGCTTCAGCACAGATCTTAGCCCGAATGTCGCCAATGGCGGGGACGCATAATCTACCCTGATACCTCAAGGTATCCAACTCATCCAAGGAGAAATCAGGTAGCTCTCCCTTCACCGTTCTATTCCTGAGGTGCAACAAATCATGATCATCCTTCTGATGTGCTCGAGTAAGGGAAATCCAAGAAGGTTCTTCCGCTTCCAAACTAGTAGGCACAGTACGACTCCCAACCTCAATATCCATCAACAAAAATTCTTTTACCAATGACTGTACCGACAGATTAAAAATTTTAACGGTCTTTCTACTCAAAGCATCGGCTACTACATTAGCCTTTCCTGGATGATAAAGAATTTTCACTTCATAATCCGCCACATATTCTAACCACCGACGCTG
Organism: Platanthera guangdongensis; assembly: GCA_039583875.1. Taxonomy (NCBI): domain Eukaryota; kingdom Viridiplantae; phylum Streptophyta; class Magnoliopsida; order Asparagales; family Orchidaceae; genus Platanthera; species Platanthera guangdongensis. Next base: position 134,934,384 of record CM077160.1, read on the forward strand.
GCGCAGATTTAGTTCTTTCTGAGTGAAGACGTACTTCAAACTCTTATGGTCCGTATAGATCTTGCACAACACGCCATACAATAAGTGTCGCCACAGCTTCAGCGCATAAATTATGGCAGCAAACTCCAAATCGTGCGTAAGATAGTTTCTCTCGCGAATCTTTAGTTGCATCGATCCATACGCGATCACTTTACCATCTTGCATTAAAACACAACCAAGTCCGATGTGTGATGCATCGACATACACAACATACTCAACTCCTTCAGTAGGTAAGGTTAAAATTGGGGCAGTACACAGTCTCTTCTTCAACTCTTGGAAAGCCTCTTCACACTTATCACTCCAAATGAATGTAGTATTCTTCTGAGTAAGTCTAGTTAGAGGAACAGACAACACTGGAAATCCTTCCACGAATCTTCTATAATAGCCAGCCAGGCCTAAGAAGCTCCTAATCTCCTTAGGTGTAGATGGTCTCTCCCATTCCATCACGGCAAAAATCTTGGTCGGGTCTACAGAAATACCGTCCTTACTTACTACATGACCCAGAAAGGACACCTGAGGTAGCCAGAATTCACATTTGCTCAACTTCGCATATAGCTTATAATCCTTTAGGGTCGACAAAACCAAACGCATATGCTGAGTATGCTCCTCAACATTGCGGGAATACACAAGGACATCATCTATAAACACAATAACGAATCGATCCAAGAAATCCTTAAACACCATATTCATCAAATCCATGAAAGCAGAGGGTGCATTGGTTAAACCGAAAGACATCACCAAAAACTCATAATGTCCATGCCGCGAACGAAAAGCGGTCCGGGGAATATCTGTCTCACGAATCTTCAACTGGTGGTAGCCTGAGCGAAGATCGATCTTTGAAAATACCGAGCTACCACGCAACTGATCGAACAGATCATCAATCCTTGGCAGGGGATATCTATTCTTAATGGTTACCTTGTTCAATTCCCTATAATCGATGCAAAGCCTCAGTGATCCATCCTTCTTCTTGACGAACAAAATAGGGGCACCCTACGGAGAAGAACTTGTTCTAATAAAACCACACCTCAGCAACTCATCGAGCTGAGTACGCAACTCATCCAACTCATGGGGAGCCATACGATATGGTGCCTTAGCAATTGGGCGAGTACTTGGCTCGAGGTCTATCACAAACTCTATCTCCCTTTCAGGAGGAAGTCCTGGAAGACTATCAGGAAAGACATCTGGAAACTCTCGCACCACCGAGACATCCTTAAGATGTGGTGTAACAAAAGCTGTTTCCACAGCAGAAATAGAAACTAAAAACGCCTCGCAACCAGACTCTATAGCACAACAAGCACGTACCGCAGAAATAACAGGGGAAACTATGTCCTGAAATCCATAGACGCTCATAGGTTGTCCGTCGTCCATCCTGAAATCCAATCTCTTAGCCTTGCACTGGATGACCGCATCATACTTGGACAGCCAGTCCATGCCTAGAATCATGTCAAAATCAGACAGATCCAAAATCATCAGATCCGCAAAGGCCAGAAAATTGCCAAGATAGATAGGACATCTCAGAACTCCATGATTAGACATCACCAAATCACCGGAGGGAAGCTTGACATTGAAGGAGTCTCCTAATTGGTCCACATTCAGGCGATGTTTATCAACAAATATCCGGGCCACAAAGGAATGGGTGGCACCCGAATCGAAAAGAACACGCGTCCACCTATTCCGCACCTTAAACTCCCCTAAAACCGTAGCATATATAACTAAATGAACGATAACTAGGGCAACAACGATAAATAATGAGGATAAATTAAATTGGGGCTAACCTGATATCACTTGCGTAGAGGTTTGAGCTTCCTCACTGGTCATCACGTTCAGCTTTCCTTTTCCTTTATCCAGGTTTGGTGGCGGCGGAAGAGCTCGAAGCGGGGCAGGCTGCAGTGGGGACTGAGCCTGGAGGCACGAAGACTTCTGGTGTCCCTTCTGCCCGCACTGGAAGCAAATCCTTTCTTTCATCCAGCACCGACTCACATCATGACCCTTCCTTGCACAGAATGAGCACACTAGCTCTCCCTTAGGTGCACCTTGGATGGAGTGCACCTGCTGCTGCTTCAGAGTGGCAGTCCTCTTGAAACACCTTTCGTAAGGGTGGCCAGGACGACCACAGAAACTACACACTTTCTTACTTTTCTTTTTCTGAGAAGGGCCAGATGCCCTGGATCTACCATCCTCAATGCCTTTCCTTTTCTCTTTCCTCGCCACAGCACTGCGGTTCTTGACATTTTCAATCGCCTCCACTTTCAAAGCGGCTTCCACTGCATCAGCATAACTTTCAGACCGGTAAGCGCATGCCAACAGCTGGACATCGCTTCTTAGTCCTCCAAGGAAACACTTCACTCTACCCTCCTCAGAAGCTACCAAATCAGGAGCAAACCTACTCAGTTTGTTAAACTCGATCTCGTACTCGCTCACGGTGAGCTGTCTCTGCTGCAAATGCTGGAAGTTATTCATCAGACGGTCCTGCTCGACCGAGGGTAGAAACTTCTTCAGCAGCATCTTCTTAAAAGATTCTCAAGAACAACCTTCCTTCAAACTCTCCCTTTCATGTATCCACCAACTCTTTGCCAGACTCTTTAACTGATAGGTTGCAATCATCACCTTCTGGGCTTCTAGAATTCTGGAATACGAAAACATCTCCTCGATGGAGATGATCCAACCATCTAAAACCAAAAAGTCGGCACTCCCGTCGTAGGTGGGAGGTCTCAACCGCTGGACGTGCGATATGAAATTCATTTCTGGTGGTATCACCATCGGGGGCACCAGAGGAGCAAGGGCATCGGGCACGGCTTGGCCCAAGGCAGACTCTTGCACTAAAGGTTGTTGCGCGGGAGCGGCAGACAACAAAGACTCAATTTACGTTTGCATCGCAACCAACTGTCTCGATAGAGCCTCATTGCTCTGACGCAGACCCTCAATAATCACATCACTTTGCGCACCTGATGACTCACCCTCCAACTGGGGAGTCGACCTCGTCGCAGGACGCTTTGACGGCATTTCTAAAAAGCAAACAGACAACTCATCAAAATCCTAGCTTACAACAAGGCAACACGACTAGTTCATGCCATACTTAAAAGATGCTTGCTTACGCTGCAACTTGCTCTGCGATTTTATAATGATGTTATGTCCTACTTAGGATGGTATCCTCTCATCCTATTGACTCTTGTGCCTATGATATGAATGCATGGATTCTTTTTTTCTTATTTAAAATCGTGTGTGTACATGTGTCATCATGTAAATCTTAACTTAGCACGCGTGCTTATGCGATGATATGTAATGTATGTAGTGCTGTGCATTCTATAAAAGGCCCTAATGCATGATATGAGAGGCGTACACATGAAATGTTATGCATCCCATAGTACATAAAATCGCATGCAACGAGGAAAAGAAAATGTGCTAATGGGCACCCATGTGATGCTGGTTATGCATCCCATAGTACATAACCGTCACATGTTGCCACCTATGGTGGATACATATACAAACACATATTATGCATTTCATACTACATAATATGCCCCGTATACTTCTTATCATGCTATGAGTGTAGTGATCATGCTTCAGCTAAGACGTACTGATAACACATCGGTGTGTGCATGAAATGTCACTAAACAACTAACACTAACAAGAGAAGGTTGTCCGACCAATTGTCAAGCAACCTCCCTCTGATACCAACTGTCACAACCTACAATTTCAACGCATAAAATAACTTATCAGAGTAAGGGAAAATGCGCGTCATGATGCCACGTCAGCAGGGGACAACTGCGGACGCTCAGGCGGACACACACTTAATCATGAAGAAAGATTGTTTATGTTATTTTAAGGAAAAAATTAGTTTAAGTGCAGTAGTTAGTCGTATCCCTCGGTTTAATGACTCATTTAGTCCGCGAATCAAAATATAATTATACGATGCGGAAAAATACTTATTTAGATTGACTACAACATCCTACATGAGTATAAACGTCCCCAAAGGACAACTCATGCTATGCAAGACTCTAAATTTATAATAGTAGTAAGGATAACTTTTACGGTCGCCAAATATAACAAGCTAGAGTTTTTAAATTATGTAGTGTATGAAGTAGTAGTAATAGATTTTATAGTTGAAAATACCTAACATGCATTCCTAGCATAAATCCTCCCAGAGAGCAAGTAGTACACATCCACATATAGAAAACTAAGCAGCTAGCAAGTATCTAAAAGTAACAATACTGTGGGCGTCAACAAACTGACATGAACCTACATAGAGAAAAGTATGTCTGAACAAGTAACTAAATAAACAACAAACTACCTCGCTGAGGCGAGGCAACGACCACGACGAACACTGCCGCCCAGAAACTCCAAAAAAAGCTCTGCTAACTGCTACTGCTCTGAACCTGAGGCATTCCAAAGACAGAACACCTCAGCAAGAAGGTACAAATGGTGGTCGGAAAATAAGCCAAAAATAACAAAGGTCAAAAGGGGTACCAACGCAAGACCAAAAGCACTGAAGTAAAGTACAAAGAGAAAACAAGACATCAATAGGAACAGAACACTTACGTGATTCGTCACGTACAACAAGAGTACACCCGACGCACGAGGCCATAAGGTGACTACAAAAATAATTCATAAGGAAGAAAAATACAAAACCTTTATTAGGTACCTGTGGTCGACTCTACCCACAAACACAGGTGAGGTGGTCACTCGTGGACACACCACCCAAAAACACGGGTGAGGTGGTCACTCTTGGGCACACCCACACGAATATACAATCCGTCTAATAGCGAGGGAGTCTCATATTCTCCACCATACACCGCAGACACCCAAAAATCAGGTAGACTTCCACAGGGCACTAATGAAGGAAACAAACACTGCGGAGGTGGAATCGTCCACTAACTCCCGCAATCAAGAAAACCATCAAGAAAACACCACATATCTCGAGATTTGGCTCGTCAGATTATACTTGACATTACTTGATACAAGACATGGTTGATCAACTCTTACGGACGATTTATAATCTTAGATAAACTCTAATACGTTCGATAACGATAAATAAGACAATTAAAGCCAATACAAAAACATTTTATCAAACCTATATAAAGTTATCAGATTCAGTTAGCAAAACAAGATTTAGAAATTTTCAAGTGATCGAAAAATTAGACATAGCTATACCTTGGAAAGAAGATCAAGAAACAAAACTCATTCGTTACCATCAAATCGGAGAAGGAGAAACAAGGGGAAAACCACTTGCCTTGGTTTTACCGGAAAAGTACTCTGAATAACTCATCGTCGTAGATCAGGGCAAAAGAATGCGGGAGTTGAAATCTAGACAAAAAATGGCCGAAATAGAGGTTAGGGCCGAAAACCCCTAACGAGAAATCACAAGAAACGGGGAAGATATTACCACGATGGCGTAGCTCTCGGCGAGAGCTTTCCGGATCTATGCTCAGATGAAAATTTCGAGCACCGGAGCACCGTCGACGGCCACCTGAAGTTTCACGAAATATATTCTCTCACGCTCACGCCGCTCTGGTTCGGGAGGAAAAAGAATCGGAGGAGGTGAAGAAAATGAAGTTTTCTCTGATATTGTAAATATATATGTGTGTGTGTGTGTATATATATATATACACACACGAGCGACAGGCACGGGCCTCCGGCCCGATGGCCACGCGCCACAGTACCCGGCCGGCGACGGAGGGCTCCGCCCGTCCCCCGGCGGGCTCCGCCCGCGATAGCACCCTAATGAAACAATTAATTAATGAAATAATTAAACCCGAATCAATTAAAAAATAAAATAAGTAAATATTATAATTAATAATAAAATAAAAAAATTCATTCATTGCAACACCCGCTTGCTACTTATAATAATTTATAAATAATATAATAAATTATAAATATATAAATATTATAATAAAACAGACGGCCCGGCGGGTGAACAATGAGCCAAGCACAGCCATTCACAGCCCGCCAAGCCCGCCACCATGCTGCTTTCAAATATGAATTTCGGAAATCTATATTTATACCCAAAAATTGAACTTTATTTGGCAGTGTGAGACTAAAATAGGCGGGTGAACAGTGTTCCACATTGCCAAATCAAATTTTATTTTTGGGTATAAATATAGATATTCTGGAATTGTGTTTGAAATCTGCATGGTTATGGGCTTGGCGGGCTGTGAATGCCTGTGCTTGGCTGTTAAGGTGCTGTTGTTAGCGGGCCTGTTTGTGTAACCTGTTTTTGAAATTTTTTCACATAAATTTAGGATCCTAGTAGTAGGTTTAGGAGCTCTAGTAAAATGTGGAGAGAGAATGTTAGTTTGATCAGACAGCCACAGATATAGTGGAAGAGATCAGACGGCCATTGTTTTTTCTGTGAATTTCGAACTCATGATATTTGCAGACCTCAGTATTTCTTTATAATATGATATAGATAAACATATATAAATATATATTTATAAAACATTCTGTCTAAAAACGGTATTTTTACGAGTGGGTGCGCGGCAGATGAAAATAGGAGTTTAGGATGGCTTCAAATCAAAAAGTGGTCAACATGAAAGTTGTAGATCTCGTCGAGACGCACAAATTTCATGTTAACCATTTTTCCATACGTCATCGTTTTAATGCTCAAAAGGGCTCCCGAACACAAACAACAACGGACTACACGAGAACAAACTTACGGGTACTCGAGAGGTAGAAAACGGCTACTCGAGTAGATAGAAACAGACACTCGAGTAAATAAAAAAAATTACTCGAGACAGAAACATATTACTCGAGATAGAAATTTAGTACTCGAGTAGGAGAGAAAGTACTCGTGCAGGCGAGAAAGATTACTCGAGTAGGCTAGAAAGATTACTCGAGTAGGTAGAAATGAGTACTCGAGTAGGTAGAAATGAGTACTCAAGTAGGTAAAAATGAGAACTCGAGTAGGTAGAAAGGATGAACCGTGAACTGAAGAAATTAACTCGAGTAGCTGAAAGAAAAACACGAGTACTAATAACCAGCACTCCAGAGGCAAACCCAAGCACTCGTGTGAAAAAACTGATTACTCTATAGCTTAAACAAAAACCTTGCATGAACAGTAATCTTTTTACATATATATCCAAAAAATTAAACTTTATAAATGAATAGTAAAGTACATTTTTGAATAGTAATATAATATTAAAATAATCATATTTATATATTTTGAATAATGAAAACTACGAGATCAAAACGGAGGCCCGAACAATCGTCGAATTAAACGAAACTCACGCCGTAGGCGATTACTGACGCTACGAACACAACGACGAAGTCAAAACCAAAATCCGACGAGTCATTCCCGAGATATTAATCTTCAAAGTATACGACGAACATAAACAATCTAAAACTTCAATCGCGCGCCGAGACTCCAAAAATGCTCGGATTGCGACGAAACTTGACGAGCAGCTCCAAAATTACTTAACTTAAATTCCAAATGCAAAATTTTCCCATTACAACAAGAATTCGGCCGACTCGACCGCACGAACGCGAAAATGCCTTAACGGCATTGCGCCGTCAACACGACGTTAAAAATAACGCCACGACGTCATAAATATGACGTCGCCCACTCAAATAAAATCATCGAAAAATCGGGGGCGTTACAGGGTGCCCTCGTCGAATTCTTCGGGACTAAGATTTTTGATGTCCCCTTCCTTCGGCGAGACCTGGATTCCCTCCCGCCGGTTCTTCCCGGTAAAGGTATTATTTCAGTATATTCTCGCAACCTTTTGTTTTGAGAAGCAGGGTTATTTAGCCATGGGTCTCGCAGGTGAACGAGAAATCCCCCTCCACCAACCTTTTGACGAGACCAGGGCGCTCGCCGACCCCTTAGCTCTCGCCAAGTCTGTCGCCTCCGCCTGTCGGGAGGAGCCGAGATCCTCTTCCGAACCAAGTGTCCAAAAGTGGAAGCAGAGCTCCCTCCCTGCCGCCCCACTCAAAAAAATCAAAAATGTCAGCAACGGACATGGGTAAATCCATCGCGCCAGCTTCCGCCGAGATCCCCGCCGAGAACCCATTAGTTGCGGGCGAGACGGGTACCGCCAGGCCTGCCGCAGAGACCCCTGCCGAGAGCTTACTCAAGCCGGTGCCAAATGGGCACCAGAATTTTGGCATCGGCGAGAAGTACCTGGACGCGGAGGGCCATCCCTTGATCCAGTGGCACCATACCACCAACCGCATCGCGGTCTCCACTCTTCTCCCCTCCTAGATGGAGCGGGACCCAAGCACTGATGATGCCTTCGAGCTGGGCTACGGGCTCTACGGTCGGGAGGACGCTGACACGTTCGACCGGACGACTACCCGGGCCCTTGTCTACGACGCTGCCCAGGCCCAACTTTGTGTGGTCCAGCTATCGCATATGGCTGGGCGCCGCACCATCACCCTCGAGCGCAACCTCATCGACATGCTCAAGATGAGGGATGTCGTCGCAGCCGAAGTGGTCACCCAGAAGGCTGACTTGGCGGCTTCCCAACAATTTCTCTCCTCTCGCCCGGCCGCCGAGGTAAGCGGGACCCTTCAATATTTCTCGTCTTCTTAATATATATTTTTTCTCTTAACAGGACCGTTTCGTAGGATTCCGCGCAAGCCCAGCTGTCTCGCACGAGGGTGGCCGGCGTAGAGTGCGAGAACCAGCTGTTGCAGGCTGAGGTGAAGCGCTTGGAGGAGGCCCTAGCCCTGGCCCAGGCCCGGCCGTCGCTGGATGAGAGAGTCGAGCGCCGTCATTATTCCGCGTACGATATCGACGTGATTGTTCAGGAGAACGCGCAAGCCACCGCCAAGATGGTCATCGAGGTGCTTCAGGAGTCGGTGCTTTTGAACGAAGGAAGCGAGACTCTCACGACGCAAGGGATCTTGCCCTGGTTGTTCGAGCCCATCCCCAAGCCCGCGGGAAAGGGCGACTCTCCGACCAATGATGCGGCGGAACTTGTCATGAACGAGGAATCTGGCGGCTGCTCACCCGGCGAGTCCTCCGGCTACACCCCCAGCGGAACCTCCAACGGGACCTCCAGCGGGCCTGCCCAATAGCCTCCACATTTTGCTTTTTTATTGTAATCTTACCATTGTTTTTGTAAATTCACTTCTGTAAACTTATTTTTCTAACTTTTTGTAAGGGGAGAGATTCCCCAAACCGATGCTATAACTTTTATATTGCATTGAAAGCTCTGCCCTTTCGCAGGAATGTTTATTACCTTTGTGCGAACCCTACGATCTTAGGTGATGACCGCCACTCGTTTGAAGAGTTGGCTGAGTAAAAACCCACTAGAAAGAACATGCTGAGAAGGTTACGCCGAGGACCTTGCTGAGACCCCCGACGGGAGAGTTATGTCGAAACCCCTGTCGAGACCCCCGCCAGGAGGGTTATGCCGAGAGCCCTGTCGAGACCCCCGACGGGAGGGTTATGCCGAGAGCCCTACCTGAGAGGGGTCTGGTGTTGAAGCCAAAATTTGACTCCGACAAATGTTCACAAAATAGGGGCGTAGCCGACACCTACTTGGCCCAAGCTCGGACCTCCGACTGGTCGTGAAGGACTAAGAAAAACTGGCCCAAAGCCGCAGCAGGGAGGTCCCACCGCTTACCCGGAAGGTCACAGAGAGCATCCCCTCCAAAGCCAAAAGCTGGGCTTGGAGTTCCTCAGAAGACTGTGCCAAATCAATCCTCTTAAGAGTCCGGAAAAAAAGTCCCTTCTGAAGAACCCTTATGGGCTTATTTATAGATTTCAGAACCTGAACTGCCAATAACAAAACTGTACTGATCTGAAATTACCGGGGTACCCTTGGCTAGGTCTGCCAACAGCCAAACTCCGCTGTTCTGAGGGGCTATATGCAGTCCACTAAGGGTAAGAGGGTAAAAATACCCGGGGTAAAAGAGTAAAAACCCCTGTTTGACAGGGAAATATGAGAAAAGGCCTCCTCTTACCTGGCGGGTGGAAAAGCCCCTGCCGTCGAGAGGGACCCCACTGCCCGTCTCGCCGGCGCCTCTCGCCCTTGGAGGCCCTCTCGCCTCTGGAGGCCCTCTCGCCTCTGGAGGCCCTCTCGCCTCAGGATGGGGTATCTAGCCTATTGGAGAGTCCATCGTCTCGCCTCCTGCGAGTGGGCCCCCCCGGCCTCAGTCTGCCCCATCTCGACCTGTTTGCTTCTTGAGGGCTCCTTACGAGCCCAAGGTTGTACACAATCCCCGCTCTTTTTGAGATTACTCTAAGCTCAAAAAGAATGTTCAACCGAGGCTCGTTATTCAAGGTGCATTAAAAAACGTATTTATGAGGAATCTTCTGAGGCCCCCACCGGGCCTATAAATATAGGACTCCTGCCCTGCACTCCTGGTGCCTCGTTCTGCATATTCTTCTTCTTCCCTGTTCTTGAGTTTTTCAGAATGACGCATAGTCAAAGTTTTCGCGAACGTCTCGCACTGGTGCGAGAGCAACATAAGACCAACGTGGCTGCTTTCACCTCTTCTCTGGTCCGTCCCCTCGCCCCGTCGTCTCGCTTGAAAAAGACGAAGGCTGGGGGCCCATCACCTGTAGCAGTAGATTCGTCTCGCGTCTCTTTGAAACCTGTCCCCACTCCCCATGCGCCCTCCACGGAAAAAGAGGTGGGTACTTGCTATTACCACTGTTATTTCCGCGACCGGGTGTTCTTTTGTTGACTAATGCTTTTTCAGGGGGCTCTGGTGGTTCCTCCGTCCCCGAAGAGTCCGCGAGATGGTTCTGCTGTCCGTTGCGAGGAGCTTGATTCGCTGCCCTCTTCTACTCCTCCAACTACTCCCAGCGAGAGGAGGGATGACCCCTCCCCGGCCGCCGATACCTCTCGCCATCATGGTAAGGGACCTTCCCTCGCCCTTTTGAATCCCCTTCGCTACTCTCACTCTCTCCTGCGAGTGCCTCTTCCACCTTGCCCCTGCACTCCTTGCGCAGATTCTCGGGCCAACTCTCCTATTGAGGAGCAGCCAAAGCAACTCTCCGTCTCGCCTCCTCTTGCGGACGGGATTGAAGACTATCTGGGCGATCCCTCAGATCCAGTGGAGATGAAGCGGAAGACGGCTGAGCTCTTCCGGAAGCACGCGCGTCTCATTCACTCCTTGACTTTAGACAAACAGGCCGCGGAGAAGCGCATCGAGTCGCTGGAGGGCGAGTGCGCTCGTTTATCTTCTGGAGCCAATACCGAGCTGGATGTCGACGGCACCGACCCCGAGGCCATCATCGATGAGACCGATATGCAGCTCCGTCTCGCGCGGCATGGTCTTAAAACCATCCGTTCCTTCCACTCGCGGAGTAGACCTCCTCGCGGGGGAGCTCGCGGCGGCCGCTGGGAATGGCGCCCATACTGAAGAATGTCCGTCCCGCTATCCATCATTTTCTTCTTCTCGAAAGATTTGTAATAATGGTAGTCCCGCCAAAGTACGCAGTGAGCTTGGCCTCCTGCGGGATGATGTCTGATCATAAATATATTTTTCAAGGCTTAATTTTTCTCTCTTTTTTAATCCTCCTTTTTAATTTATGTTAAATATTTATTTATAGCTTTTCCTGATTGTGACGGGTCACGCCGTTCGAGGCATAGGAGAGAGAAAAGGCGTCGACTCTTCCTCTCCCCCTCATTTTCCCGCCCTTTTAATCATTGGCCCTGCATCAGTTATAAATATGTCTAGTCCAGGATTAGATACCGCACTTTCCGCCTTCGCTGTTAACCAAGTCTTGGTCCTCTGACCTCTCCGTCTCGCCGGCCCATTCTCGCCTAATTTCCACCTTCGTCTCGCCTAGGACCAATTCGCCGAAGAAGATGGGTAAGAAGAAAGTGGAGGAGGGTGAGGGGCGCAGCCGCTGCGGGAAGAGGTTTACTGACCATGACTTCCCGCTCGGCCGGCTCCCTCGGGAAGACCACGATAAGTTTGCCCGCGAGTATCTGGGGGAAGGGATCGAGTCGCGTCCTCCCAAGGTCGGCGAGTGCATCAACACATACTACCCTGGGGAACTCGCCTTCCCCGTCTCGCACTTCGAGGCGGGGTTACGACTGCCCTTCTGGCCTGAGGTGAAGCAGACCTTCAAGTACTTCGGTGTCGTCCCGGCACAGTTCAACCCTAACGCGATTTCGGTGTTGATCGCGTTCGCCTGCTATATGCGTCGGGAACGCATCGAGTTTAGCTTGACGGCGTTCCGCAAGCTTTTCATCTACCACGCCAACGCCGATGGCGTCTCATACTTCACTGGGCAGGGGCTCAAGGTATGCGAGACGCCTAACAAGAATCATCACTGGCTCACCCGATTCGTCTTCATCCGGGGAGACCGGGCTGACTTCGGCGGCATCCCTCTCGCGCCGGTCTCTCCGCCAGAGAGCTTCTACGCCACCCCCCAAGTCAGTGGGTCAGATAAGCTGTTGTGCGAGTACCTAGCTGGCAAGAACTTCGAGGTCAACTTCTTGCGGCGAGGCCTCGATTCGCTTCTCCCAGTGCTCCCGGGCGAGGGTATTCTTCTATCCCTCTCTCTTGGCTATTCGTCGTCTCGCTTCTTTCTAACCCCCGCTTGCTTTTAGGTGAGCGAAATATTCCAGCATCCCCTCCTTACAAGAGCAATATTCACCCTTCCAAGGGTCTTGATCTCGCCAATGCAGCGGCAGAGGCGGCGAGAGAGTCCTTGGCGGTTATCCCGCCGAAGCGTCCTAGAGATGACACGATCCTCTCTCGCCCCAGCCCTCCTAAAAAGAAGATGAAGAAGGCTGTAGTCATCTCCAAGGAAAGGAGGAAGGCTCCTCAAGGGAGCCCTATCTCTATAGGGGAAACTCCACCGCCTCCCTCGCCTAATCACCAGGCCGTCTCGCCTATCCGCGAGACGGTGCTTTTTGGTCAACCTGCTGCTGCTTCCAGCCTGCCCGCTACTACTTCCAACCCGCGAGCTGCTGCTCCTGAACAGGTGGCTGCTACCTCCTCTCGCGAGGGCGACTCCTCTGGCCGTCCCGCTCCCTCCTCTCACATGAATTATAATCTGGGTCCCGTGGTTCACGATGTCGTCGGTGACCCGGTTCTGCTGTGGGGGCGGGACGCCAACCGCGTGTCCATCTCCACCCTCCTTCCATCATGGAAAGAGCAAGAGGTCCCTTCCAGCCACGCCTTCGCCATATGGTATGGCCTCTATGGCGGCCTTGACGCCGCTTCGCCCGAAAGCGAGTCCACCAAGGACCTTGTGCTAAAAACCTACCATCATCAAATGCGGGCCTTGGAGTTCTCGCACCGCTCCTCTCGCCGCCTTATTTACATCAATTCAAAATGGAAGGCCAGCGAGGAAAATCTGGAGGCGGAGCGGGAGAAATCTACTGGTCTAGCGAGAAGGTTGTCAGATGCCGAGTCACTCCTCGCGAAGGCCCAAGGCGGCGTGGTAAGCCATAACTCTCTTTTCCCTTGGTTCTTTCCTTTCCCACGATTCTTGGCTAATATCTAGGTCATCCCGCAGGATGCCGAGACGGCGGGACAACTTCGCTCGCGCGTGGCAGCTTTGGAAGAGGAGGTCCGGGTCCTGACAGCTGAGAACGCGCGCCTTCAGGCTGATGCCGCGTCGTCATCTCGCCGCGAGCCCTTCCGGACACCTCCGCCACACTACTCCTACGAGGAAGTTGAGGAGCGATGCCGAGACGCTGGTGTCCGTGGGGCTGAGCTGGTGCTGCAGATGATGAAAGACCTGGAGGTTGTGAAGGATGAGTCTGAGACAGTGACCGCGCGCGACTTGGTCCCCGAGCTCTATAGCGAGGAGAGCGATGATTCTTCATCCGGCGAGGAGGACTGACGCGTCCCCTCCACGATTTAGAATCACTCTCTCCTCCTCCTGATGTAAAGACTTTATACTATATTTTGTGGCATCTGCCAAGTAACGAGCGAGTGCTCAACTTTGCTGTCTTCTATTTTATTTCTTATTTTGTGAAGTTAATCTCCGGTTTGCTTTTTGCCTGCGGGACGGTGCTACTACTTCGTCTCGCCGCATAATCTTTCTATATATATATTTTTTTGTTTTATGTCCTACGCAAGACGGGTTCTCGACGCGCTTAGCGACCACGAGTTGGCGCAATGGCTTGCCTCGCGAGTGCCCTTTCGCTACGGCGAGACGATCCTCAAAAGCCATCCGCTGCGAGTGCTGTCACCTGCCCTACTCCACACCCTTTTTTCCCTTTGTTTATTTTTGTACTTTAGGACTAAGTTGGGATACTAAGGTGTAGTGCCGCTTAAGGGGACTTTTCACCCTATTCTGCCAAAATGAATTCTGCCTTGTCAGTTTGATGTTGATGGAGATTGCTTGACCCAACCCTATCCCCCACAGGCGAGCCTTCAGACCTGCCAGCTAGATGGGAGCCTGCGCAGCGGGTCTACCTAGGGCCGAGCCGAGCTCGGGGTGCCGATGAAGATCTCAGCTCAAAACCTATCCCCCACAGGCGAGCCTTCGGACCTGCCAGCTAGATGGGAGCCTGCGCAGCGGGTCTACCTGGGGCCGAGCCGAGCTCGGGGTGCCGATGAAGATCTCAACTCAAAACCTATCCCCCACAGGCGAGCCTTCGGACCTGCCAGCTAGATGGGAGCCTGCGCAGCGGGTCTACCTGGGGCCGAGCCGAGCTCGGGGTGCCGATGAAGATCTCAGCTCAAAACCTATCCCCCACAGGCGAGCCTTCGGACCTGCCAGCTAGATGGGAGCCTGCGCAGCGGGTCTACCTGGGGCCGAGCCGAGCTCGGGGTGCCGATGAAGATCTCAACTCAAAACCTATCCCCCACAGGCGAGCCTTCGGACCTGCCAGCTAGATGGGAGCCTGCGCAGCGGGTTTACCTGGGGACGAGCCGAGCTCGGGGTGCCGATGAAGATCTCAACTCAAAACCTATCCCCCATAGGCGAGCCTTCGGACCTGCCAGCTAGATGGGAGCCTGCGCAGCGGGTCTACCTGGGGCCGAGCCGAGCTCGGGGTGCCGATGAAGATCTCAACTCAAAACCTATCCCCCGCAGGTGAGCCTTCGGACCTGCCAGCTAGATGGGAGCCTGCGCAGCGGGTCTACCTGGGGCCGAGCCGAGCTCGGGGTGCCGATGAAGATCTCAACTCAAAACCTATCCCCCACAGGCGAGCCTTCGGACCTGCCAGCTAGATGGGAGCCTGCGCAACGGGTCTACCTGGGGCCGAGCCGAGCTCGGGGTGCCGATGAAGATCTCAACTCAAAACCTATCCCCCACAGGCGAGCCTTCGGACCTGCCAGCTAGATGGGAGCCTGCGCAGCGGGTCTACCTGGGGCCGAGCCGAGCTCGGGGTGCCGATGAAGATCTCAACTCAAAACCTATCCCCCACAGGCGAGCCTTCGGACCTGCCAGCTAGATGGGAGCCTGCGCAGTGGGTCTACCTGGGGCCGAGCCGAGCTCGGGGTGCCGATGAAGATCTCAACTCAAAACCTATCCCCCACAGGCGAACATGCGGGAGTCGGCGCTTTTGAACAAAGAAGGCGAGACCCTTGCGGCGTGAGGGATCCTACCCAGGTTGTTCGAGCCCATCTCCAAACCTGCGGGAGAGGACGACTCTCCGACCAACGATGTGGCGGAGCTTGTCCTGAACGTGGAAACCGGCGGCAGCTCACCCGGCGAATCCTCTGGCTACACCCCAAGCAGAACCTCCAGTGGAACCTCCAGCGGGAGCTCCAGCGGAACCTCTAGCGGGACCTTCGGCGGGCCGGCTTAATAGCCTCCATATCTCCAGCTTAGTTTATTGTAACTTAACCATTGCAACTTTTGTAAGGGGAGAGATTCCCCCACTAATACTTAACTCATTTCATATTGTGTTGAAAAACCTTCTTTATCGTTGGAATGTTTATTACCTTTGCGCCAACCCTAGGCTCTTAGGATCATAGGTGATGACTACAATATTTTAAGAGAGCTGGCCAAGTAAAACCTACCGGAAGGGGCCTGCCAAGAGCCTTGCCAAATGGGTCGTGGCGGGAACCCCTACTGAGAGGTGCTCAATGGGATCCCCAGCGAGATGGCTGTGGCGAGAGCCCTGCCAAGAGCCCCGCCGGGAGGGTTATGCTGAGAGCCCTGCCAAGAGGGATCTGAGTCATCGCACCCCTGCTTAGGACTGGAGTTAGCCATTTGTAGACCTGTTAACAAGAGCTTCGTGACTCCATCATGATTTTAACAGACATGTCTGCTTGGTGTGAACCTGGTTATCGGGTCCACCTAGGACCACTTAAACAAAATCCCCGCTTTCCTTCTCCGCCCCCAATGGATCACACGACCCTTTCAGCTAGTGAGAGTCTGACAGCGAGTATACTCGGGATCTTACTTAGTTTCCCAATTCTTTCCTCGAACTCCCTTCCTTCCCCCCCCCCCCCCCCAGGTGTGCCTACAGCCCTGCCCAGCTAATGAGAGCATAGAAAGAGAGTCTACCCGGGGCCGAGTGTGCCTTCCAGCCCTGCCAGCTAGGAGAGTCTGCGTAGCGGAATCACCACTCGAGGTATTCCCTTACCCCCCAGGCAAGCCTACGGCCCTGCCAGCTAGTGAGAGTCTGGCAGCGGGTCTACCCGGTGCCGAGTGTGCCTTCCAGACCTGCCAGCTAGTGGGAGCCTGAGCGGCGGGATCCTCTCAGGGTCTTGCTTAGTTTCTCAATTCTTTCCTCGAACTCCCTTCCTCCCCCCCCCCTCCCAAGTGTGCCTACAGCCCTGCCCAACTAATTAGAGCCTGGACAGTGAGTCTACCCGGGGCCGATCGTGCCTTCCAGCCCTGCCAGCTAGGAGAGTCTGCACAGCGAAATCACCACTCGAGGTATTCTCTTACCCCCCCCCCCCCCCCAGGCGAGCCTACGGCCCTGCCAGCTAGTGAGACCATGGCAGCGGTTCTATCTGGGGCCAAGTGCGCCTTCCACACCTGCCAGCTAGTGGGAGCCTGAGCAGCGGGATCCTCTCGGGATCTTGCTTAGTTTTTCAATTCTTTCCTCGAACTCCCTTCCTTTCCCCCAGGTGTGCCTACAGTCCTGCCCAGCTAATGAGAGCCGGAACAGCGAGTCTACCTGGGGTCGAGCGTGCCTTCCAGCCCTGCCAGCTAGGAGAGTCTGTGCAGCAGAATCACCACTCGAGGTATTCCCTTACCCCCCCCCCCCCCAGGCGAGCCTATGGCCCTGCCAACTAGTGAGAGCCTGGCAGCGGGTCTACATGGGGCCGAGTGCGTCTTCTAGACCTGCCAGCTAGTGGGAGCCTGAGCAACGGGATCCTCTCGAGTTCTTGCTTGGTTTCTCAATTCTTTCCTCGAACTCCCTTCCTTTCCCACCAGGTGTGCCTACAACCCTGTCCAGCTAATGAGAGCCAGGACAGCGAGTCTACCCGGGGTCGAGCGTGACTTCCATCCCTGCCAGCTAGGAGAGTTTGCGCAGCAGAATCACCACTCAAGGTATTCCCTTACCCCCCCCCCCCCCCTCCCCCATGCAAGCCTACGACCCTGCCAGCTAGTGAGAGCCTGTCAGCGGGTCTACCCGGGGCCGAGTGCGCCTTCCAGACCTACCAACCAGTGGGATCCTGAGCAGCATGATCCTCTCAGGGACTTGCTTAGTTTCTCAATTCTTTGCTCTAACTCCCTTCGTTTTCTCCCAGGTGTGCCTACAGCGCTGCCCAGCTAATGAGAGCCTGGATAGCGAGTCTACCTGGGGCTGAGTGTGCCTTCCAGTCCTACTAGCTAGGAGAGTCTGTGCAGTAGAATCATCACTCGAGGTATTCCCTTACCCCCCTAGGCGAGCCTACAGCCCTGCCAGCTAGTGAGAGCCTAGCAGCGGGTCTACCCGGGGCCGAGTGCGCCTTCCAGACCTGCCAGCTAGTGGGAGCATGCGCAGCGGGATCCTTTCAGGGTCTTGCTTAGTTTCTCAATTCTTTCCTTGAACTCCCTTCCTTCCCCCCCCCCCCCAGGTGTGCCTACATCCCTGACCAGCTAATGAGAGCCTGGACAGCGAGTCTACCCAGGGTCGAACATGCCTTCCAGCACTACAAGCTAGGAGAGTCTGCGTAGCGGAATCACCACTCGAGGTATTCCCTTACCCCCCAGGCGAGCCCACGACCCTGCTAGCTAGTGAGAGCGTGGCAGCGGGTCTACTCGGGGCCGAGTATGCCTTCCAGACCTGCCAGCTAGTGGAAGCCTAAGCAGCGGGATCCTCTCGAGGTCTTGCTTAGTTTCTCAATTCTTTTCTCGAACTTCCTTCCTTTCCACTAGGTGTGCCTACAGCCCTGCCCAGCTAATGAGAGCCTGGACAGCGAGTGTACCCGGGGCCAAGTGTGTCTTCTAGCCCTGCCAGCTAGGAGAGTCTGCACAGCGGAATCACCACTCGAGGTATTCCCTTCCCCCAGGCGAGCCTACGACCCTGCCAACTAGTGAGAGCCTGGCAGCGGGTCTACCCGGGGCCGAGTGCGCCTTCTAGACTTGCCAGCTAGTGGGAGCCTAAGCGGCGGGATCCTCTCTGGGTCTTGCTTAGTTTCTCAATTCTTTCCTCGAACTCCCTTCCCCCCCCCCCCCAGGTGTGCCTACAGCCCTGCCCAACTAATGAGAGCCTGGACAACGAGTCTACCCGGGGTCGAGCGTGCCTTCCAGCCCTGCCAGTTAGGAGAGTCTGCACAGCGAAATGACCACTCGAGGTATTCCCTTACCCCCAGGCGAGCCTACGACCCTGCCAGCTAGTGAGAGCCTAGCAGCGGTTCTATCCGGGGCCGAGTGCGCCTTCCAGACCTGCCAACTAATGGGAGCCTGAGCAGCGGGATCCTCTTAGGATCTTTCTTAGTTTCTCAATTCTTTCCTCGAACTCCCTTCCTTTACCCCCAGGTGTGCTTATAGCCCTGCCCAGCTAATGAGAGCCTGGACAGCGAGTCTACCCGGGGCCGAGCGTACCTTCTAGCCCTGCCAGCTAGGAGAGTCTGCGCAGCGGAATCACCATTCGAGGTATTCCCTTACCCCCCCCCCCCAGGCGAGCCTATGGCAATGCCAGCTAGTGAGAGCCTGGCAGCGGGTCTACCCGGGGCTGAGTGCGCCTTCTAAACATGCCAGCTAGTGGGAGCCTGAGCAACGGGATCCACTCGAGGTCTTGCTTAGTTTCTCAATTCTTTCCTCGAACTCCCTTCCTTTCCCCCCAGGTGTGCCTACAGTCCTGCCTAGCTAATGAGAGCCTGGACAACGAGTCTACCTGGGGCCAAGCGTGCCTTCCAGCCCTGCCAGCTAGGAGTGTCTGCGCAGCAGAATCACCACTCGAGGTATTCCCTTACCCCCAGGTGAGCCTACGACCCTGCCAGCTAGTGAGAGCCTGACAGCGGGTCTACCTGGGGTCGAGTGTGCCTTCCAAACCTGCCAGCTAGTGGGAGCCTGAGCAGCGGGATCCTCTCGGGGTCTTGCTTAGTTTCTCAATTCTTTCCTCGAACTCTCTCCCTTTCCCTCCAAGTGTGCCTACAACCCTGCCCAGCTAATGAGAGCCTGGATAGTTAGTCTACCCGGGGCCTAGCGTGCTTTCCAGTCCTTCCAGCTAGGAGAGTCTGTGCAGCGAAATCACCACTCGATGTATTCCCTTACCCCCTAGGCGAGCCTACGACCCTGCCAGCTAGTGAGAGCCTGGCAGCAGGTATATCCGGGGCCGAGTGCGCCTTCCAGACCTAACAGATAGTGGGAACCTGAGCACCGGGATCCTCTCGGGGTCTTGCTTAGTTCCATCTCCCTTTTCTTAGCCACCGAGTGAGCCTACAGCCCTGCCGGCTTGATGGGAGCCTGAACAGCGGGTCTACTCGGTGCTGTCAAAACCATAGATACTCTATAACCTGCGAAGAAATAATTCTAAAAATAACATTTTACAATATTATATACAAGTTTAGCTTACGGAAATAACATCCTCGAACCACTGCACATGCTGCATGGGGTCATCCCTGCCCGTGTAGTAGGATATGTCTGGCTCCCGGAACCCATCTAGAATCGGAGCTGAGATGATAAGCTCGCTGAAAGGGCTCCCGCCCCCAGCCTGCCGAGAGGGCTCGCCCCGCGATCTCGGCTCGCTAGCACTGTCCGCACTGGCCTGTCCCGGGAATAGCTCACGCCTAGGAACATCCCTTTTCGCCGCCTCTGCCGGAACCTCCTTCCCGGGGCACTGTCCGGGAGCATTCTCGCCTAATGACGGGGTAGCCGCCACCGGGACCTGAGTAGTCTCCCACTCGTCTCTTGCAGAGAAGGCCAAGTGGATGGTCTGCAAGACTTCTCACCTGAAGTCCTCCAACATCCCCAACGTCACCACACTTCCCCGAGAGGGAAAAACTCCCGAGACAGCTCCTTCTCCTTCACCTCCAGCGATAAGACTTGACTTGAGATTTTCTTGTATCGGCCAAGGTCCACGCTCACCGGACCAGAAATGTTGAATTCAAAAACTGGTCTCAACGAGAGTTCGGACCTTGGGGTGTGGACGACACCTATTTCTACCAAATCTCGACCCAAGACTAGCCACAAAGAACTGGAAACTGACCTTAAGCCTCAGCTGAGACATCCCTACACTAACCCGAAAGTTCTCTGAGCGCTTCCCCTCCAAAGCCAATCGATGGGCTATGACTACCTCAGAAAGCTCTAGAAGGCCAAATGAGAGTATGAGGAAATCTGCCTTCTGAGGTATCATGTGGGTCTATTTATAGATTTTCAATATCTAGTCTGAAAAAAGCATACTTCTGCTCCCCTAAAATTACTAAAATGCCCCTGGGCTAGTCTGTCAATAGTCAAACTCCGCTGTTCTGAGGAGCTAAATATAGATCATGGGTGTTTAGGTAATTTCAAGTCTGGGTCCCATCTAGCGGAAGCCCTTCCTGCTGAGCTCTGCGGGAACCCGGATTACCCTGAGCGCAAGCCCTCCCGCCTACCCCGGGCGAGAACCAAAAGACCGAAGGGACATTGAGTGGAGAGGCATCACCCAACGCCGAGGGCCGATGGGCTTCCGTCGTCCTGAGGCACGAGCCCTTGATCCATCCCAGGGTGGAAGCCTTCCCGCCCGCCCTGGTTTTGTCATGGCCTGAGCCTAAAATTTGTGTTCAACGAACATAACCTTAAGTCAAAGGCTCAGCTCGATGAGTTTGCGTTCGACGAATTATGTTCCCAGCTCGACAAATTGAGCTAGACGAACTGACGTTCGACGAAATATCACTCGATGAATTGATGTTCAACGAATAGCATTACTCAACCCCTGGGCGAGAGCCTTCCTGCCTACTTACGGTGAGAGCCCTCCCTCCCGCTTTCTTATTTGATCCAATTATAACTCCAAAACTAACCCAATCCTGGTCCTTGGAGGATCTTGGTCCTACCCAGCGAATATGAGGTTGTACAGTACTACCCTCCATTTAGAGGATGTCAGCTGTCCCTACAGCTGGGAGAAGCTTGGCAACATCTCCTTCATGGGAGAATAATCCCACATTGGGAATAAGAGGAGAGGGGCACATCAAAATCCTATATAAGGAGCCCTCCCCCTGATTAGTCTCACCCCTCTTCCAAGCTCAAAACGAGCCACAACCACCCTCTGTCGGAGCTCCAGCTCGCCGGAAACAGCCCACCCGAGCTCCACCACCTTCCACTGCTATTAATGGCGGAACTCGCCGGATGTGACGTTTGACATCTTTTGTGGGTATACTTATTTTTTCGTCATATTATGAATATCATGAAGCATTAATAGAACTCCATGTCCCCGATGATGACGGTGAAAACGAGAACAAAGCAGTGTCGGTGTTGATATCTCAGTTTCCTTGGGTTGTGAATTTATTTATTTTTCTTGTCGTAATGTAATTTTATGATATAGAACTGCTTATGGTATCGTCGTAATGTCGTGCTTACAGTTGGAGCTGTTTGTTAAATAGTGGCCCATCTTGATGGTTTTATCTTCCTGCTATGTTTGGAGTATGGGCTTAGGGTAACTTGTTAGCTTGCTGGACCGGGTTTCTGTTAGTGGGTTATTTTGGCATCTTATGGCGTTTGATAAGATGGGAAGCGGTGGGGGCGGACATATCAAGAGGATTGTTCTACTTTTGTTATCGTTCATTCTCACCTCTCATTCTTGTTCTTATCGCCTGGAGCTTAACTGGGAGGAGGAAGTTAGGGCTAGGGGAGGCAAACGCCTCATCTTTCCTCTTCTGTGTGCCGAGTTGTGTTCAGCTCGCCAGAAAAGTTTAACACAAGCCTGTGTGGGTGGTTTGTGTGGTGCTATTGTGGCTTTTGTGGTGGAGATTTGATTGTAGATCATCATATCTTTGCTCCCAAGCCTCGCACTGTGAGCTTTATTCTCCCTTACCTTCTTCTCTATCTTTATTGATGATCATGGTGCTGTGATTTCGGCTTTTAATTCTCCTATTGTTAGGGTTTTCTAATTTTCTTGGGATTAAGGTTTTACTTTTTAGTTCTTGCATATGTTTTGGCCGGTGATGATTTTTTCTAATTCTGGCCGAGCTTTAAAAGGGGGATGTTGGTGTTAGTGTGGATGGTTGCTTGTATGAACCTACTCGTGGTAATTTGGAGGTTTTGATGTCAAGCAGAGTACTGTATGAGTAAGTATTGGGTAGCCGGATGTGCTGTTGTGGCTCCTCCTTACAGTTAGCTTACTTATGCAGATAGTTCCTATGGTTAAATTTGGGATTAAAGCTTTCTTGGCCTAGTAGAAGGCATGATATTCTGAATTTCTGAACCTGAGAAGATTGGATGTTGGAGAGGACTAACTGGGTTTTAGTCTGAGTGGTTGCACTTGTAATCTGGCACTTTAGGTTATTTCATTCCCTAGAAAGTCTGGTCAACCCGTACGTGTCAATGTCATCACTATAGTGAGGTGTAACCCCGATAGAAATCCCTCTACTAATACGATCTCTAAACAGATATCGTGAAAGATGGCATCCCACCATAGAAATGGCAATGACATGGAGCGTGGCGCTGGAAAGGAAAAAGTAATGGTGAGACTTTTCTGTTTAATTTATGCTTATTTCACGTATTTTAACTTATTTGCGTTGTGCTTCAAAGATGGAAATGAGATTTATATGCTATGTGCCACGATGAATATATTGTATATCACTGAAAACCAAATAATTCTCGGTAAGATGTATGGCCTTGGTATAAGGCAAACAGGCGAATGAAAGTCTGAGGGGATCCACTAATATTTAAACATTGTTCTATTAACGTGTCGACACGAGGTTCTATTACGGGCGAATGAACGACATGCACATGAATGAATGATATGAATAGGTTGAATTGCCAAACCAGTCGAGCCGAAAGGCATAAACGCAGGTTGACCGTACTGGTTTTGGAACATGATGACCCTACGAGGTCGGCTCAAAACAGGAAACCTGATGAAAATTGTATATGAATGAATATAGATTCACTCGCCCCTAATAGTACCTACTAATGACACTCATGAAACTTAAGTGTATATGTTCTTACCTCTCTTTTATGATGCTCTCATTTTATACCTGATTCACATTTATGGTAAAAATACTAAGCATTTTGTTATTCATATATATCTCACTTGTTGCATGTATAGCAGGTTAAGGAGATATTGTCTCGCTTAGTCTTTAAGAAAGACTAATGGTTTCAAATGTTAACATTTTAGGTATAGGACAATCACAAACAGGACAACGCTAAAGATAGGATTGGGGCATTTTATCTGTATCTATATAGCGAGACAGATGCTTCGCTCTTTCTGTTGTAGGCTTAGCTTAGCTAGTTTTATGCATTTACTTGGTAAAGACTTTGTTAGAAGTTAAATATTGTAAGATTGTAAGATACTCATGTATATGCGTAGTTTGACTTTGATGTACATACTTTTATTTGGACTTATATGTATGTATGTGCTCATTGTGAAAATGTTGAATAAAAGAACACTGTATATGGTTTCATGGAAAAATAGATAGGATGAATTTGTTAATTGTGGCGGACTACGGGCCGTTACAATTTAGTGGTATCAGAGTCAGGTTTCCCCAAAGCCTGGCCACAATGAGTGTGTACATACGTCCAAGTCCAACATTTCTTTGACATCTTTCGTAAACATGTCAATTGATTATATTGTGGTTTAATTTGGTTAGGCTCCTTCATCATTGGTGCGAGAAACTATGTCAGCAGGTGGTGACGCGGCACACCAAGAACATCTGCAGCAGGAACTTTTGTCAATAGAGCAATCTGTACGTACACCGGTTGAACAGCAGGCCCAACCTCAATTGGCAGACCTTGCTCGTATGTTAGCAGAAGCTATTAAGATGGTGCGAGATGTTCCTCCTGTTGTTTCTTCTATAGAGCCGACTGAATCAGTACAACAAAGACATCTTGATGTAGACTTGAAGCAGTTTTTAGAGTTGAAGCCGCCTATTTTTCGAGGTGGTCTTCCCCCTTTGGAGACAGAGGACTGGATTTCAAGTATCGAGACAATATTCGAAGTTATGCTTTGCCCAGATGACCGAAAAGTGAGCTTAGCTACTTTTCTCCTTTAAGGGGAGGCTAAACGATGGTGGGTCAATGTTCGTGGTCGTTTGGTTGGTCGAGGACAAGTCAGCATCCCTTGGACCACGTTTGTGCAGGAGTTTACAGGATGGTTTGTACCTGAGTCAGAAAAGAAACTGTTACAGGATAAGTTCCTATGTCTAGTATAGGGTCCCCGCTCCGTCCTTGAGTACGAGACAGAGTTTGTCAATCTGGCATTCTATGCCGAAGCATTTGTGCCACATGAAACAGAAAGGTGTCGCA
The DNA here is from genome assembly GCA_039583875.1 of Platanthera guangdongensis. Classification (NCBI taxonomy): domain Eukaryota; kingdom Viridiplantae; phylum Streptophyta; class Magnoliopsida; order Asparagales; family Orchidaceae; genus Platanthera; species Platanthera guangdongensis. The sequence goes on from CM077160.1 coordinate 134,959,111, forward strand.
GGTTTCAGGAAGGATTGCGGGATAGTATCTAGTCAATTTTGGTGCCACTTGAAATTCGAGACTATGGAGCATTAGTTCAGAAAGCTAATTTGATGGAAATCGATGCTGAGAAGACTCAACGAAGAAGGGAGTTTGGGAAAAATAGATTGTAGTGGACTCAAAGTAAGAGTCCTCAACTAAATCTGGTACGTCTTGGAAGTCTGGTGATTCTGGAAAGCGACCTCGTCCGACAGAGAGTCGCAGTGTAGGGCAGTCGCAAGTACATGAGCAAAAGTGTGGAAAGTGTGGGAGAAACCATAAGGGGCAGTGTTTAGCTGGAAGTAATGTATGTTATTTGTGCCATCAGCCTGGGCATCATCAAAGGGAATGTACAAAGAGGAAGGAAGGAGAAAACATTTCCAGGAGGTTCCCAGCTCAGCAGGGTCCAAAATGTATCAGATGGGTATTTCTAGAGAAAGTGAATCTCTTGCCTCCACTTCAGCCCCTGGTGGAACTACAGTGGAAGAACGTCACATACAGCCTCGTGTGTTTAATTTGAATCAGCAAGAGGCGAAGGCAGATGACACGGTGGTGACAGGTATGCTTTATGTTTGCGGCAAATTGATGAAAGTTTTATTTGATACTGGTGCTAGCCATTCGTTTATTTCTTCGACTATATTGGGTATTATTTCGAAAAAACCCTATTCCACATGGGATATTCTGCATGTCACTCTACCAAATAATCAAGTAATATCAACGCAACAACGAATTATAGTTTCGTTTGAGTTAAATGATAAACCCTTTACAGTGGATTTAGTGGTTTTACCACTTACTGAATTTGATATTATACTGGGAATGGATTGGCTAATTCAACATGCCGCAATAATTGATTGTAAGCGGAAGGAAGTTACAGTTCATTGTGTAGACCAAAGTGTTGTTGTGTTCCGTGGTTTGGGCGAAGTATCCAACTGATAATATCACCAATGAAGGCATCAAAGAAGATACGAAAGGGATGTGAAGCAGTGTTGGTGTTGATAAAAGGCATGTCAGAGAACAAGAAGGATATTAACACTGTTCCAGTTGTATGTGACTTTCAGGAGCTTTTTCCTGAGGAATTGTCAGGGCTCCCTCCTAGAAGAGAAGTGGAGTTTGAAATTAACCTGGAAAAAGGAGTGCGACCAGTTGCTAAGACGTCGTATCGTATGGCTCCTAAAGAGTTAGCGGAGTTGAAATGTCAATTACAGGACTTAATTGATAAAAATTTTATTCGTCCTAGCACATCTCCGTGGGGAGCGCCCGTGTTATTTGTAAAGAAGAAAGAGGGGACATTAAGATTATGTGTGGAATATCGAGAACTCAATAAATTAACTGTGAAGAATAAATATCCTCTACCACGCATCGATGATCTATTCGATCAACTAGTGAATTCAAAAGTGTTTTCAAAAATGGACTTAAGATCAGGATATCACCAACTGCGAATTAAAGAAGAAGATATTTTTAAAACTGCCTTTAGCACAAGGTATGGGCATTATGAGTTTGTAGTAATGCCGTTCGGATTAACAAATGCTCCTGCAGCTTTCATGGATATGATGAATCGAATTTTCAGGGATTACATAGACAAATTCGTTATTGTGTTTATTGATGATATTCTAATCTATTCAGCATCTGAGGAAGAACACACTAGACATTTACAACTGACATTACAGCGATTGAAGGAAAACCAACTATATGCGAAATTTACGAAATGCCAGTTTTGGTTAAAGGAAGTGTCGTTTTTGGGACATGTAATTACGGAACAAGGTTTATCAGTTGATCCTACCAAAATTGATGTGATTCTCAACTGGCCACAACCCACAAATGTGACAGAAATACGAAGTTTCCTTGGATTAGCAGGATATTACCGGAGATTTGTCAAAGATTTCTCAAAGATCTCATTGCCTTTAACACAGTTAACTCAGAAAAATGTTCCTTTTCACTGGAACGAAAACTGTCAAATCACGTTTGAAGTATTAAAAGAAAGATTAACTACTGCCCCTGTATTAATACATCCATCAGGCACAGAAGGATTTCAAATCTATAGTGACGCTTCGTTGAATGGTTTGGGTTGTGTATTAATGCAACATGGGAAGGTAATCGCTTATGCGTCACTTCAATTAAAGGATGCTGAAAGGAACTATCCAACTCATGATCTGGAATTAGCAGCAGTCATCTTTGCTTTAAAGATCTGGCACCACTATTTGTATGGAGTAAGATGTGAAATTTTCACCGATCACAAAAGTTTGAAGTATATCTTTACGCAGAAGGAATTAAACATTCGCCAGCGACGTTGGTTAGAGTTTATCAAAGATTATGATGTGGATATTCAGTATCATCTCGGGAAGGCCAATGTGGTTGCTGACGCGTTAAGTTGCAAAAGTGTTGCTGGATTGGCAGCCTAGAAAATTTATTACCCACAGTTAATACGTGAACTTGAGAAGATGGAAATAATTCCAGTTTTTACGACTGAAGAGAAGCAGTATCAATTATGTCAAACGCAAATTCGTTATACATTAAAGGATAGAATCCGAGAAGCCTTTCCGAAAGATATCTCTTTGATGGCTTTGATGGAAAAAGAAAAAACAGGGGAATCTACAAGTTTTACAGAACAGAATGGGTTGTTACTGATGAATGAAAGGCTATGTGTTCCAGATGCAGATAGTTTACGAAACGATATTTTGTAGAAGCTCATAACACTCCATTTTCAATTCATCCTGACCGAACTAAAATGTATCAAAATCTAAAAGAAGACTTCTGGTGGCCTGGATTGAAGAAGGATGTAAGTACATACATCGCCTCCTGTCATACTTGACAAGTGGTAAAGGCTGAACATCAAAAGCCCAGAGGTTATTTACGTTCGTTACCCATACCAGAATTGAAGTGGGAAGACATTGCCACGGACTTCATCTTTGGTTTGCCTTGTAGTAAGTTGGGCCATGATGGCATATGGGTTATCATAGATCGATTAACAAAAAGCGCACACTTTATAGCCGTACGACAAGACGAACCACCTGAAAAATTAAATGAATTATATATTGATGTTATTGTGAAGCTACACGGAATTCCCCGAACAATTATATCTGATCGTGATGGTCGATTCACATCGGGAAACTGGAAACAGATTCATAAATGCTTGGGAACGAAATTACTATTCAGTACTGTGTTTCACCCCCAAACTGATGGACAGTCAGAGCGAGCTATCCAATTATTAGAGGATCTATTACGTATGGTAGTGCTTGATCTAAAGGGCTCCTGGGAGAAATACTTGGCAATGGTTGAGTTTACTTATAATAACAGTTATCAGTCTTCCATTCAGATGGCGCCTTTTGAAGCACTATATGGTCGTCGCTGTCGTACACCTTTAAGTTGGGCTGAAGACGGGGAAAGACAACTATACAATAAAGAGAAAGTGGATAAGTGGCATGAGAAAATTGTACTTATCCAACAATGAATGAAGGTAGCCCAGGATCGACAACAAAAGTACTATAATGCGAAACATCGTCTCGTGGAGTTTCAAGTTGGTGATCTCGTGTGTTTAAAGATTAAACCATTTAAAGGAGTTACACGACTTCGACGTCTTGGAAAATTAAGTCCACGTTATGTAGGACCATTCCCTGTTACAGAAAGAGTGGGCGAAGTCGCGTACCGCTTGGCATTATCGGAGGACTTACAACGCTTACATGATGTTTTTCATGTATCGGCACTTCGTAAATATGTCCAGGATCCTGAAAAGATCATCCCAACTGATAATATACAAATTGAAGATGATTTGTCAAGCCCGACGAAACCATATCAAATCATTGACCGACAAACCAAGAAATTACGCAATCGAAATGTGCACTTTGTACATGTATGGTGGAAGGGTCACACACGAGATGAAGCGACATGGGAACGAGAAGTCACTATGCGAGATCTCTTCCCTCTACTATTTGACGTGCCTACAGCTTAACATTTTCGAGGACGAAAATTTCTAAGGAGGGAAGAATTGTGACGTTCGACATCTTTTGTGGGTATACTTATTTTTTCATCATATTATGAATATCATGAAGCATTAATAGAACTCCATGCCCCCGATGATGACGGTGAAAACGAGAACAAAGCAGTGTCGGTGCCGATATCTCAGTTTCCTTGGGTTGTGAATTTATTTATTTTTTTTGTTGTAATGTAATTTTATGATATAGAAATGCTTATGGTAGCGTCGTAATGTCGTGCTTACAGTTGGAGCTGTTTGTTAACTAGTGGCCCATCTTGATGGTTTTATCTTCCTGCTATGTTTGGAGTATGGACTTAGGGTAACTTGATAGCTTGTTGGACCGGGTATCTGTTAGTGGGTTATTTTGGCATCTTATGGCGTTTGATAAGATGGGAAGCGGTGGGGGCGGACATATCAAGAGGATTGTTCTACTTTTGTTATCGTTCATTCTCACCTCTCATTCTTGTTCTTATCGCCTGGAGCTTAATTGGGAGGAGGAAGTTACGGCTAGGGGACGCAAATTCCTCGTCTTTCCTCTTCTGTGTGCCGCGTTGTGTTCAGCTCGCCGGAAAAGTTTAACACGAGCCTGTGTGGGTGGTTTGTGTGGTGCTATTGTGGCTTTTGTGGTGGAGATTTGATTGTAGATCAGCATATCTTTGCTCCCAAACCTCTCACTGTGAGCTTTATTCTCCCTTACCTTCTTCTCTTTCTTTATTGATGATCATGGTGCTGTGATTTCGGCTTTTAATTCTCCTATTGTTAGGGTTTTATAGTTTTCTTGGGATTAAGGTTTTACTTTTTAGTTCTTGCATATGTTTTGGCCGGTGATGATTTTTTCTAATTCTGGCCGAGCTTTAAAAGGGGGATGTTGGTGTTAGTGTGGACGGTTGCTTGCATGAACCTACTTGTGGTAATTTGGAGGTTTTGATGTCAAGCAGAGTACTGTATGAGTAAGTATTGGGTAGCCGGATGTGCTGTTGTGGCTCCTCCTTACAGTTAGCTTACTTATGCAGATAGTTCCTATGGTTAAATTTGGTATTAAAGCTTTCTTGGCCTAGTAGCAGGCATGCTATTCTGAATTTCTGAACCTGAGAAGATTGGATGTTGGAGAGGACTAACTGGGTTTTAGTCTGAGTGGTTGCACTTGTAATCTGGCACTTTAGGTTATTTCATTCCCTAGAAAGTCTGGTCAATCCGTACGTGTCAATGTCATCACTATAGTGAGGTGTAACCCCGATAGAAATCCCTCTACTAATACAATCTCTAAACAGATATCGCGAAAGATGGCATCCCACCATAGAAATGGCAATGACATGGAGCGTGGCGCTGGAAAGGAAAAAGTAATGGTGAGACTTTTCTGTTTAATTTATGCTTATTTCACGTATTTTAACTTATTTGCGTTGTGCTTCAAAGATGGAAATGAGATTTATATGCTATGTGCCAGCATGAATATATTGTATATCACTGAAAACCAAATAATTCTCGCTAAGATGTATGACCTTGGTATAAGGCAAACAGGCGAATGAAAGTCTGAGGGGATCCACTAATATTTAAACATTGTTCTATTAACGTGCCGACACGAGGTTCTATTACGGGCGAATGAACGGCATGCACATGAATGAATGATATGAATAGGTTGAATTGCCAAACCAGTCGAGCCGAAAGGCATAAACGCAGGTTGACCGTACTAGTTTTGGAACATGATGACCCTACGAGGTCGGCTCAAAACAGGAAACCTGATGAAAATTGTATATGGATGAATATAGATTCACTCACCCCTAATAGTACCTACTGATGACACTCATGAAACTTAAGTGTATATGTTCTTACCTCTCTTTTATGATGCTCTCATTTTATACCTGATTCACATTTATGGTAAAAATACTAAGCATTTTGTTATACATATATATCTCACTTGTTGCATGTATAGCAGGTTAAGGAGACATTGTCTCGCTTAGTCTTTAAGAAAGACTAATGGTTTCAAATGTTAACATTTGAGGTACAGGCCAATCGCAAACGGGACAACGCTAAAGATAGGATTGGGGCATTTTATCTATATCTATATAGCGAGACAGATGCTTCGCTCTTTCTGTTGTAGGCTTAGCTTAGCTAGTTTTATGCATTTACTTGGTAAAGACTTTGTTAGAAGTTAAATATTGTAAGATTGTAAGATACTCATGTATATGCGTAGTTTGACTTTGATGTACATACTTTTATTTGGACTTATATGTATGTATGTGCTCATTGTGAAAATGTTGAATAAAGGAATACTGCATATGGTTTCATGGAAAAATAGATATGATGAATTTGTTAATTGTGGCGGACTACGGGCCGTTACAATTTAGTAGTATCAGAGCCAGGTTTCCCCAAAGCCTGGCCACAATGAGTGTGTACATACGTCCAAGTCCAACATTTCTTTAACATCTTTCGTAAACATGTCAATTGATTATATTGTGGTTTAATTTGTTTAGGCTCCTTCATCATTGGTGCGAGAAACTATGTCAGCAGGTGGTGACGCGACACACTAAGAACATCTGCAGCAGGAACTTTTGACAATAGAGCAATCTGTACGTCCACCGGTTGAACAGCAGCCCCAACCTCAATTGACAGACCTTGCTCGTATGTTAGCAGAAGCTATTAAGATGGTGCGAGATGTTCCTCCTGTTGTTTCTTCTACAGAGCCGACTGAATCAGTACAACAAAGACATCTTGATGTAGACTTGAAGCAGTTTTTAGAGTTAAAGACGCCTATTTTTCGAGGTGGTCTTCCCCCTTTGGAGACAGAGGACTGGATTTCACGTATCGAGACAATATTCGAAGTGATGCTTTGCCCTGATGACCGAAAAGTGAGCTTAGCTACTTTTCTCCTTGAAGGGGAGGCTAAACGATGGTGGGTTAATGTTCGTGGTCGTTTGGCTGGTCGAGGACAAGTCAGCATCCCTTGGACCACGTTTGTGCGGGAGTTTACAGGATGGTTTGCACCTGAGTCAGAAAAGAAACTGTTACAGGATAAGTTCTTACGTCTAGTACAGGGTCCCCGCTCCGTCCTTGAGTACGAGACAGAGTTTGCCAATCTGGCATTCTATGCCGAAGCATTTGTGCCACATGAAACAGAAAGGTGTCACAGGTTTCAGGAAGGATTGCGGGATAGTATCCGGTCAATTTTGGTGCCACTTGAAATTCGAGACTATGGAGCATTAGTTCAGAAAGCTCATTTGATGGAAATCGATGCTGAGAAGACTCAACGAAGAAGGGAGTTTGGGAAAAAGATATTGCAGTGGACTCAAAGTAAGGAGTCCTCAACTAAATCTGGTACGTCTTGGAAGTCTGGTGATTCTGGAAAGCGACCTCGTCCGACAGAGAGTCACAGTGTAGGGCAGTCGCAAGTACAGGAGCAAAAGTGTGGAAAGTGTGGGAGAAACCATAAGGGGCAGTGTTTAGCTGGAAGTAATGTATGTTATTTGTGCCATCAGCCTGGGCATCATCAAAGGGAATGCCCAAAGAGGAAGGAAGGAGAAAACATTTCCAGGAGGTTCCCAGCTCAGCAGGGTCCAAAATGTATCAGATGGGTATTTCTAGAGAAAGTGAATCTCTTGCCTCCACTTCAGCCCCTGGTGGAACTACAGTGGAAGAATGCCACGTACAACCTCGTGTGTTTAATTTGAATTAGCAAGAGGCAAAGGCAGATGACACGGTGGTGACAGGTATGCTTTATGTTTGCGGCAAATTGATGAAAGTTTTATTTGATACTGGTGCTAGCCATTCGTTTATTTCTTCGACTATATTGGGTATTATTTAGGAAAAACCTTATTCCACATGGGATATTCTGCATGTCACTCTACCAAATAATCAAGTAATATCAACGCAACAATGAATTATAGTTTCGTTTGAGTTAAATGATAAACCCTTTACAGTGGATTTAGTGGTTTTACCACTTACTGAATTTGATATTATACTGGGAATGGATTGGCTAATTCAACATGCCGCAATAATTGATTGTAAGCGGAAGGAAGTTACAGTTCATTGTGTAGACCAAAGTGTTGTTGTGTTCCGTGGTTTGGGCGAAGTATCCAACTGATAATATCACCAATGAAGGCATCAAAGAAGATACGAAAGGGATGTGAAGCAGTGTTGGTGTTGATAAAAGGCATGTCAGAGAACAAGAAGGATATTAACACTGTTCCAGTTGTATGTGACTTTCAGGAGCTTTTTCCTGAGGAATTGTTAGGGCTCCCTCCTAGAAGAGAAGTGGAGTTTGAAATTAACCTGGAAAAACTAGCGCGACCAGTTGCAAAGACGTCGTATCGTATGGCTCCTAAAGAGTTAGCGGAGTTGAAATGTCAATTACAGGACTTAATTGATAAAAATTTTATTCGTCCTATCACATCTCTGTGGGGAGCGCCCGTGTTATTTGTAAAGAAGAAAGAGGGGACATTAAGATTATGTGTGGACTATCGAGAACTGAATAAATTAACTGTGAAGAATAAATATCCTCTACCACTCATCGATGATCTATTCGATCAACTAGTGAATTCAAAAGTGTTTTCAAAAATGGACTTAAGATCAGGATATCACCAACTGCGAATTAAAGAAGAAGATATTTTTAAAACTGCCTTTAGCACAAGGTATGGGCATTATGAGTTTGTGGTAATGCCGTTCGGATTAAAAAATGCTCCTGCAGCTTTCATGGATATGATGAATCGAATTTTCAGGGATTACATAGACAAATTCATTATTGTGTTTATTGATGATATTCTAATCTATTCAGCATCTGAGGAAGAACACAGTAGACATTTACAACTGACATTACAGCGATTGAAGGAAAACCAACTATATGCAAAATTTTCGAAATGCCAGTTTTGGTTAAAGGAAGTGTCGTTTTTGGGACATGTAATTACGGAACAAGGTTTATCAGTTGATCCTACCAAAATTGATGCGATTCTCAACTGGCCACAACCCACAAATGTGATAGAAATACGAAGTTTCCTTGGATTAGCAGGATATTACGGGAGATTTGTCAAAGATTTCTCAAAGATCTCATTGCCTTTAACACAGTTAACTCGAAAAAATGTTCCTTTTCACTGGAACGAAAACTGTCAAATCACGTTTGAAGTATTAAAAGAAAGATTAACTACTGCCCCTGTATTAATACTTCCATCAGGCACAGAAGGATTTCAAATCTATAGCGACGCTTCGTTGAATGGTTTGGGTTGTGTATTAATGCAACATGAGAAGGTAATCGCCTATGCATCACGTCTATTAAAGGATACTGAAAAGAACTATCCAACTCATGATCTGGAATTAGCAGCAGTCATCTTTGCTTTAAAGATCTGGCGCCACTATTTGTATGGAGTAAGATGTGAAATTTTCACCGATCACAAAAGTTTGAAGTACATCTTTATGCAGAAGGAATTAAACATTCGCCAGCGACGTTGGTTAGAGTTTATCAAAGATTATGATGTGGATATTCAGTATCATCCCGGGAAGGCCAATGTGGTTGCTGACGCGTTAAGTCACAAAAGTGTTGCTGGATTGTCAGCCTTGAAAATTTATAACCCACAGTTAATACGTGAACTTGAGAAGATGGAAATAATTCCAGTTTTTACGACTGAAGAGAAGCAGTATCAATTATGTCAAATGCAAATTCGTTATACATTAAAGGATAGAATCCGAGAAGCCTTGCCGAAAGATGTCTCTTTGAAGGCTTTGATGGAAAAAGAAAAAACAGGGGAATCTACAAGTTTTACAGAACAGAATGGGTTGTTACTGATGAATGAAAGGCTATGTGTTCCAGATGCAGATAGTTTACGAAACGATATTTTGTATGAAGCTCATAACACTCCATTGTCAATTCATCCTGACTGAACTAAAATGTATCAAAATCTAAAAGAAGACTTCTGGTGGCCTGGATTGAAGAAGGATGTAAGTATATACATCGCCTCCTGTCATACTTGCCAAGTGGTAAAGGCTGAACATCAAAATCCCAGAGGTTATTTACGTTCGTTACCCATACCAGAATGGAAGTAGGAAGACATTGCCATGGACTTCATCTTTGGTTTGCCTCGTAGTAAGTTGGGTCATGATGGTATATGGGTTATCATAGATCGATTAACAAAAAGCGCACACTTTATAGCCGTACGACAAGACGAACCACCTGAAAAATTAAATGAATTATATATTGATGTTATTGTGAAGCTACACGGAATTCCCCGAACAATTATATCTGATCGTGATGGTCGATTCACATCGGGAAACTGGAAACAGATTCATAAATGCTTGGGAACGAAATTACTATTCAGTACTGTGTTTTACCCCCAAACTGATGGACAGTCAGTGCGAGCTATCCAATTATTAGAGGATCTATTACGTATGGTAGTGCTTGATCTAAAGGGCTCCTGGGAGAAATACTTGGCAATGGTTGAGTTTACTTATAATAACAGTTATCAGTCTTCCATTCAGATGGCGCCTTTTGAAGCACTATATGGTCGTCGCTGTCGTACACCTTTAAGTTGGGCTGAAGACGGGGAAAGGCAATTATACAATAAAGAGAAAGTGGATAAGTGGCATGAGAAAATTGTAGTTATCCAACAAAGAATGAAGGTAGCCCAGGATCGACAACAAAAGTACTATAATGCGAAACATCGCCTTGAGGAGTTTCAAGTTGGTGATCTCGTGTGTTTAAAGATTAAACCATTTAAAGGAGTTACACGACTTCGACGTCTTGGAAAACTAAGTCCACGTTATGTAGGACCATTCCCTGTTACAGAAAGAGTGGGCGAAGTCGCGTACCGCTTGGCATTATCGGAGGACTTACAACGCTTACATGATGTTTTTCATGTATCGGCACTTCGTAAATATGTCCAGGATCCTGAAAAGATCATCCCAACTGATAATATACAAATTGAAGATGATTTGTCAAGCCCGACGAAACCATATCAAATCATTGACCGACAAACCAAGAAATTACGCAATCGAAATGTGCACTTTGTACATGTATGGTGGAAGGGTCACACACGAGATGAAGCGACATGGGAACGAGAAGTCACTATGCGAGATCTCTTCCCTCTACTATTTGACGTGCCTACAGCTTAACATTTTCGAGGACTAAAATTTCTAAGGAGGGAAGAATTGTGACGTTCGACATCTTTTGTGGGTATACTTATTTTTTCGTCATATTATGAATATCATGAAGCATTAATAGAACTCCATGTCCCCGACGATGACTGTGAAAATGAGAACAAAGCAGTGTCGGTGTCGATATCTCAGTTTCCTTGGATTGTGAATTTATTTATTTTTTTTGTTGTAATGTAATTTTATGATATAGAACTGCTTATGGTAGCGTCGTAATGTCATGCTTACAGTTGGAGTTGTTTGTTAACTAGTGGCCCATCTTGATGGTTTTATCTTCCTGCTATGTTTGTAGTATTGGCTTAGGGTAACTTGTTAGCTTGTTGGACCGGGTATCTGTTAGTGGGTTATTTTGGCATCTTATGGCGTTTGATAAGATGGGAAGCAGTGGGGGCGGACATATCAAGAGGATTGTTCTACTTTTGTTATCGTTCATTCTCACCTCTCATTCTTGTTCTTATCGCCTGGAGCTTAACTGGGAGGAGGAAGTTAGGGCTAGGGGATGCAAATGCCTCGTCTTTCCTCTTCTGTGTGTCGCGTTGTGTTCAGCTCGCCAGAAAAGTTTAACACGAGCCTGTGTGGGTGGTTTGTGTGGTGCTATTGTGGCTTTTGTGGTGGAGATTTGATTGTAGATCAGCATATCTTTGCTCCGAAACCTCTCACTGTGAGCTTTATTCTCCCTTACCTTATTCTCTTTCTTTATTGATGATCATGGTGCTGTGATTTCGGCTTTTAATTCTCCTATTGTTAGGGTTTTCTAATTTTCTTGGGATTAAGGTTTTACTTTTTAGTTCTTGCATATGTTTTGGCCGGTGATGATTTTTTCTAATTCTGGCCGAGCTTTAAAAGGGGGATGTTGGTGTTAGTGTGGATGGTTGCTTGCATGAACCTACTCGTGGTAATTTGGAGGTTTTGATGTCAAGCAGAGTACTGCATGTGGGTAGCCGGATATGCTGTTGTGGCTCCTCCTTACAGTTAGCTTACTTATGCAGATAGTTCCTATGGTTAAATTTGGGATTAATGCTTTCTTGGCCTAGTAGCAGGCATGCTATTCTGAATTTCTGAACCTGAGAAGATTGGATGTTGGAGAGGACTAACTGGGTTTTAGTCTGAGTGGTTGCACTTGTAATCTGGCACTTTAGGTTATTTCATTCCCTAGAAAGTCTGGTCAACTCGTACGTGTCAATGTCATCACTATAGTGAGGTGTAACCCCGATAGAAATCCCTCTACTAATACGATCTCTAAACAGATATCGCGAAGGATGGCATCCCACCATAGAAATGGCAATGACATGGAGCGTGGCGCTGGAAAGGAAAAAGTAATGGTGAGACTTATCTGTTTAATTTATGTTTATTTCACGTATTTTAACTAATTTGCGTTGTGCTTCAAAGATGGAAATGAGATTTATATGCTATGTGTCAGGATGAATATATTGTATATCACTGAAAAGCAAATAATTCTCGCTAAGATGTATGACCTTGGTATACGACAAACAGGCGAATGAAAGTCTGAGGGGATCCACTAATATTTAAACATTGTTCTATTAACGTGTCGACACGAGGTTCTATTACGGGCGAATGAACGACATGCACATGAATGAATGATATGAATAGGTTGAATTGCCAAAGCAGTCGAGCCGAAAGGCATAAACGCGGGTTGACTGTACTGATTTTGGAACATGATGACCCTACGAGGTCGGCTCAAAACAGGAAACCTGATGAAAATTGTATATGAATGAATATAGATTCACTCGCCCCTAATAGTACCTATTGATGACACTCATGAAACTTAAGTGTATATGTTCTTACCTCTCTTTTATGATGCTCTCATTTTATACCTGATTCACATTTATGGTAAAAATACTAAGCATTTTGTTATACATATATATCTCACTTGTTGCATGTATAGCAGGTTAATGAGATATTGTCTCGCTTAGTCTTTAAGAAAGACTAATGGTTTCAAATTTTAACATTTTAGGTACAGACCAATCGCAAATGGGACAACGCTAAAGATAGGATTGGGGCATTTTATCTATATCTATATAGCGAGACAGATGCTTTGCTCTTTCTGTTGTAGGCTTAGCTTAGCGCATTTACTTGGTAAAGACTTTGTTAGAAGTTAAATATTGTAAGATTGTAAGATACTCATGTATATGCGTAGTTTGACTTTGATGTACATACTTGTATTTGGTCTTATATGTATGTATGTGCTCATTGTGAATATGTTGAATAAAGGAATACTGTATATGGTTTCATGGAAAAATAGATAGGATGAATTTGTTAATTGTGGCGGACTACGGGCCGTTACACCGGAGGCCTTCGGAGACCCCCAAACAAGGTGGAAAACTTATCCTCTCCTTCCTCTCTTCTTTTTGGATGTTTTGCATGCGAGCTCCGGCGGCCGGAGCGCCGCCGCCGTCAACCCCCACTCCTCTGATTCGTGCTTCGAAAAGAATTATTTTTATAAGCCTAAATAAGAATTATTTGGCCAATTTAGAGGCCCAAATTTCTTCGACAAATTTTGAAAAATTTACTAGGCTCTTTTTATGGCCTCTTAAAGGTTGTATTAAAATTTGGGAACCTTAGGATAAAAATTGAAGATTTTCCAAATTTTTGGAGCCTTGGGTCGTGCTCGAAAATTTATGCGCTCAAATTCTTCGAAAACAAAAATCGATGCTCGCGACCATTTTATATTATTAAGTTCAATTTATTAGGCAATGAGGGTTATCGAAGCAAGATTTTCAGCTCTGAGTATTTCGAGATTTTTGTCAAAACTACCGAGCGCATCGTTCTTAAAATAACTCTCAGGCATTTTGGGTGAACTCAGAAGATGAAAGTATGAGCTTCGAGTAATATAATCCCCAATCTCATTTCGGGTAAAGAATTTCCCTCGTGTGTTGGAAACAATTTTCGAGGTTGAAATTCGAGAAAGAATGTATCTGATGAGATTCTCGGATTCGATCCGACGTAAGCAAGCGAGTTGATATTTATTCTCTGATAAATAATAAAAATATAACTCATAATAAGCTTCACATGATCTTATTAAGTCGTGATTAAAAGGGCACAACTAAATTATTATCGAATCTTAATAATGGGTGAAACCCAAAGAAATCTTCTGTGAATGGAGATGGAACTGAAGCCTCCTGAATGGAATGATTGTACTACTAACAATTTTCATTATGATTATTTCAGTCTTGCACTGGTCCAGTTCCTTTATTTATTTCAGTTTAGTACTTTCAATTCAGTTCTACTCCAGTACCGTATTAGTCAAGTTCAATTCAGTACTTTCAATTCAGTTCTACTCCAGTCCCGTACTGATCAATTTCATTTAGTACTTTCAATTCAGTACTACTCCAGTCTCGTACTAGTCAACTTCATTTCAGTTTAGTACTTTTAATTCAGTATTACTCCAGTCACGTACTAGTCAAGTTCATTTCAGTTCAGTACTTTCAATTCAGTACTACTTCAGTCTTGCACTAGTCAAGTTCATTTCAGTTCAGTACTACTCCAGTCTCGTACTAGTCAAGTTCATTTCAATTCAGTACTTCTGTTTCAGTACCACTCCAGTTTCGTACTGGTCACATCTCATTATGCAGTATTTATTATCAGTGGCTTTAATTACTGCAGTTTTTGTTAAATATATATAGTTATATATATCTGTTGTAGTTTCCTGTTAATGCTTTTGCAATACTCTGTGATGTGATGTGATGTGAATGTTATGATTCAAGCTGAGCAAGGCGGCCAACTAGTGCTTAGCAGAGCGGGTCGTTACCCCTGAAGGAGCACTGGGTGGATGTCTTTGGCAAGTAAGATCCCCTCCGGCCCCACCCAAGATAAAGGTTGGGGGGCCTTACATACTGTACGTCTTCTTCCGTTAAAGCAAGATGCAGATGCATGCTGTAGGTGGTCCCACAGCTTCCTGGAGCTGTTAATCGGCGGAAGATAAAAGTGGCAGCTTCTGGATGTTAAATGCAACTTTAGGGTTTTATTCAAAAATAAAAAGAGCGGTTGGACTTCATCTTCCTCACAATTGATGTCGTGGAAAATCTTAAAGTCGTCTTGCAGAATAAAAAGTTCAGTTAGCTATAGCATTCTCTTTTGCTACAGCAAGATCAGAAATACTTCTGATAAAGAAAGAGATGAGAGCTTTCAATCTTCTGTAGGTTCGGTTAGTTGTTTGCAGAACTCAAGACCTAGCGGATCTTTAGTCTTCTACATCAAGTTCAGAAACAACATCTGAGTTACTTCCAGCAAAAGCAGCCTTTTATTAAAGAACATCTTCCTAATGCTATGAAGATAGATAGAGCTGAGATAACTCAGCTCTAGGTGTTGACAAAAAAATTTCTTGGTGTCAAATTAATTAAAACCACTATATTTCTGCAGGATCCTTTTGGATCTGGGTTGTATTAATTTTGAGCATGAGGTAGGGCAAATTTGCTCGAGCTGCAGGAGAGTTATACTCTCTGAGTGTAGGATCCAGCTTAGATCTGAGGTAGGTGATCATTTGATCACTGATCTGTAGGGCTTTTGAGCATGAGGTAGGAGAGTCATTCTCTCTGAGTTGTATGACACTTGTGTCTAAGCTGTAGGATACTTTGGATCAGAGGTAGGGCCTTTGTGCATGAGCTGTTGATAACTTCTCAAAAAGAAGTTATCTAACCCAATTTTAGACTTAATATTCATTATAAAATGCTTAAAATAATTTTAAATAAAATAGAAATTAAATTAAATTCATATTTATTTATATTGTGGCTAATTCAGTCTTTTTACATGGTGTTATTGCGAGAATTGCCAAAAATATTTGCTTGGAGAAAGAAATCTACCCAAATATAGTAACCAGGAAAGTAGGTCACAACGTGCAGGAAAGCAGGTTACAATGTGGCCTGGACGAATTTTAAATTTTGAAATTTAAAGTTGGCTCCAATTTCAAATATGGAAAGGTGCTTCTTTCAAAAGGTGTGGCTACATTCTTAAGAGTGAAAATCTCCACCAAATGATTCATTCGAAGACATTGTAAGAGAGAGAAGGAGGGGAAATCAAGAGATGAAGTGAAAATCCTCCATTGAAGGAGAGCGGCTAGAGCAAGGAAGACAATGGATCCTCGGGCTGATCGAGCGAGTGACTACGGAAGGGGAATCCTGCAGCATTTAATCATTAAATTCATCATGTTTTGTAAGATCTCTTCAAACGTTTCGCAGTTTTCTTCCATCGCTATGAACTAATTCATCTAATCTTGTATTTTGAGAGTACTAAGTTATGTGTGATGATTATTCTCTAATTTTATCTTTGTGAATGTGTGGTGAATGTTCTTTATCGAGTTTATAATCTTTTATTATGAAACTTATGGTCAAGGTTTCATCTTTTTACTATGATTCATAAATCGAGAGAGGAGTTGTGTGTGTGCATTATAGATTCAATATAGTATTTGAAGAGAGAAGGAGATTTCCTCTTGGTATTAGCAACTTTGGTTTTTGTTCTTCATTCGGTTTCTTATTTCACCCAAGGGGAAATAGTGGGCTGGGGATTTCTGACATCGAGAGATACTGATCTCTATTTTAAAATCGTTGCAAGACGTTTCACCACACGTTTTCACAATGTCACATTTATATGTTCATCACACTAGACTGAGGTAATCTTGGTACAAGATTAACTCTCATTACTGTAACACAAATATTTTCTCTAGCATCCATAGTTAATTTTGATTAATAATTTTTCTTTACAGTCTTTAATATTTTAAAAATCATCATCTCGATTCACTTGAATTTAAAGAATGTGCTTAACTGGTATTTGCAAGCACTAAATCCAACATCTCTCCGTGGAAACGATCTTTATTCACTCTTTATTACTTGAACTGACACGTGCGATTGCGTGTAAAATGCACATCTGTTTCAGGCATATCAAGTTTTTGGCGCTGTTGTCGGTGAGGTGTAAATAATTTATTGTTTATTTCTTGCAATATTAGTAAATCCTGAGTATTTAGAGTTCAAGTTTCTAATTTATTTTTATGTTTATTTGTAATGTTGTCTAGTGCATGTTTTTGTTTTAATTTTTCAAAAAATAAATTTTTTAGTTTCATTTTATCTTAATCTTTTTTTTATTAATTTATAAAGCAGGTTATCTGTATCTGAAATAATTTTCGTGTGTAGTTTATTTTTTGCAAATAAGAGTTACTTTTATTTTATTCACATCCGTTAGAAAAATGTATACACATGTGAAATGTGAGTGGTGTGGTTCGTTTAGTCATGCTACTGATGTGTGTTACATGAGGACTGTTGGGTATCATTCGTGGCTCGCAAAACATAGAGAATATTTAGGTCCCCAATATTGTGCGGAAAATCATTATAATTTTATGTCCCCACGTCAAATAGTTCCTCAACTTTATGACTCAACTCCTTGGTTAACGAGTAGTAATGTTATGGAGTGTTTATTTTGTCATAGTATGAACCACATTTTGAAGGATTATGTCGCTTATAAAAGATAGAGAGAGAAATTATGAATCAGACATCCAGACCATATCTACTGTTGCAGTACCACCATTTTTGCATGGGACTATTGCGGATAAGCCCCTTATAATTGTGGGCCCGTATATTGATAATGATGCATCACCTCCCCATCCACATTCATCACCTAGTTTTGATCCACCCGCAAAGGAACCCGAGCATACATATTTTGAATTAGATACTAATAGTGTTCCTCCATTTTCTTTACAAAACTTTTCTACACATATTTTTGTCGATCCTGTCTAAGATATTGCGCAGGGTGATGTTCTAGAACATAAGGCTGCGCCAAAGTGGGATGAATATATTGTTATCTCCGATGAGGGGAATTATTCTTTGGAGCATGATGGCGCACCAACATGGGATGAAGTTGATATCCTTTCTGAAGAGGAGGTTTGCACTTCTTCATTAGAGGAGGAGGTCCAACTTACCACCGAAAACCTTGAGTTGTCAGGTCCCCCTTGTTATAATGCTTACGATACTGATATTGATCAATTCTTAGAACCTGCTGGAAGAGAAATCAGGATCACTCCTATGATTAGAAATCATTTATATCTTCTTTTATTTTATTTCTGAATCTTCTTTCATTATCTGAGCTCAAACAAGTTGATGTATCACAAATACTTCAGGAGGTTACTGTGCACTTTCCTCAAGTTGATGAGATGAGTATCCCCTTATGTGAGAAGGTTGAGTCCGCCATCATAGTGGAAGCCCCTTTCATTCTTTTCCCTCATTGCAGTCTTCCTGTTGACGAATATACCTTATTTGGCAAGAATACATATTTTGGTGAGGTAAGTGAGGAGCATTCCTCCTCCTCTTCTTACGTTTTGTTATCTCTACGTACGATAAACATGTATTATTATTTAGGTAAAGAGATGGTTGTTCTATCGTTGCATCGGTACCTGCTACCGACCCGAATATTAGAACAATTATCTGTTCATTTTTCTTTTCACTGTCCAATAATTTAGAATTTTAAAATTTCCGAATAAGTCATATTGGGGAGTCAATAAATCCAGTAGTTATCTTTCGTTTATTGCATATTATATTTAAATTTTTTTGTCTGTTTTTGTAGTCCTATGGTAAATTAGGCGCTAGATGAGAGACAATCCATCATTTATTTTATATTTATCTATTTTAATAATAATCTAAAAAATAAGCAAAATTATTATTTTTTATTTAGTGTTCTCTATTAATTTTGATCGGAGGAAGTCTAATGTGAGGATATATATATATATATATACATATACAAACATACTAGCATCTTCGAACGGGCTCCGCCCGTTCTCGATGCGTCGCTGCGGGCTTCGATCGCTTGAGCCCCCGGCGGGCTTCGCCCGCCCCCGGCGGTCTTCGTTCGTCCCCCGGCGCACGAAGCCTAATTTTATTAATAATTAAATAAAAAAAGGCATAAATTTTATTAATTTTATTAATAATAAAACATATAAATTATTTATTTAATAATTAAAGAAAAAAAGGGGGAAAAACGCAACCTCTCCCGCCCCTCCCGCCCCTCCTCTATCATCGGCGGCTCCGCCGCCGGCGGCCTGCCCGACTACGACCGGCGGGTTCGCCGGCCTCCGGTGAACCCGTCGGGGGTTGTCCGGCGGCGAGCGGGCAGGGCCACCGCCGGCGGTGGCCCTGCCCGCTCGCCGCCGGACAACCCCTGTCGGGTTCGCCGGAAGCTGGCGAACCCGCCGGTGGGAGCCGGGCAGGCCGCGGCGACTCCGCCGCCGGCGACAGAGGAGGGGCGGGAGAGCGATTCAGCGGTGTCGGGTATTTTTCTAGAATGAACAGTGCTGGATTCGGGTATTTGGTTATTTGCAGACCTCCTGCTTTGAATCCAACGGCCCGTATTTGATGGAGCTTGATCGGACGGTCCAGATGAGATTCATGGTGTGATTAAGATATGCATATTGTATTATATAATATATATATATATATATATATGAAGTTTGGTTGTTGCAACCTCAAAAAGGAGGTTGCAACCTTTAAGTTGTTTTTTTTCTCTTTACCGCACAGAGCTGGCAGAAATTTGATTGTTATAATCCCAAAAAATGGGGTTGCAACTCTTTTTTAGTTGTTTGTGTTTCTTCACTGCACGGTGCTAGCTGGCAGAAGTTTGGATGTTGCAACCTCAAAAAAAAAAGGTTGCAACTTTTTTTGCTGATTTTTTTTCCAATTTTTTTGTGATCCTTCCTGAAGAACTGCGCCGCAAAGTTTTGGTAGGCCGGTTTAACTGAACCGGCGTGCGTAATTATGTTCTCAAACCATCTTTGCATGATATTAAACCTTCCAATTGTCGATTCTGTTTTAATTTCTTCTCTTAATCATTCTGATTAGCGACCTGGTTCAGCCTCTTTGTCTAAATCCTGATCTTTTCCCAAATCGTGAGCGGTGGAGTGCTTTCGGCAGAATTGGAGAGAGCGTTGGGCGACGGGCTTTGTGAGATCAACAACGAATATGATTATCTTATTTTCAGTTCTATTTTGTATTCGTTATATGTGTTATGTGTGGATTATCTAGTGATGATAGTTTATCTTTTTGTGTTGAAATCGAGAAATCGGTCTCTGTGGAGTTCGAGGTCCCCAAAAAGGAGTGACATCACACTTACTGCACTCAAGTGAATGTTACGTACCAAAGGCTCAGGAAACTAGGAACAGACCCTCGTCTCTAGCGTGGAGGTCCCACCACACACCCAAAAGGTCACGAGAGCACTTCCCATCCCGCACCAATGGCTGAGCTGGGCACCTTGGAGAGCTCTCAAACTCTACCAAGAAGGAGCCTAAGTGGGAGGAAAAATAAAATCCCTCTCAAAGATACCCAATGGGGTCTATTTATAGTTTCCCAAACCTAGGGACCAAAAGGTCAGAAATACCCCTAAAACAAATAGGTCCTGGGCCAATAGAAAACATCCACACCCGAGGGGAAAGAGGTAATTCCACCCCTGGGGGCACAACGGTAAAAACATGGCCAAAAGAGGTCCTGGGTTGAAAGAAGGCTAAACCATGCCCCTCACCATCCCTGGACACCTGAGGCGAGTGGGGGTTAAATCACTCCACTCCTACACCTTGGGGCAGGGCGAGCGGGCGAGTCCCGTAGAAGAACCGGGAGCTGGGGGTGAGACCCTGGCCTCCGGCCAATCTCGCCCCGCAAGACTGGGCGCCTGGGGGAGACCTTGGCCGCTGGCCAGTCTCGCCCCGCAAGACTGGGCGCCTGAGCGAGACCCTAGTCGTCGACAGGTCTCGCCCTGCAAGGCTGGGCGCGTGGGCGAGACCCCGGCCGCCAGCCGGTCTCGCCCCGCAAGGCTGGTCGCCTAGGTGAGACCCTGGCCGTCGGCTGGTCTTGACCTGCAAGTCTGGGCGCCTAGGCGAGACCCTGGCCGCCGGCCGATCTCGCCCTGCAAGGCTGGACGCCTGGGCGAGACCTTGGTCGCAGGTCGGTCTCGCCCTGCAAGGCCTTGAGGTGCAGGGGGCGAGACCCCAACCTCCAGCCGGTACCGCTGCTCCTACCTCACACCTAGCAAGCTGGGGCGGGTATCGACCAAGTCGTCGCACCCTCCCCTTAAAAGGTGCCAAGGGGGAGGCAGATTTTTCCTTCCCCTACTAGTATATTCTGTAGATCCACCAAAATTGGCCTCCAGGAGTGCAAAACTCCCAAAAAGCTTAAAAATGTGCAGCAAGTCTCACGCCTTATTTGGGGGCCCCTTTTCGCGAATACGTGGTTGTACACAATCCCCGCTATTTTCGAGCGAGTCTCACGCTCGGAAAAAAACATCCAACCCAACGTATTCACTACGTAGCCTTCTTGGAGCTGAAAACACTTGGCCTCCCGGGGGGTTAGCCTGTCATGCCAGCTAATGGGAGCCTGGGTGGCAAGACGGCATCGGGGTAGAAAACACCTGGCCTCCCCGAGTGGTCAACCTACCCTGCCAACTAGTGGGAGCCTGGTCAGCGAAATCATCTCGGGGTAAGGTCTACTCATCCCTCCAAGGGATCAACCTACCCTGCCAGCTAGCTGGAGCCGTGTCAGTGAAATCATCTCGGGGCAAGGTCTACTCACCCCTCTGAGAGATCATCCTTCCCTGTCAGCTAATGGGAGCCTGGTCAGTGGAATCATCTCGGGGTAAGGTCTATTCACCCTTCCGAGAGATCAACCTGCCCAGCCAGCTAGTGGGAGCCTAGTCAGCGGAATCATCTCGGGGCAAGTTCTACTCACCCCTCCGAGAGATCAACCTGCTCTGCCAGCTAGTGGGAGACTGGTTAGCGGAATCATCTCGAGGTAAGATATGCTCACCCCTTAGAGAGATCAACCTGCCCTGCCAGCTAGTGGGAGCCTGGTCAGTGGAATCATCTCGGGTAAGGTCTGCTCACCCCTCCGAGAGATCAACCTGCCCTGCTAGCTAGTGGGAGCCTGGTCAGCGGAATCATCTCGGCGTAAGGTCTGCTCACCCCTCCGAGAGATCAACCTGCCCTGCCAGCTAGTGTGAGCCGGGTCAGCGGAATCATCTCATGGCAAGGTCTACTCACCCCTCCGAGAGATTAACCTACCCTGCCAGATAGTGGCAGCCTGTTCAGCGGAATCATCTCGGGGCAAGGTCTACTCACCCCTCTGAGAGATCAACCTTCCCTGCTAGCTAGTGGGAGCTTGATCAGTGGAATCATCTCGGGGCAAGGTCTACTCACCCTTCTGAGAGATCAACCTGCCCTGCCAGCTAGTGGGAGCCTGTTCAACGGAATCTTCTCAGGGTAAGGTCCACTCACCCCTCTAAAAGATCAACCTAACCTGCCAAATAGTGGGAGCCTGGTCAGCGGAATCATCTCGGGGCAAGGTCTTTTCACCCCTCCGAGAGATCAACCTACACTGCCAGCTAGTGGGAGCCTGGTCAGCGGAATCATCTCGGGGTAAGGTCTGCTCACCCCTCTGAGAGATCATCCTGCCATGCCAGCTAGTGGGAGTCAGGTCTGCGGAATCATCTCGGGGTAACGTCTACCCACCCCTCCGAGAGATCAACCTGCCCTGCCAGCTAGTGGGAGCCTGGTCAGCGGAATCATCTCGGGGTAAGGTCTACTCACCCCTCTGAGAGATCAACCTGCCCTACCAGCTAGTGGGAGCCGGGTCAGCGGAATCATCTCGGGGTAAGGTCTCCTCACCCCTCCGAGAGATCAACGTGCCCTGCCAGCTAGTGGGAGCCTGATCAGCGGAATCATCTCGAGGCAAGGTCTACTCACCCCTCTGATAGATCAACGTGCCCTGCCAGCTAGTGGGAGCCTAGTCAGTGAAATCATCTCAGGGGAAGGTCTGCTCACCCCTCTGAGAGATCAACCTGCCCTGCCAGCTAGTGGGACCTGGTCAGTAGAATCATCTCAGGGCAAGGTATACTCACCCCTCCGAGAGATCAACCTACCCTGCCAGCTAGTGGGAGCCTGATCAGCAGAATCATCTCGGGGCAAGGTCTCCTCACCCCTTCGAGAGATCAACTTACCCTACCAGCTAGTGGGAGCCTGGTCAGCGGAATCATCTTGGAGCAAGGTGTAACAACCCATTTTTCAGCAGGCTCCTTTTTGGGGTGACACGTCCTGGGACACGGGCATGTCCCAGGGCGTGTCTTGCGTTCGACGAGTGTTCGGGAGGAACAGTCGACGAGTGGTCGACAAAATTTGGTCGACGATCGTCGAGTGCTTAGGACACGGCCTGTGACACGGGCGTGTCACATGGCGTGTCAGCGCGGTCGACAAACTCATCCCGGCAAATTTGAGCTGGGGCGTGTTGAGTGTCGTGTGTGGGCACACGGCCTGGGACATGGGCGTGTCACAGGTCGTGTGAGTCTCGGGTGATTTTGAGATTTTTTTTCAGTCTGATGAATACGGCCACAGACATGGGAGTGTGTGAAGGCGTGTCGGGTGACATGGCCCATGACATGGGTGTGTCACATGGGCGTGTCACTGGATTGTATAAGTCGGTTGAGTGCCACTTGAGGCACACGGCCTGGGACACGGGCGTGTCACAGGCCGTGTCACGCAAAAATTGTACTTTTGTGGCAAAATCGTGGTCGTCTGTTCTTTTAGCTGGGATCCAATGGCTGAGCTGCCTCCCTATTTTCCTTAAGGTCATGGATGAGAAGGGAAATCTCATTTTTCATTTGGTCTTCTCTTTCTACATTCCTAGTGAGAGAAAGGGCGAGGAAGAAGGAGGAGAAGGAAAGGGGCTGGTCACCAGTGCTGTTGCGGTATTCCGACGAGAGATCCGAGACCGGCGTTGCGGAGGAAAAGCTGTTGCGGATCTTCCTAGCCAATTAAGAGATCATGGCACCGAAACGGTCTTCGAGGGTAACGACCTTTCTTCCTAGCAATGTGAAGGCTTCCTTTTGGCATATATATGTGATTCCCCCACCAAAAGGTGGCTGGTATTGGGAGTCTTTGGGTTGATTCATGGAATCCCCTTTATTGGCATATAGATCCGGAAATTGAGTACGGAATAGGCATGTTGTGTGAAGCCCATCTGGACAGGTTAGTCTGGATTGGTGATGTTGCATACGAACCGGAGAAGTCCCTGTGATAAACGCGTAGTTTAGGAGTCAACGGGTTAGACCTGTGAAAGAATGTAGCAGGAAGTACTGAAGTGGTAGTCCAGGAAAATACCCGTAGAATGCTTGTGCTGCTTGTGCTATTGGGTTCAACCTGTGAAAGGAAGTAGCAGGAAGTACTGGATTGGAATGTCAGGAAATACCCTTTGTAATGCTTAATGTTCATAGGGAGTCCACCTGTGAAGAGAGTAACAGGAAGTACTAGCGTGGTAGCCAGGAAAGACCCCTGACATTTGTGATATTTGCGGTGTCCACCTGCGAAGAGAGGAGCAGGAAGTACTGGTGTGCCTAGGAAAGACCCGCTAATGTTGTGATGTGAATGGGTGTAAGAGAAATACCCAGTCTTGAATGCCAGAACAGGATTGGTGAGACCGACCCGCGCCTTTTGTAGCCGCGAGTACGCCGTACTCGGTGACAGCAAGGCGATTTGAGCAACGGGGGGTGGAGGATCCGACCTGCGTTATGTCCGTCCGACGTGAGACCAGAAGGTGTGGTCTGTTGGAGTGCATAGCAAGAGTCGTAGGCATGCGTGCAATGACACAATGGGGGGCTACGGGCCCATCCCGGTGCGTTACGACCAGAACTCCGGCTGCACGCCATGGAGTAAATGCTCAAGTGAGTTGTCGTTGGGCTGTGACCCTGATACGGTGGTGGGCAACTGATTTGCCAGTACACCAAGAATGTGCACTGAGTGCACGGACCGTTGGGCCGGATGGTTGACAGTTGTGATGGCATGTGTGCTTGAAAGCACATTATATGAGATATATTATCATGCTTGTGATTTGCTATGCCTTCAGGGAAAATTACTGTTACCCCGAGAAAAGGGGTAGGGTCGTTATAATTTGGTCAGCTGAATGCTGACTGTTGCCTCTGTTTGCCACCTTTGGGTGGAATGTCCCTGTGCAGGTGCTGGAGAACCGAGCGGGACGCATAAGGGCTGAAGTCCCTACTGCTTTTGTTGATGTCGCTGCTAGCCCTCGAAGGCTAATGTGGATGTGCATGTTATGTTTTCTTTTGTTGTGGTCGGCCTGCGTGCCAATGTTTGGGCCACTGTTTGCGAGCTCTGTAAGGCCATAAGGCCAACTTTTATGTGTTTTGTAAGACATTCATATGATATATAAAATGTGGAGTTTTTATATGTTGGGCATTCAAGGGTGGAGTTCAAGTATAGTGTGATAGGCTTCGGCTAGAATGCAATGTGTGAGGTGCGCTGCGCTACTCTGGTATCACTTCATAGCTTCATCGTCTGTTTTGTGGTATATGCTGTGGGGCCCCGGCCGGACTTTCTAGTATATATTATATGAACGTATGAGGTTGTTACACAAGGTCTCCTTGTAACGCCTCCATCCGTTACATGACATAATAGAAGGTCCGGCCGGGGCCCCACACCATATGCCACAAACAGGCGGCGAAGTTACGGGTTAATATAAAAAACTATTCGCATCCTAACTCAGAGCATTCTAGCGAAAGCTTTTAAGTTGTTTGAACTCAATTCATCTGAATGCCCACAATATATAAACCAGCATTTATATATATAACATCACGAAGGAATGTTCTCCAAATACACAACAAGTCTGGCCTTATGGCTTTACAGTTAAGCTTTATAACCATGACTTTCATACATCGGCACGCAGGCCGGCCACACATGAAGATAATATCATATGAACTTCTTTGGCCTTCGAAGGCCAGCATAGCAGCAGCAACAACAACAATAAGGGCTTCAGCCCCCTATTTTCCGCTCGGCTCTCCTGCACCTGCACGTGACAATCCACAGCAATGGTGGCAAATAAGGCAACGGTCAGCGTTCAGCTGACCAATTTATAACGATCATATCCCTTACCTGGGGCAGTGGTATTCCTTCCCTACAGGCATAGCATTTTACAAACAGATATATCACACAATGTGTAATCACGCACAATCAATATATCACAAACGTCGCCCACGTGGTTCGACGCTCCATGCACTCAGGGCACATTCTTGGTGTGCCGGAATACCAGGGTCTCACCGTCATTCAAGGCCCGAAGCCCAACGACAAACTTGAGCATTTTGCTCCATGGCCTTCAACCAGAGACTTTTAGTCTTAATGGCGAGCAGGTATAAGACTCTCATTATGTGTTTCTGCTGAATGCCAATAGCCCAAGAACTCAAGGTGGACAACCATAATGCGAATACAGTTCAGCCTTTCCCGTTGCTCAAATCGTCAGTTCTATGACCAGATTGATGCTGGTCAGCCTCCCCTTATCTATTCGGCGTGAAGCCTTTTCAAGATCTCCCAAAGCTCACAAATAGCCACACTATCCCCTTAGGACTGGCTTCGTAATCGCAGGTTAGCTAGGAGCCATCGCCAGCGACACTCACTATCGCCCGGCGATAGCGACAGAACTCACTTTCAGTCCCCAGCCCTAACCTTATCTGGATCAACCATCCAGCAATCCCTACAGCCACCTGTAGTGCTATAAACGCTGGGCTTTGATAGCATACAACACAAGCACTTTGCGGGTATTTTCCTGGACTTTCACTCCAGTACTTCCTGCTACTACCCTTCACAGACACAACCCACCGAATCCGCAAACATATTCATTTATATGCGGAGTCTTCTCCGGTGCACAAAATAAAACATCATCAATCCAGACCAACCTGTCCAGATAGGCTTCACACAGTATGCCTATTTCGTACTACACCTTTCTGGATCTACATGCAAGACATTTTGGGGATATCCAGAATCAACCCAAGGGGAATCCCTCATGAATCCACCTTTTGGTGGGGGAAACTCATGCATATGCCACATTGAGGACTTCACATGTCCAAGGAAGAAAGATCGTTACCCTTGACGATCACTTTGGAGCCATGGAAAACTAGCCAGATGAAAAACACCGCAACGGCCTTGCCTCCACGAATCTGGACTCGGCACGTGATTCGGGGCTCTAAAGCTCCACCGGCAGCCGGATTCCTCCTCCTCCCTTGCTCTCCCCACTCTCAACCTCTTTAGAAAGAGAGAGAAAAGCCTTTGATAATGAGAGAGTTATCCTCAACTCATGGCCTTATAATAGCAGGGAGATCTCAGGGCCGTTGGATCCTAGGTGAAAGGAATGAACGACCACGAAAAGCCCTAAAAAACACTTTCCTGGGCTGAACACGGCTTGTGATACGCCCGTGTCATAGGTCGTGTTCCTTAAGAGGTAAAGAAACTGACTTGACCTGACCAGGACACGGCCCTGTGACACGCCCGTGTCACAAGCCGTGTGCTAGACACGGCTTCGAACATGCCCGTGTCCAGCCCGTGTTCATCAGTCCTCACCAAACACAGAGCAGGAGACTACCCTTGACACGCCCGTATCACAGGCCGTGTACACAACTCGAGGATCGTCGAGCGCATTTCATTGAGATCACTCGAGAACTTGTCGAGCACATAGTAAGACACGGCCCTGGACACGCCCGTGTCACAGGCCGTGTACCCAACTCGAGGATTGTCGACCGCATTTCGTCGAGCTTACTCGAGACCGTCCTTCCAACACTCGAGTGCAGGACATGGCCATGTACACGCCCGTGTCCCCGGCCGTGTAACTCACACATAGCAGGGCACGACTTTGGACATGCTCGTGTCCCCGGCCGTGTTGCCCACCCTACTCAGCTTATTCAGCAACGAGATTTGGGGTGTTACAATCCTCCCCTCCTTACAAGAAATTTCGTCCCGAACTTTGCATTCAGTACTCAGGAACTCTTCAATCAAAATGTGTTACAACATTTTATGTTCTGTAGAAGAAAAATTGTTATACAAGTTTTAAATAAACAGTTTGGGAAATTCAGCACGCATGGTCTGCTCCTGCTCCCATGTTAGCTCCACACGGCCGCAGTTGTCCCATCGGACCTTGAACATCCCGATTGTTTTGTTCCGCAATCGCTTATCGGCTTTATCCTCGATCCGAATGGGCCTAACTTTCGTCGTTAGCCCAAATTCGATCGGTACACGATCATTCGCAATCACTTGAGCTAGATCTTTTACGGCTTTACGAAGCACTGAGATGTGAAACACATCATGCAATCCACTCAATTCTGCCGAAAGAGCTAACCGATAAGCAACTTCGCCAACTCTTTCCACCACTTCAAATAGGCCAAGATATCTCAGACTTAACCTTTTCAAGCGCTGAATCCTGGGCGAGCCTTTGAAGGGTTTGATTTTCAAATAAATCGAATCGCCATTCACAAACTCAACATTTTGATGCTTGGCGTTGTAATATTTGGCTTGTCTATCTTGGGCTATCAGTAGTCTCTTCCGAATAGAGCTTATCGTCGAATTAGCTTCTTCGACTTCCTTACGCTTATATAGTTTAGATTCGTCTGCTTCTGACCAAGCTAATGGTATACAACATTTTCGCCCATACAAAGCTTCAAACGGTGCCATACTTATGCTCACTTGGTAGCTATTATTGTAGGCAAACTCTACCATATAGAGATGATCTTCCCACCTCTTACCAAAATCCAAGGCGTACATTCGAAGCATGTCCTTCATCGTTCTGTTGGTCCTCTCAGTCTGGCCATCAGTTTGGGGATGAAAGGTCATACTGAATGTTAACTTTGTTCCCAATAATTGATGGATTAGCCTCCAATCATTCGATGTGAATCGCCCGTCACGATCACTTATGATGCTACGGGGAACATCGTGCAATCGTACGATTTGCTCAACATAGAGTTTCGCCAAGACTTCCACCGAATCGTCCCTCTTGTTTGGAAGGAAGTGAGCCACTTTAGTCAACCGGTCTACGATCACCCAAATCGAATCATTACCGCATTGAGACCTTGGCAAACCATGCACGAAATCCATTAAAATATCATCAAACTTGCACTCCGGAATAGGTAGCGACTTCAGGAAACCTCCAGGTTCTGGCATTCAGCCTTCACTAAGGCACAAGTCTGACATTTAGCCACATAATGTGCTATGTATTTCTTTAACCCTGGCCACCAGAATAACTTTTTCATGTTTTTGTACATCTTTGTGTTCCCTGAGTGAATTGAGTATTTCGTAAAATGAGCCTTATACATCAATTCTTCTCTTAGCTTACCCATACTTGGAACGCACAAACGACCCTCTTTCCGCAAAAGGTCATCATCCCAGGAGAATTAGTCCTTCAGCCCATCCACTGCATAGCGTTGCAGACTTTCGTCAAGTTCCGTTGCCCGCCGAACCCTGTCTGTAAGGTCACATTGTACCTCCGTCCAGTGCAAGCACGCACATGCTGTGGAATTCTTGTCAACACAAGAAATCTCTAACGCTTCCAACTCCTGGATTAGACGCTCACCATGCATTTGCAACCAATTTGCCCTTGCTAGAGTCCTACGACTCAAGGCATCTGTGACCACGTTTCCCTTCCAGGGAGTGTAGTGAATATCAAAGGTATAGTCCCCGAGGAACTCCATCCACCTTCATTGTCGCATATTGAGATCCTTCTGGTCCAATAAGTATTTTAGGCTCTTATGGTCCGTGAATATATCCACCTTCATGAAATATAAATAATGACACCACAGTTTAAGTGCAAATATTACCGCCGCCAACTCCAAGTCGTGGACGAGATAGTTTCGCTCATGCACTTTCAACTAGTGTGAGTCATAAGCGATCACCTTTCCAAATTGAACAAGAACGCAGCCTAAGCCGTGCCCCGAAGCATCATTATAAATCTCATAGCCGTTTGTACCACAGGGCGACGTCAAAACGGGCGCCGTGGTCAAACAGCTCTTTAGCTCTTTAAAAGCTCGCGTGCACTCTAGCGTCCAAACGAACTTCTGTCCTTCCTCGTTAATGTGGTAAGAGGAAAAGAGATCCGTGAAAAGTTTTCTACAAAATGTCTGTAGTAGCCTGCCAGTCCGAGGAAACTCCTGACTTCGGCCACCGAAGACAATACTGGCCACTCCTGGATGGCTCTTATCTTTGACGGATCCACCGCAATGCCCTCTTCACTCACCACATGGCCAAGAAAAGTCACTGACGACAGCCAAAACTCACACGTTGAGAACTTGGCGTAGAGCTTGTTTCTCCGCAGTGTATGCAACACCAACCGTAAATGGTTCGCATGATCTTCTTCAGATTGAGAGTACACCAAGATATCATCAATGAAGACAATCAAAAACAGATCCAAATACTCTCGGAACGTTCGGTGCAAGAGATCCAAAAACATCGATGGCACATTACAGTCCAAACGGCATTACAGTGAACTCGTAATGACCGTAGCGTGTTCCAAACGCTGTCTTGGGAATGTCACCTTCCCGAATTCGCAACTGGTAGTAGCCAGATTTCAAATCCAGTTTTGAGTATACTGTCGATCCCGCCAGTTGATCAAACAAGTCATCTATCTATGGAATCAGATATTTATTTTTCTCCGTCAACTTATTCAATTCACGATAATCAATACACAATCGCAGGTTACTGTCCTTTTTCACAAAAAGAATAGGTGCGCTCCAAGGTGATATACTTGGGCGTATATAACCCTGTTCCAACAACTCTTGCAATTAAACTTTTAGTTCGGTCATTTCCTTTGACGCTACTCGATATGGCGAGCGGGCCACAGGTTTTGCACCTGGCACCAGCTCAATCAAGAAATCAATCTCCCTCTGTGGTGGTAATCCCGGAAGCTCCTTCGGAAACACATCATCAAACTCTGAAACAATCAGAACATCACTCGCACTGGCCTTTGGCTCAACAGCCTCAACAAGCGTGAAGAACAACTCCGCGCCTTTCTGAACTGCCTTAACCACTTGAAGAGCGGACATCAATGTCATGCTCGACCCTCGCATACCAGCGAACTTCGTTTCTCGTTTGGTATTCTGCTCCAGTGTGACTTCCTTTGATTTGTAATCTATATAGGCACGCTGCTCTGATATCCAGTCCATACCAAAGATCACATCAAATTCTGATATCGGCAGCACTGATGCTTCCAACCCGAAATCCCAACTTCCTATTCGTACCTCCATAAACAAGACCTATCTGCATGCATTACACATCCATTTAGTAAGAACACCTTCACACTATCTGCCACCATACGAATCGGTACACCGATCCGTGACACGAAGTCCACAAATAGAAATGAATGAGATGCATCAGTATCAAACATTGCTCTCGCCGGACAATCTCGAATCAGGACAAAGCCTAATATAAACACATCATACACAAGCTACAAATAAGGTATGAAATAGCAAAAAAAACATTAATCAAATATGTTACCGTGTACCTATGACAACATCACTTTGCTTTATGGCCTCATGCTGGCCAAGATTATACACTCGGGACTGCGCCTGGGATGCAGTGGACTCCACCACTACATTTCCCTTTTCAGCATATGACGCTACTGTCTTCTTTTCAACCTTTGATGGACCAACCTGACAGCTACGGGCTAGGTGCCCCACTCTACCACATGTATAGCAGGTCTGATACTCCTGCCTCGAAGTTGCTCCTGATGCAACACTCGAGGGAGCCTGTGTAGAAGACTTGAATTTCTTATCCCATTTCATTCGGTACTTTGATTTCCCCGGGTGCGGCACTTTGAACTCGGACTTTGTCACTGCAAATTCCCTTTTTCTTGCACCCGCTTCATATCCTTCTCCAACGCACACGCCGTATCCACCAACGCCTGAAACCCTTAGTTCACCGAACTTGATAGCAGGAATCTCAACTCATCCCGCAATCCTTCGTAGAACCGATTTGTTTTTCGTTGTTCATAAGCGAAGATAGACACCGCATAGCATCCCAGTCGTGTAAACTCGTGCAAGTAGGTATCGACACTACTCTCTCCCTGAGTTAGACGCTGGAACTCATTTTCCATAGCGATGTGTTGTTCCACTAGCAAGTGTTTTGCCAAGAACAGTCACGAAAACTCATCAATCGAGACTTCTGTTAGTTGTCTGTCCGCTAAGTGGTGTACCTCTATCTCGTCCCACCATAGCCGAGCCTCTCCTTCCAACAAGAAGGTGGCCAAGGTGACCTTCTGATTTTCCTCCGTACTTATCTCCGTCAATATTCGCTTGACGGGCGACAACCAATCTTTCGCCTGTGTTGGGGATCCCACACCCGTAAATGTAGGAGGATTGAAGCTCATAAACTGCTTCAATTATCGTTCAGCTACCCGAGGATCAACAGCCTCAATAGGTTCTGGCCTCACACCAACCCGTCCTGGCACCAATGCCAGTTGCGCCTGCCCAGTAGGCTGTGCATGAATCATTGCAAACAGCGTCTCAACAACTAAGCGTACTTTTTCCGCAGAAGGAGGAGGTGTAGGCACCTCAGCTGGTGTCGCACTCTCATCAGAATGCTGGGCCTCAGACTGCCCAACATCACTACGAGTCACCTATATGTGGACAAGACACACATTAGCGATCGTGCACAAGCAACAACAACAATATAGGAACGCGCAGGTTCCTCAAACAGGTGTATTTGCATTCCTTAGTGGATATTCTTGAGTTCATTAATGTTATAGTGGGTCGCACTTACACGTGCTCGCCACTCCACAAAAGAATTCGACCACGAATTCGAAAGAGGAAGACCGAGGCAAGCTGACACCAAAATGTAACACATCTATCTGTTACATGACATATAATAGAAGGTCCGGCCGGGGCCCCACACCATATGCCATAAACAGGCGGCGAAGTTACGGGTTAATATCAAAAACTATTCGCATCCTAACTCAGAGCATTCTAGGGGAAGCTTTTAATTTGTTTGAACTCAATTCATCTAAATGTCCATAATATATAAACCAGCATTTATATATATAACATCACAAAGGAATATTCTCCAAATATACAACAAGTCTGGCCTTATGGTCATACTGTTAAGCTTTATAACCATGACTTTCATACATCGGCACGCAGGCCGGCCACACATGAAGATAATATCATATGAACTTCTTTGGCCTTCGAAGGCCAGCATAGCAGCAGCAGCAACAACAACAAGAGCTTCAGCCCCATATTTTTCGGTCGGCTCTCCTACACCTGCACGGGACAATCCACCGCAATGGTGGCAAACAAGGCAAAGGCCAGCGTTCAGCTGACCAATTTATAATGACCCTACCCCTTACCCTGGGCAGTGGTATTCCTTCCCTGTAGGCATAGCATTTTACAAGTAGATATATCATACAATGTGCAGTCACGCACAATCAATATATCCCATACGTCGACCATGCGGCCCGACGCTCCGTGTACTTCGGGCACATTCTTGGTGTATCAGAATACCAGGGTCCCACCGCCATTCAAGGCCCGAAGCCCAATGGCAAACTTGAGCATTTCGCTCCATGGCCTTCAGCCGGAGACTTTAGTCATAATGGCGTGCAGCCTTAAGACTCTCATTATGTGTTTTTGCGGAATGCCAATATCCCAGCCACTCATGGCGGACAACCATAACGCAGAGACAGTTCAGCCTTTTCCTGTTGCTCAAATCATCAGTTCTATGACCAAAATGACGCGGGTCGGCCTCCCCTTATCCGTTCGGCACGAAGCCTTTTCAAGAGCTCCCAAAGCTCACAAATAGCCATACTGTCCCCTGAGGACTGGCTTCACAATCGCAGGTTAGCTAGGAGCCATCGCCAGCGACACTCACTATCGTCCGGCGTTAGAGACAGAACTCACTTTTTGTCCCCAGTGCTAACCTTATCTGGATCAACCATCCAGCAATCCATGCAGCCACCTACAGTGCCAGAAACACTGGTCTTTCATAACATACAACACAAGTAATTTGCGGGTATTTTCCTGGACTTTCACTATAGTACTTCATGCTACTATCCTTCACAGGCATAACCCACCGAATCCACAAACATACTCATTTATACGTCGGGTTTTCTCCGGCGCACAAAATAAAACATCACCAATCCAGACCAACCTGTCCAGATGGGCTTAACACAGTATGCCTATTTCGTACTACACCTTTTCGGATCTACATGCAAGACATCTTGGGGATATCCAGAATCAACCCAAGGGGAATCCCTCATGAATCCACCTTTTGGTGGGGGAAACCCATGCATATGCCATATTAAGGACTTCACATGTCCAAGGAAGAAAGATCGTTACCCTTGACGATCGCTTTGGAGCAATGGAAAACTAGCCGGATGAAAACACTACAACGGCCTTGCCTCCACGAATCAGGACTCGGCACGCGATTCAGGACTCTAAAGCTCCACCGGTAGCTGGATTCCTCCTCCTCCTCCCTTGTTCTCCCCACTCTCAACCTCTTTAGAAAGAGAGAGAAAAGCCTTTGGTAATGAGAGAGTTATCCTCAACTCATGGCCTTATAACAGCAGGGAGATCTCAGGGCCGTTGGATCCTCGATGACTGGAATGAACGACCACGAAAAGCCCTGAAAAACACTTTCCTGGGCTGAACGCGGCTTGTGACACGCCCGCGTCATAGGCCGTCTTCCTTAAGCGGCAAAGAAACCGAGTTGACTCGACCAGGACACGGCCCTGTGACACGCCCGTGTCACAGGTCGTATGTTAGGCACGGCTTCGGACATACCCGTGTCCAGCCAGTGTTCATCAGTCCTCACCAAACACAGAGCAGGACATGGCCCTTGACACGCCCGTGTCACAGGCCATGTGCCCAACTCGAGGATCGTCGAGTGCATTTCATCGAGCTCACTTGAGAACTTGTAGAGCACATAGAAGGACACGGCCATGGACACGCCCGTGTCACAGGCCGTGTACCCAACTCAAGGATCGTCGACCGCATTTCGTCGAGCTCACTCAAGACCGCCCTGCCAACACTCGAGTGCAGGACACGGCCATGGACACGCCCGCGTCCCCGGCTGTGTAACTCACACAGAGCAGGGCACAGCTTTGGACACGCCTGTATCCCAGGCCGTGTTGCCCACCCTACTCAGCCTATTCAGCAACGAGATTTGGGGTGTTACAATCCTCACCCCTCTGAGAGATCAACCTACCCTACCATCTAGTGGGAGCATGGTCAGCGGAATCTTCTCGGGGTAAGGTCTACTCACCCCTCGGAGGGATCAACCTGCCCTACCAGCTAGTGGGAGCCTGGTCAGCGGAATCATCTCGAGGTAAGGTCTGCTCACCCCTCCGAGAGATCAACCTGCCCTGTCAGCTAGTGGGAGCCTGGTCAGCGGAATCATCTCGGGGTAAGGTCTACTCACCCCTCCGAGAGATCAACCTGACCTGCCACCTAGTGGGAGCCTGATCAGCGAAATCATCTTGGGGTAAGGTCTGCTCACCCCTCCGAGAGATCAACCTATCCTGCCAGCTAGTGGGAGTCAGGTCAGCGGAATCATCTCGGGGTAAGGTCTCCTAACCCCTCCGAGAGATCAACCTGCCCTGCCAGCTAGTGGGAGCCTGGTCAGCGGAATCATCTCGGGGCAAAGTCTACTCACCCCTCCGAGAGATCAACCTGCCCTGTCAGCTAGTGGGAGCCGGGTCAGCGGAATCATCTCGGGGTAAGGTCTACTCACCCCTCCGAGAGATCAACCTGCCATATCGGCTAGTGGGAGCCTGGTCAGCGGAATCATCTCAGGGCAAGGTCTACTCACCCGTCCAATAGATCAACCTGCCCTGATAACTAGTGGGAGCCTGGTCAGCAGAATCATCTCATGGTAAGGTCTACTCACCCCTCCGAGAGATCAACCTGCCCTGCCAGCTAGTGGTAGCCGGGTCAGCGGAATCATCTCGGGGTAAGGTCTACACACCCCTCCGAGAGATCAACCTGCCCTGCCAGCTAGTGGGAGCTTGGTCAGCGGAATCATCTCAAGGCAAGGTCTACTCACCCCTCCAAGAGATCAACCTGCCCTACCAGCTAGTGGGAGCCTGGTTAGCAGAATCATCTGGGGGTAAGTTCTACTTACCCCTCCAAGAGATCAACCTGCCCTGCCGGCTATTGGGAGCTTGGTCAGCGAAATCATCTCGGGACAAGGTCTGCTCACCCATCTGAGAGATCAACCCTCCCTGCCAGCTAGTGGGAGCTTGGTCAGCAGAATCATCTCGGAGCAAGGTCTACTCACCCCTCCGAGAGATCAACCTGCAATACTAGCTAGTGGGATCCTGGTTAGCGGAATCATCTCGAGGCAAGGTCTACTCACCCCTCCGAGAAATCAACCTGCCCTGCCAGCTAGTGGGAGCATAGCCATTGCAATCATCTCGGGGCAAGGTCTACTTACCCCTCCGAGAGATCAACCTTCCCCGCCAGCTAGTGGGAGCCTAGTCAGCGGAATCATCTCGGGGTAAGGTCTGCTCACCCCTCCGAGAGATCAACCTACCCTGCCAGCTAGTGGGAGTCTGGTCTGCGAAATCATCTCGGGGTAAGGTCTACTCACCCTTCTGAGAGATAAACCTGCCTTGTCAGCTAGTGGGAGTCTGGTCAGCGGAATCATCTTGGGGCTTTTCATGGATCACAAATGTTTTCCAGCGGTCCCTTTCATCAATCATAGTTGATGCAATGCAAGCAAAGTTCATTACAAGAGATGATCCACTTCTTCCCTACCTCCCTCTTTCATCGGAGACCTCCCCGAGTGCCAACATCAACCCTGTCCTCACATCTCTCCCTTGTCGCCTCGGGTTGGACTTCTTCAATCCGCACCGGATCTTGCGATTATTGAGGCTGTTGAGGATGTGGTGTAGGAGCTATTGTCCTTCTTAACTCCAGGAATTCAGGGCAAATAGCTGTTCCATGGCCCTCCTCCTGGTGGAACTTTCAGTAGGGTAACTCTACTCCGAATCTTCTTCTTCCCGCGCGGTTCCTCCTCTCCCTTCGACCAATCACCATTCTTGTTGCGGTGGGTGTAGGAGCTGCCTAGGGGCTTGCCTTTGGAAGTTGAACCTCCCTTAGCCTCCATGAAAATCCCCTCCACCTTGGATGAGACCTCTTCCTGGACCCTGAACGGGTCCTCCCTGTTGCCTCCAACCTGGCTCCGGACCTTCTTAAGGTCCCTGGATCCCCTGAGCTCTCTGCTCCTCTCTCCTTCTCCCCTTCTGATGCCTCGAGCCACCTTGCTTCTTCGACTCTGCCTCTGTTAACCTTGCCAACTTCTTGACAAATGCCAGGTTAGCCGCCTCAGTTGTAATCTCCTCTACCGCCCTTTCCATCAGCTCCTCGAAGGATATGGGGGCCTTTCAGGTCAAACTCATCTTGAAGAACACCTCACGCAACCCCACTGTAAACGCCATCTGGAGGGCATACCCCGACATTTCTTGGATGCCCAGGATCTCTTCTTGGAACTTGTCCACATATTGGGCCAACGACTCCTCCGCCCTATGTCTTATCAGGAAGATGGACTCGGGACTCTTCTTTCTCTTCTTAGAGGTAGAGAAGCGAAGCTGAATGCTCTGGCTCAAGTCTTCGAACCCGTAGATATATCCTGTTGGGAGTTGATGGAACCAGTCCCTAGCTTTGTCTTTCAAGGTGATCACGAAAGTGTGACACTTGAACGCATCTCTCATCGGCCTGATAGAGACCGTATCCTCGAACCACTGCATGTGCTGGAGAGGGTCATCTTTCCCGCTATAGTAAGTCATGTCAGGCTCCCTGAACCCCTCAGGAACTTGGGCTGAGACAATTAGTTCGCTGAAAGGTGATCCCTTGCTTGGCGGTCCCGCGTGCTCCACTCGCATGACATGCTTGCCTAGGAGGCTGACACTCGCCGGGCTGGAGAACAACACCCGATCGGTGAGGTCTCGCTCGACCCCATATTCCATCCTCTCCCTCCCTAGCCCTCTTCCTAGTACGCTTCCCTCCATCCACATGGGGTCATCTCGCGTAGACCCTTGGGAGTCGACTCGTCGAGAGGGTGGGGGGGGAGCTAGATCCTGGGGGGTTAGAGTGAAGCTGCCACCCCGAGGAGCAATACTTCGCAGCATCTCCATGATGCCTTGGATGGACGCCATGAACTCTTCCCTACCTACTTATGGTGTTGGGTTGGGGGTCTCCAGCCATGACACTCTCATGGGATCTTCTATGCTGGTCACTCTCCACGCCCACCGCATCAAGATGTTGAAATCGAGAAATCGGTCTATGTGGAGTTTGAGGTCCCTAAAAGGGGTGACCTCACACTTACTGCACTCAGAATAATGTCACGAGAGCACTTCCCCTCCCTCCTCAATGGCTGAGCTGGGCACCTTGGAGAGCTCTCAAACTCTACCAAGAAGGAACCTAAGGGGGAGGAAAAATAAAATCCATCTCAAAGATACCCAAGGGGGGTCTATTTATAGTTTCCCAAACCTAGGGCCAAAAGGTCAGAAATACCCCTAAGACAAAGAGGTCCTGGGCCAATAGAAAACATCCACACCCGGGGGAAAATAGGTAATTCCACCCCTGGGGGAACAACGGTAAAAACATGATCAAAAGAGGTCCGGGGGTGAAAGGAGGCTAAACCATGCCCCTCACCATCCCTGGACACCTGAGGCGAGTGGGGGTTAAACAACTCCACTCCTTCACCTTGGGCCGGGTGAGCGGGCGAGTCCCGTAGAAGAACCTTAGAGCTAGGGGTGAGGCTCTGGCCTCCGGCCGATCTCGCCCTGCAAGAGTGGGCTCCTGGGCGAGACATTGGCCGCCGGCCGGTCTCGCCCCACAAGGCTGGGCGCCTGGGCGAGACCCTAACCGCCGGCCGGTCTCGCCTTACAAGGCTGGGTGCCTGGGTGAGACCCCGGCCACCGGCCGCTCTCGCCCCGCAAGGCTGGGCTCCTGGGAGAGACCCTGGCCGCTGGCCGACCTCGCCCTGTAAGGTTGGGCGCTTGGGCGAGACCCTGGCCGCCGACCGGTCTCGCCCTGCAAGTCTGGGCGCCTGGGCGAGACCTTAGCCGTTGGCCGGTCTCACCCTACAAGGTTGGGCGCCTGGGCGAGACCTTGGTCGCCGGCCGGTCTCGCCCTGCAAGGCTGGGCGCCTAGGCGAGACCTTTGTTGATGGTCGGTCTCGCCCTATAAGGCCCTGAGGTGCAAGGGGCGAGACCCCGGCCTCCAGCCGGTCCCGCTACTCCTACCTCACACCTAGCAAGCCGGGGCGGGTGTCGGCCACCTCGCCACACCCGCCCCCTAAAAGGGGCCAGGGGGAGGCAAATTTTTCCTTCCCCTGCTAGTATATTATGCAGATCCACCAAAATTGGCCTCCAGGAGTGCAAAACTCCCAAAAATCTTAAAAATGCGCAACAAGTCTCACGCCTTGTTTGGGAATCCCTTTTCGCGAATACGGGGTTGTATATTTTGGACATTATATTTTGTGATTTGTTATATATGGTGATAGTTTGTCACGATGCTCGAGAACTTCTTGATTATTTTGTTATCATGGTATTACATTGCGCGCTCATAGTTTCATCTCACTGTTATCTTGCCCTGTATGATTATTATTTTGAATGAAATTCTGATCTTCTATGGTTGTTTAGTACATATAATAAATTAAAATTAATGTGTCGGCTTGTTGTGATGGTGAGACTTTATGGCTTATTATATGATGATAGTTTGACATAATTTATTCAGGTGTATTATTTTTATTGTACTTTGTGATATGTTTTTATGACATGTTGATCTTATGTATGTTGGTTATTGCGAGACACTCTTATTTTGTCTACCTTCAAGCTAATTTTAAAAATAAAATGATCTTTCTACTATGCTTGTTGTATCATGTTATGGTGTAGCATGCTGTTATGAGTTGTGTTCTTCATCTGATGATTCCTACAATGACATAAACTTAATACATTGGAGTATTATTAGGATGAGAAAATGGCAGTTCTAACCTTACATGATCATGATATGATTATGTCACTTTTGATTATTTTTTCGATGTTATACGTAGAATTGGACAAAACTCTATTTTGTTCTTTAACATTTGTATATGTCCAAGATTTAAGTTTTGCAGGCTACATGAAATGGCTAAGATTGATGAAGGTCATTCCATAACAGAGTAAAGTGAGTGCATCATCAAGTCAATGGAAAACTATGCAGTCACTCCAATTCTCAGGGGAGTAATTAAATTTCAATATCATTTTATCCTTCATTTTATCTTTTTTGTCATTTTCTTTATGTGTTGATTAGTAAAAATATTTTAAATTAAAATTCTTGGGAATTGCGGTCTCTTTGCTAGGGACTAGCAAATGGCAAAAGTGTGGAAGTGGGAGTGGTATAAACCCCACTAATTGGGTGAGAAGTGAACTTTTATAACAATAGTGTTTGATCCTACTTCTTGATATAATTAATGAATAAGTTATTCAATACTATTTGATGATTAGTGTTTATAGGATAGTCATTCTTAATGGTTCATATTTTCGATTTGAATTAGTAAGATGAGTAAATACTCTTTTAAGTATTTTTGTATCCACAATATCTTTTAAAAAAATTTCTTCCTAAAAATAATTTTTATTGAATTCTAAAAATAATGACGGAAGAACGAGCAAGAACCGAGTGGGAGATTTGAACCAAAGCATTGAGATGGCTATTTAATTTGTAAGAATGATTAGGACTTCCTTTCGATCAATTTCGTCTCTCACTACCTATATTTGATTTGATCATTCACTACCCTTTGAGCTTGAACCTTTGATTACTATGCATAATTTCTCTATATTCCTAAAAGTAATTTCTTAGTATCTTTTCAACTATGGGTGATTGTTAAAAAAATTTGTGAGTCGTAGTGATATGTGACCTAAGTGTGTATACACCTACTTAGAACAATCCCTACTATGACTTTATAAAAAAAGGATAAAAAGTGAATGTGTCATAGTGATATGCGACCTAGATATGTATATTCATACTTGAAATGATCCCAACTATGATTAACTAAAAAAAGCTGTAAAAAATGTTATAGTGATATATGGCCTAAGTGTGTGTACACCTACTTGGAATGATCTCAACTATGAACTAAAAATTTGACAATTGAAAAATGAACCTCATAGTTAAGAGAGTTATTAAGAATATTAACTAGGAAAATATCTTGTACTATCACAATTTATTCCTAACGAAGCTAAAGACATTTTCATTGCAAGTCCTCATGATTTCTTTTCAAATTAAACTACCAACTCTAGTGGAGGTTAAGTCAGAGACTCGGCCTATTTTCATTCTCTCTTAGTTATTGAGGAAGTTCGATGAGAAAAATTTATAAGAGACAGTGATTTTAAAGGATAGCACACACCACACTAGAAAGTTTATTTGAGTTTTATCTTTTATCAAGCTAGTGAATATTTGATTATTTCGAACAATTAAGGTGTGACAAGTCCTCATTTGGATAAATTTGAAAATTTTGAGTAATCTTTCTTTAATTATGTTTGAGAAGAAGGATCTTGTGAGTTTGTATTATGACTATTTCCTCTCACTCAATTTCGATGATTAGTATTGTCTTTTGTAACGCCTCTATCCGTTCGTATGACATATAATAGAAGGTCCGGTCGGGGCCCCACACCATATGCTACAAAACAGGCGGGGAAGTTACAGGTTGATATCAGAGTTGTGCGTCCTAACTCATAGCATTCTAACGGAAGCTGTTAACATAAAACTAAACTCCAACCATGAATGTCCACTAATATAAACAACCACATTTATATAGGAATGTATCAAATACAATGTCATTTGGTCTTAGGGTCTTACAGTTGCTCTTTACAAAAGTGGCTTCCAAACATCGGCGCGCAGGCCGGCCACACATGAACAAAACATAATATTTTCATTTTAGCCTTCAATGGCTAGCAACAACAACAGCAGCAACAGCAGCAATAGGGATTTCATCCTTTAAACGTCCCGCTCGGTTCTTCAGCACTTGTACAAGGACAGCCCACCCAACGGTGGCAAACAAGGCAACGGTCAGCATTCAGCTGGCCAATTTATAGCGACCCTATCCCTTACCCGAGGCAGTGATATTCCTTCCCTACAGGCATAGGAAATCATATGCAGATATATATATCACACATTTTGCTCTCACGCCCAAACAATCCATCACAACTGTCAGCCACGCGGCCCGACGATCTGTGCACTCAGGGCACATTCTTGGTGTACCGGATAAACCAGTTGCCCACCGCCGTTCAAGGCCCGAAGCCCAACGTCAAACTTGAGCATTTTGCTCCATGGCGTACAGCCGGAGACTTTAGTCTTAATGACCCGGGATTGGCCTGTAGCCCCCCATGGTGTCATGGCGCGCAGGCCTAAGACTCTCGCTATGCGCTCCAACAGACCGCACTTTTAGGTCTTCAAGTTGAATGGACATAACGCAGGTCGGATCAACCACCCCCGTTGCTCAAATCGCCTTGCCATCACCGTATGCAGCGTACTCGCGGCTAAGAAAAAGGCACTGGTCGGTTTCACCTTGCCTGTTTGGCATAAAGCCGTAAGAGCTTATCAAGCTCACACATAGCCAGACCGTTCTCACGGGACTGGCATTACATTTATCGGTTAGCTAGGAGCCATGCCTCGCGTTAGCGACAGAACTCATTTTCCATCCCTAAACTGAACTGTACATTCATAGCATACACTTGAGAGTATTTTCCTGGACTACCAAGCCAGTACTTCCTGCTACTACCCTTCACAGGCACAACCCATCAAGCATCCTAAGCATTACAAGTATCAGAGGGTCTTTTCCTGGACTACCAAGCCAGTACTTCTTGCTACTGCCCTTCTGATACGCCCGAAATAAATGTATATAATAACGCAAGTGCACGTGCCGTAACAAGTAATAAAGTGTGAGTGAGATCGTTCCCTCGGAGAAGTGATTAACCTAATGCTTGCAAGTACTAGCTACACCGTTCTTTAAATCCAAACAATATGAGTAAAATAATTTTGGAAGCAATGAAAAATTTTAATAGAGATTTAATCTAACTTAACTACGAAGATCCTTAAAAATTCTTTTACCGATTGGAGAAATTAGCCTTGCATTTCGGATTTCCTATGTGCGTCTAAATGGTGTGGAGAAATAGTATTAGTTGAAAGTGTTGAAGGGATTATCATGCAATGATTTTTATAGAAGAAATCCTCATCTCTCGAATCTCGGAAATCCCAACGTCCTAAATTCTCCTAGTTATCTCTAACTTAGGATGAATGAAGAATATTGATTATCATAAAAATCGAATTGCTTGCAAAAGGAGAGAGTCTCCTCCACTCCTCTAAACTACGGTGAACTAATGAGCGATTGCACTTCTCCTCTCTCGAATCTCGAAGTACAACGCAAAAGTGGAGATCTTTGGTTAAACGTTTTACACCACTCGTCTCTCGATTCTTGCGGTGCAATGAATTGACCTTCAAGCATATATTATGTCACTCATCTCTCGATTCTCGCAACGCAATACAAGATGAAGATCAAAGCCAAAAAATCTCATAAGTAGATTCAAAAGTTCACAAGATAACAAATCATCCAACAAATCTCAACAAGCAAGAAACATACACCATAAAAACACACATAGTACTCTCCTTACACAAGGCTTAGAGAATTTAGTTCATAGCAAGAGAAGCAACACACAAAATAAGACAGATCTTACAGCACATGATGGAAAAGATTCAAAATAGTGTCGGAAATTGCTCTCCAAGTCGACCCTATGCAGTCCTTCCCCCAAGATTCGGGTTGCCCCAGTTCTTCTTCTCCAAGTAACCTCCAAGATGATGGCTCCAAGATCCCCTCCTTAATGATAATTAATTCACCCCATATGGTATGAGATTATACTCTTAAAAATGTACAGCCCTTTACCAAAATTTGCCTCTTTTCAGTTTTCATTTTGGCGCAAAATTCGAATTTAAAATTCGAAATCCGTCCAGCAGTTATTGCAACAACTTTTTCAGGTTGTTACAACAACCTGCGCAGTCCAAAAATAATTCCAGCTTTGCTTCTCCGAATCGATTTCTTCAGCATTTCTAGCAAGAAAATAATGGAAAATTAGACATATTAATCACAAATAAAATAAGTATGAATTTATCTATATTTTTCTTTATTTAATCCATTTGTTTCCCAATACAGTGATTATTAAATCAAAATGGCGTACTAGATAACTTCTTTTGGGAAGTTATCACCTTCACAGGTCCAACCCATCGAGCATCACAAGGGTCATTTTCTGGACTACCACTCCAGTACTTCCTGCTACTTCCCTTCACAGGCACAACCCATTTGACTCCATAAACTACATGTTTAATCACAGAGTCTTCTCAGGTGTGTATATGCAACATCACCAATCCAGACCAACCTGTCCAGATGGGCTTCACACAGCATGCCTATTTTGTACTAAAGTTTTGGATCTATATGCAAGATAATTGGAGATTCCAAGAATCAACCAAGGGAATCCCTTCCCAATCCACCCTCTGGTGGGGGAAATCTCATGCACATGCCAAAAAGGAAGCCTTCACATGGCTAAGAAGGAAGATCGTTACCCTTGAAGCTCGCTTCGGAGCCATGGGCTTCTAGCCGGCTAGAAAGCACCGCAGCGGCCTTGCCTCCACAATGCTAGCCTCGGATCTCGAATCGGAATTCCACAGCCCCACCGGTGCCCGGCTCCCCTCTCCTCCTCCTCCTCCCTCTCTCTTTCTCTCTCTAATTTCTTTGGCCAAGATTAGAATGAGATTTTCCTTCTTATTCTCGGCCTTAAAGTAGGGGGGAAATCTGGGCCATCCGATC
Organism: Platanthera guangdongensis; assembly: GCA_039583875.1. Classification (NCBI taxonomy): domain Eukaryota; kingdom Viridiplantae; phylum Streptophyta; class Magnoliopsida; order Asparagales; family Orchidaceae; genus Platanthera; species Platanthera guangdongensis. Next base: position 135,003,849 of record CM077160.1, read on the forward strand.
CCAGCTGAGGAAAATGGACGGCCATAATTTTGCCACAAAAGTCTGAATTTGGGCTGACACGGCCTGTGACACGCCCATGTCACAGGTTGTGTACCCTAAGCGGCACACAACCGACTTATCTAGAAGAGTACACGGCCATGAGACACGCCCGTGTCATAGGCCGTGTGACCTGACACGCCTTCAAACAAGCTCGTGTCTGTAGTCGTGTACCTCAGGCTGCACACAATCAAAATAACCCGAGCGGGACACGGCCATGTGACACGCCCGTGTCACAGGCCGTGTGCCCAGAGACACACCCATGTCCTGCCCGTGTTCATCAGGCCGCACTGCCCTGGCCATATTCAGAAAAGGATACGGCCTGTGACACGCCTGTGTCACATGTCGTGTGCCCTTACACGGCAGCAGACACGACCCCAGCGTGCTCTTCGTCGAGCGAAGTTCACCGACCAGAGGAGGACATGCCCCTGACACGTCCATGTCGCAGGGCGTGTTCCCTCTCGAGAACTCGTCGAGTGCAGTTCGTCGAGCACTCGGCAGAATGGTGATCCCACAGAGCAGGACACGCCCATGTCTCAGGTCGTGTCACCCAATTGGAACCCAATCCTGGGATTTGGGGTGTTATATATTTGTTATGGACTAGCAAAGGTTTAAGTGTGAAGATGTGATAACTTCTCAAAAAAAAGTTATCTAGCCCAATTTTAAACTTAATATTCATTATAAAATACTTAAAATGATTTTAAATAAAATAGAAATGAAATTAAATTCATATTTATTTATATTGTGGCTAATTCGGTGTTTTTCCATGGTGTTATTGCGAGAATTGCCAAAGAAATCTGCTTGGAGAAAGAAATCTGCCCAAATATAGTAACTAGGAAAATAGGTCACAACGCGCAGGAAAACAGGTTGCAACGTGGGCTAGACGAATTTAAGATTTTGAAATTTATTAAGTTAGCTTCAATTTCAAATATGGAAAGGTGCTTCTTTCCAAAGTGGTGGCTACGTTTTTAAGAGGGAAAATCTCCACCAAATAATTCATTTCAAGGCATTCTAAGAGAGAGAATGAGGGGAAATCAAGAGATCTTCATCTAGGGTTTGTGAAAATCCTACATTAAGGAGAGCGGCTAGAGCAAGGAAGACGACGGATCTTCGGGCTGATCGAGCGAGCAACTTCAGAAGAGGAATCCTGTAGCGTTTAATCACTAAATCCATTATGTTTTGTAAGATCTCTCCAAACGTTTCGTGATTTTCTTTCATCGCTATGAACTAATTTTTATAATCTTGTATTGTGAGAGTACTAAGTTGTGTGTGATGATTATTCTCCAATTTTATCTTTGTGAATGTGTGGTGAATGTTTTTTATCGAGTTTATACTCTTTTATTATGAAACTTGTGGCCAAGGTTTCATCTTTTTACTACGCTTCATAAATCGAGAGAGGAGTTGTGTGTGTGCATTATAGATTCGATATAGTATTTGAAGAGAGAAAGAGATTTTCTCTTGGTATTAGCAACTTTGGTCTTCGTTCTTCATTCAGTTTCCTATTTCACCCAAGGGAAAATAGTGGGCTAGGGATTTCCGATATCGAGAGATACAGATCTATATTTTAAAATCGTTGCAAGACGTTTCACCACACATTTTCACAAGGTCACATTTATATGTTCATCGCACCAGACTTAGGAAATCACGATACACGATTACCTCTCATAATTGTAACACAAATATTTTCCCTAGCATCTGTAGTTAATTAATTTCGATTAATAGTTTTTCATTACAGTCTTTAATATTTTAAAAATCATCATCTCGATTAACTTGGATTTAAAGAATTACCTTAACTGGTATTTGCAAGCACTAAATCCAACACTTCTCCGTGGAAACAATCTCTATTCATTATTTATTACTTGAACCGGCACGTGCACTTGCGTGCAATACACACACCTGTTTCGGGCGTATTAGCTATAGGAGAGTCATTTTCTCTGAGGTAAGAGCAAGTTTGCTCTGAGGTAGGGCTATCCTCCCAACCTAAGTGGTAGGGCCTTTAGCCTGAGGTGGGTGATCAATTGATCACTGAGTTGTAGGGCTTAGTGCCTGAGCTGTAAGTCTTGGAGGAGACTGAGAGACTCTAGGGGATCTGAGGTGTAAGCTCTTTGAGCTGAGTTTTGAGAAGTGTCTTGTATAACTGAAAGTTAAAAAGGTGGGAGGAGAGTGGATATACCCATAATCTTGGGAACCACTATATATTTTGTGTGTGTTTTTCTGTGTTATTTCTTTATTGCATGTTCTTGAAAGCTTATAACTGCTAACACAATAAGCACTTAAAGAAGAAACTTAAAGAAAGTCACAAGATACCAACAAACCTATTCACCCCCCCCCCCCCCCTCTATGTTGCAAGCTACCTTGAAAACAAAGACTTTCACAAACTCTACCCATTACGTTTGCTACAAGCTTCTGATTAGAGATGTACTGCGCTTTCAGTTGCTCTTGCTCCAAGCTTTTAAGTAAAAAGGTCGTACGCCCTCTCTCGCATTCACTTTCTCAAGCCGCATGACTCTCGTTCATCTCAGCTCACTCACGCACAACTTCATGTTTAAGTTCTTTCTTGTTGTTAAATGGTGATCTTTAGGTTTCCTTCTTTGATTTAGGGTTTAAATCTATTTCTTTCTATCATCCATGGAGTGTCGTGTAGTTAGAGTTTTAATGCACTTTCTACCACCACGATCAAAACTCAGATGATGTTTCATTGTGCCTAGTGATTAAATACTCTAGAGAGAGATGGAGTTTTTTGAAGTTGAAGCCCGCTATTGCGGCAGGGAGAAGACCGCCGGTCAGAAGCGAGCAATGCCCGCCTCCACAGGTCATGTACTATCGCGCAGGGCATGGGTGGCAATGTCGTACAGGGGGCTGGCGAAGCCCGCTGCCGCGGGCCGGATACTGTCGTGCAAGACGTGCAAGACGTGCAAGACGTGCAAGACGTGCAAGACGTGCAAGACGTGCAAGACGTGCAAGACGTGCAAGACGTGCAAGACGTGCAAGACGTGCAAGACGTGCAAGACGTGCAAGACGTGCAAGACGTGCAAGACGTGCAAGACGTGTGTGTGTGTGTGTGTGTGTGTGTGTGTGTGTGTGTGTGTGTGTGTGTGTGTGTGTGTGTGTGTGTGTGTGTGTGTGTGTGTACATATATAGAAAGAAATAGTTTATAGTGCATACCGTATAGCGGCAGGGAGAAGACCGCCGGTCAGAAGCGAGCAATGCATACCGTATAGCGGCAGGGAGAAGACCGCCGGTCAGAAGCGAGCAATGCCCGCCTCCACAGGTCGTGTACTATCGCGCAGGGCATGGGTGGCAATGTCGTACAGGGGGCTGGCGAAGCCCGCTGCCGCGGGCCGGATACTGTCGTGCAAGACGTGTGTGTGTGTGTGTGTGTGTGTGTGTGTGTGTGTGTGTGTGTGTGTGTGTGTTGTGTGTGTGTGTGTGTGTGTGTGTGTGTGTGTGTGTGTCGCTGCGGGCTTCAACCGCAACCAAGCGGGCTTCGCCCGCTTGACAGGGTTGTGGGCGACAACATGTGTCGTGGACTGTGACATTGGTTGTGAGTGCGACATTTGTCGTGGGTGACGACATTGGTCGTGGGCGGCGACATTTTTCGTTGGGGGCGACATTGTTCATGGGTGGCGACAATGGTTGGGGGCGGCGACAATATTCGGAGGCGGCTACATTGTGCAGGGACGGCGATATTTTTTTGGGGTGGCGACATTGTTCAGGGATGGTGGCGTTGTCCTTTCCTATACGCAACACTTCAACCTCGCCATCATAGGCCCTTGATGGAAAACATTACTTTGAATCATTTACAACATGATAAAATTTCATAACCTTATCTTTGAATTATTTTTAATAAGTAGCAATAAAGGAATATGATTGTAACACACACACATCTGCAAGTAACACACACATGCATGCAAAGTTCTGACTTACAGTGAAAATGGTTCAGAACAAAGTTAATGCCTGCAATGTAAAAACTCTCAAAGGACAACACATTTCAAAATAAATTCAGAAATCGACTGCAATAAAAAGATCGAAAGAGGAAAGCAGTGGCGGCCCCTCCTGGCGACCTTAATACGACGGCGGCGGCGGCCCCTTCTGATGCCTGTCCCAAGTCGACTCCCGAGGTGCAGATACTTGCGTTCCCAGTTCCTCAGGTGTCTTTGGAGGCGGTGGCCCCTTGGATGTACTCTTCCTTGAGGGCAATGAGTGATGCGGTAAGTGTCATGACTCGTTGTGAAGATTCTTTTCTTCATTTTTTCCTTTGGTGTTTAACTTCGGCCTTTTTTTCTTGTACAGATAGAGACTCAGGCTCAGATTGCGGTAACCTGGAATGACCATTATGTGAGTTTGAAATATGGGTATCTTGCTCTTCAGGAGAAGCTCTGGTTGACGTCGAGCTTGCTTGCCTCCTTGAAGCAGGAGCATGATCGGGACATTGCGTGTTTAAGTCGGACCGGGTCGGCGCTGAAATTCGAGCTAGAGGATGCACGTGCAGCCTTGGAGGTGGAGAAAACTCTTGTGGAGAGGACCACCCAGATGTTGAAGCACTCGAAGGAGGAGACTTCGGGCTTGGAGACCCAGTTGCAGGCGGCACTAGAGGAAGCCACCGGACTTGATACTCAGCTACGGGCAGCAAAGGCCCAAGTGGAGATGTTGTCTTCTGATAGCCACGTGTCAGAGTTGAAGGTTGCGAGACTTGCAGAATACTTGGAGTCATAGTACTACAAGCGAGACCGTAGTTTGATTGCAGAGGAGGTTCGTGACGAGATTTGGTCCAAGGAGGTGGAGCCCCCATATGGACGATGTTCGTGAGCTAGCGCTCCGGCGTGGTGTCTTGAAGGCCCTCTGCATGGTTAGCAAGAGCTTGGGATGTGACCCATCCGACCTCGGCTTTGCAGATGTTTCAGAAGACGAGCATTCTGGCTCGGATGATGAGTAGTAGCCTCATTCACATTTAGTTGTCTCGTCAGTCGTATTGTATTTTGCTTTTTGTTCAGTATTTATTATTGTTGTCCTTAGGCTCTGATCGCCCTTTTTGTATCATTTCAGCTACTTTGTATGACATTATTTTTTACGTTATCTTAGCTGTTTCGTTTGCACGGCTCTGGTGTGTGGCTTTGTGTGCGCGGCTCTAGTCCACGGTTTTGTTTGCACGACACTAGTCCACGGCTTTGTCGCGAAGGGGGGGGGGGGGGGGGCAGGCCCTTGCGAGGTTACATGAGTCAGGCTCACGGCGAGGGTTGCATGCGGCTTAGTTTGCACGAGGGTTGCTCGAGGCTTAGTCTGCACGAGGGTTGCTCGCCGCTTAGTTTGCACGAGGGTTGCTTGCGGCTTAGTTTGACGGAGAATGTAGTACGCAATCCGACCGCCGGAGAGTGTGGGTACTCAATCTGGTTGCAATCGCGAGGTGGGCAGGCCCTGGCGACGACAAGACGTTGGTTTGTAGTAATAGTGGAGAATGTAAGTACTCAATCCAACCGCCGGAGAATGTGGGTACTCAATCCGGTTGCAATCGCGATGGGGGCAGTCCCTAGTGAAGACAAGACATTGGTTTGCAGTAACGGCGAAGAATGTAAGTACTCAATCCGACCGCCGGAGAATGTGGGTACTCAATCCGGTCGCCGGAGAATGTGGGTACTCAATCTGGTTGCAATAGCGAGGGGGGTAGGCCCTAGCGACGACAAGGCAATGGTTTGCAGTAACAGCGGAGAATGCAAGTACTCAATCCGACCGCCGGAGAATGTGGGTACTCACTCTGGTTGCAATTGCGAGGGGGGCAGGCCCTGGCGAAGTTAAGGTGCTGAGCGACAATGTTGGCAAAGAACCTGCTTGCTCGGCTTGCAAGTACAGCTTTACCTAAAGATTTCAGATTAATATTACTGAAGCAAATACGATATTGTGTTTAAAAATAAGCATAGTTCGCGCGAGCCTGAGCTCGCGACTTTTACGATCAGTGAGTGACAAAAATAAGATGCAAGGGGATGCAAACAATATGAAGTAAAAAACGTAGAAGGAAAGGGGTCATGCAAGTCGCAAGTTGCTGGTATGCTGCGAGAGATCTTCCTGCGTCAGGGAGAGCATCCTTCCTAGGAATCTGCTGTTGGGCGTTGGTTCATGCCGTCAACGCTGAAGGTGGTAGTGGATATTGGTTGTGCTTGTCTTGCGTAACATGCATGTGCCTCTTCTTGATCTCCGCGAACAACTCCCACTCCTCCAGGGGTTGGGAATTTTATTGCGAGATGGGGTATTGACGGTATTGCTTCGAAGGTGGACTGTACTGGCCTTCCAAAAATGGCATTGTATGCCGAACTTGAATTGATCACGACAAAGTTGACATCATGGGTAGCTTGCTTTGGGAAATCTCCCATCGTGACGGGCAACGTGATTGTGCCTTGGACCGGGACGAGGTGGTTGTCAAAACCATAGACGGGGCCTTCTGCGGGGCTAAGATGCTGCTTAGTGAGTTTCATGCTTTCCAGGGTTGAGAAAAATAACACATCAACCGAGCATCCGCTGTCGACCAAGATCCTTTTGACGTTGAAGCAGGGATCCCCGATCCCGGCATGGATAACGAAGGGATCCTGGTTGGGCGTCTGCAGCCCTTCGAGGTCCTTGTCATCGAATGTGATGGTGATATCCTGATTTGGCTTCCTAGTTGATCCTCTTACTGAAAGTATCTAGGTCAGGGGCCCGGCGATGGTCTTTATGTTGCCCACCATCGGCCTCCCCCCACCAGCTCCCTGTGGTGGGTTTTGCTGATTTCTTTCACGACGTTGCATTTGCTGGTTTTGCGCTTGCCCTTATAGGAATCTCCCAAGGAGCTCTTGACGGGCGAGGCGCTCGATTTCATCTTTCAGCCTGACACACTCTTTGGTGTTGTGACCAGGCGTGCAGTGGAACTCACAGTACCTTGTATGGTCAGCAATAGGGTTTGGACGCAGTATTCTTGTCCGCTGGAATGTCGGATCATTCTGAATTGCATACAGTATATTAGTGAGGGTGTTATTCAGAGGGGTGTATTCTTGAAGTGGATGTTGCCCCCAGTCCTCTGAGGGTCACGTCGACGGTTGTCTCCATGGCGCTCAGCCTGACGCCGCTCTTCTTGTCTTATGAGAGTTTGTTCTTCTGCTTTCTTCCTTTTTTGTCCAACTTCAAATTGCTGGTGGTGTGCTTCGATGGCCTTGTCAGCCGCTATCTGGGCTTCGACCCGGTGAACAAGATCTGGATAACTGGGCACAGTTTCCCTCATCATTGTTGAATAGAAGCTGCTAGGACGGAGACCCCAAAGGAACACCCCTCTTAACAGCTCTGGGTCGACACCTGGGATCTGGCGAGCTTCTGCAGAGAACCTGCAGAAGAAGTCTTTCAAGGACTCCCCTTCGTTCTGGCGGATACCTGATAAATGAGAAGGGTCGCGGACGATCCTTCGATTTGCTATGAATTGATCCATGAACTGTCTTGTTAGCTCTATGAAGTTGGTGATGGTGCCCACCTTCATGGAGTGGAACCATGTGTGGGCTTGCCCCTTGAGGGTGGCTGGGAATACTTGACAGATCAATTAATTGGGTGCGTTGTAGATCCTCATGATAGTAGTGAAGTGGTTGACATGTTCCAACAGATCGTCTATTCCATTGAACGTCTCGATGTTCGGCAGCTTGAAACCAAGAGGAATTGGATGTGCCAGGATTTGCGGTGTGAGGGGGAGCCTTAGCAGAGTGGTCGGCGAGCGTGAATATCCCATCGGCCAGCCTGCCTGTATTCCTCTGCGATCACCTCCCAGATTTCTTCTCGGGTGAATCTTTCGAGCAGGGGAGGTCGGGCCTTGTCCCGCCAGTTGTGGCGGTGCCCCCAAGTTTCGGTTCCTCCATGAGCCTGGTGAGTGGAACTGGCGGCATCAGAGTATTCTCCAGGCTCCTCTTGTCTTGGAGCATCTTGTGCCCTGACATGACTTGGCGGTGTCGGGTTAACCGGTGCTAGAGGAGGAGCAGGAGGCACTCCCAGATTCCTAATCAGAGCAAGCATTTCAGTTTGTTGCTCCTCCATCTAGTGAACATGCCCCTCAAGGGCGGTGACGGGAGCGAAGGAGGCTTCAGCCGTCAATGGCACGTCCACCAAAGAGTGGGAGCATGTGGGTTCGACATGTCTGCCAAGGGCGGATCCTTCAGTGGTGCGAGCGCTTCTTTTTGTCATTGAAGCAGAACTTGGAAGTGGCAAGGCTGTTGATCTTGTTCTTTTGAAGGATGTTGGGAATCGTGTTCCCACAGACGGCGCCAAATTGTTGCGGGCTAGCTCGATTCCCCGGTCGGGCCGGATTCAATTGGACTGTCTTAGCTTGTGGAGCGGTCGAGCGCGCACACAGTCAGAGAGAAAGAAAGGTTGACTCAAGATATGATGACGTGGAAAAACCCCTCAATTGAGTAACAAACCACGCGATCGGATCTGTGTCGGTCAAAATCCACTAGCTGCTCGTGAATACAATGCGTTTTGAGAATCGGGGCGACATGTCGCTCCCGTTACAACTTGGGGTGAGAGAGGTATACGGCTCCCAGCGGACAACAGGCTGCGCCGCGGGAGCGATTTGGACACTGGAATGCGAGAGATGGCACTAGTGCTCTCAAGCTTGGAGCGCGGGTTCGTCGTGCGCCTACTTGCAGGGGTCGCCTTCCTCCTTTTGCTTGCTCCAGGACTTAGACGTTTTCCTGCTGGTGGTGCGCTGGTGGCTCGTGGTGGCTCGTGATGGCTGGAGGATAATCCGAGGGAGGAGTCCGGCAGAGCTATCGCCTGAGGAAGAAGATGACCGGGAGCCAAAAGATGATCACTGAGGAGACCTTGGGGTTCTTTTTATAGCCTCCTGGGGAGGATCACGGCGGGCCCCACCACTAATGTAGTGGGTTAGTGGGTGGTTACCCACCAGATCGGACAGTGAGGAGAGCCCACCATGATCGGATGGTGGGTAATCCGCTGACGGCGATGGGGCAGCCATGGGCGTCGGAGGCGGCCGGCCAAGTGGCGGCCGGGACCGCGGCCAGGCCGGCGGCGGCTTGGCCGGACCCGTGGCCAGGCCGGCGGGCGCGACCTGGCCGGCCACGGCTTGGCAGGCAGAGACCGGGTCGGCGGCCGCGCCTGGCCGGCCGCGGCCCGGTCAGCGGCGGGCTGGTCGGCGGGAGCGGCCTGGCCGGACGTGGCCTGGCCGACAGTGCCCTGGTCACGGCCTGGCCGGTCGCGGCCTGGCCGGCGGCCGCGGCGGGCAAACCGGGTCTGCGGCCGCGGCGGCAACCGGGTCTTCGGTCGCGGCCTGGCCGACCGCGGCCCGGCCAACGACGGGCTGGTCGTCGAGAGCGGCCTGTCCAGCGGCCGCGGCGGCGACCTAGCCTACGGTGGGCTGTGGTCGGGCCAGCGATCGCTGCCCGGACGGCGGCGGAGGAGCCGATGCGGGTGACCGCCGGCCGCGGTTGATGTTAAATTTTCTCAACGTGGTCAGCAAGATAGCCCAAACACCAAATTAATATCTTCGGAACTACCCAGTTCGCACGCTGAACCGCGGAAACCCAAGGACTAGAGGTTGCACCCAACAACAAACAATGGAAGCACAAGAAGATCTTATTATGCATTCACTTCATTACAATCCGAGGCATACATAGCGAGACATGATTTCGCTAGTATTACAGCTGTAAACAGAAAGAACCAAAAACAAGCCGGCGGACAGAACTCCAGTCCGCCGAGACCGCGAGGTCGCCGAGACCGCCGAGACCGCCCAAGCTATGCTGCAATCCGCCGAATACCACGGAGTCCGCCGAGACCGCGAGGTCGCGCGGACAGACCGTTATTCGCCTCCTGCTGAACCCGAACTGAGGAACTCCCCTACCCGCCTGAAGCCGGCGGACAGGTTATTGAAGCTGGGAAAGTTGAAACAGAACTGACAAGCCGCAGAGCGACCTCCTGCTGAGTCCGCAGAGACCGCACACTTCCAAGCACTGACCGAAGTCACAGCCAAGCTCCTGGCTCCTTGAAGTTATCCGCGCGACCTGCACACAGCAAACCGTCAGCCTGAAACAATCCGCGCGGACTGAAAAACACAGACCGCAGCACTCGCCCAACCCAAATTACTGTTCACTCACGTTACTTCTCGTTGTTGTAGATGTGCCAGGGGGTCCTATTTATAGGCCAGGTGAGGAGTGTGGTCACCGCCCATGAGATAGCGACACCGCCCCAGCCGCGCGAACACAAAACGACTGTCCGCTCAGTCCGCGAGGACTTAGCCAGTCACCAAGGGAAACCGCCAGGAGCAAGGCAACCAATGACGAACCCTCTCCAGTCCGCCCAAGCTAAGCGGACAAGGCACCAGCCCGCAAAGCTCCAACTGCTTCAGGACAGCACCTTCTTCAATGGCAGTCCGCACCAACCCGAGGCAGTCCGCAAGACTCACACCTCAATCCGCCACAAGTCCACGACCAAAGGCAAACAGCAACAGTCCGCCCGGTCACAGCGGACTTGGCGGATACGGCGGACACCATGAACTTGACACCAAGTGTGACCAAGTCCAAAACCATCAAGGGCCAGTGCGAGCATGGCGGACACAAAGTCCCGTCCGCCAAACACCCTAGCACAGACCGCAACCAGTCCGCGAGCTCCTCGCACTTGTCCAATGCAGTAGCTTCTGCCGGACTCCAATCACAGTCCGCCAACCACGGTCTCCACAGCAAACACCTGCTGTGCCACCAGAATGACAAGGCCTCAGCCAAGCTCTAGGCTCAGTCCGCAACAGCCAGAACCGCGGACACTCCAGTCCGCAAGCTATCCGCGAACTCGAACCAACCCGCCAACAGCGCAAGCTAGCACCCGCGGCCTCTGAGCAATGCATCAGTCCGCAAGCCTCTCTATCCGCAGATACCAGGCCGCACCAAACCGCGGACACCATGCAACAACCCGCTCAGAACACAGCCGGCTTCCACCAGACTTTTCACCAGGCCGCAACCTCAGTCCGCCCAGTCCGCCCAGTCCGCCAAAGCTGTCCGCACAGGCCGCGCGGCCTGTCCCGTCACCCACTTCCACTTCACAAATTTCAACACTCCCCCTTGAAGTGAGAAGTGGTGACCAAGCCCAGCAAGCTGCGCAAGCGTTCAAAGGGCCCCTTCGACAGCGGCTTCGTGAAGATGTCAGCAAGATTATCTTCACTCCGAACATGCCCGACCAGCAGAGACCCCTCCAACACCTTCTCCCTGATGAAGTGGTGATCAATCTCTATATGCTTGGTCCTGGCGTGACACACTGGATTGTTTACCAGTTTGAGAGCACTCTCATTGTCACCCGGAGTAAAGTAGGCCCTTGCACTTCTTCATGAACATCCTCTATGAGTCTCCTCAACCAAACGGCTTCCCGAGCAGCCAAGGCCGAAGCCTTATACTCCGCCTCCGTGGTTGAAACCGACACCGAGTCCTGCTTCTTGCTACACCACGAGATGCTAGCTGAACCGCAAGTGAACACATAACCTGAAGTAGACCTTCGATCATCCGAATCACCGCCATAGTCAGCATCCGTGTACCCGAGCAACGCAAACTCCGCATCCCTTCCATAGAGGAGTCCCATCTCAGAAGTCACCTTGACATACTTCAGAATTCCCTTCGCCGCCACTAGATGAGATTGCCTTGGTTCAGCCATATACCGACTTACTCGGCCAACAGCATAAGCTATATCCGGCCTTGTAATCGTCAGATAGATCAAGCTCCCAACAAGAGCCCTGAACACCAAGGGATCATAAGCACCCTTCCCTCATCTCGTCGAAGCTTTAGCCCAGATTCCAGTGGAGTAGAGCACTTCTTCCTTCGCCCATGCCAAACCGCTTCACAATACGATCAGCATACCCTTTCTGGCTAATGAGAATCCGCACTCCTTCCTCTCCACTTCCAGACCAAGAAAGTGATGCAACTCTCCCAAGTCTTTCATCTCGAAGCGTATAGCAAGCTCTCCCCTGAGCCTTGCTACTTCCTCCTCCGAGTTCCCTGTGATGATCATATCATCCACATACAGCAGGACCAAGACTCTTAGCTCTCCCTTCTTCTTGACGAACAAGCTAGAATCCGAGTTAGAAGCCAGGTATCCACAGAACTGCAGGTACTCTGCAATCTTCCCATACCACGCTCGAGGAGCTTGCTTCAACCCATAGAGAGCCTTCCTGAGTTTGCAGACATAGTCCGGATGCTTCTCAGAGACGAAACCAAGCGGCTGATCCATGAAGATGTCCTTGTCAATCTCTCCGTAAAGAAAGGCATTCTTCACATCGAGTTGCCACAACCTCCATCCCTTGCTAGCAGCCAAGGCGATCACCACTCTTACAGACGTCATCTTCGCAACTGGACTGAATGTCTCCTCATAGTCTTCTCCATACTGCTGTGAGAATCCTCTAGCGACCAGGCGAGCCTTGAACCGATCAATGCTCCCATCAGCCTTCTTCTTCAACTTATACACCCACTTGCAAGTAACCGGAGTAATGCCATCAACCTTGGGCACAAGGTCCCAGGTTTCATTCTTCTTCAGAGCATCAATCTCTTCCTTCATGGCACCTTCCCACTCCTTCACTCCAGTGGCCTCGTTGAAGCTTGCAGGCTCTCGCTCATCCAGAGGACCTGCAAAGAAACAGGAGACAAAGCTCACTGCATTCCCATCACAGTACCGAGCCGGTGGCTTAACCACCCTCTTCGATCTCCGAAGACACGGCTCCTTGCTCACGGCTTCCGTTGCTTCTTCAGGCTCCACTCCTACCTGGGGCAAGCATTGAGCAGTGCTCCCCTGCTTCCTGAGCCAGAAGGCTCAGCCTCGGAGTTCGAAGCAACAGGAGCTGCTGGAGAAACAGCAAGCTCCTCTTCCAAGCCTTCAGCAGCCTCCACCGGTGCTTCCTCAACCTTGCTACTTCCGGTAGGCTCCACCGAGCCACCTCCATATGACGTCAGCTCGTCAAAGACAACGTCTCTTGACACCACGAACTTCTTCGTCACAGGGTCCATGCACTTCCATCCCTTCTTCCGCTCATCATAGCCAACAAAGACAAGTTTCCTTGCCTTCGCATCCAGCTTTGTCCGTGAAGCATCCGGGACATGCACGTAGCAAGTTGAACCGAACACCCGAAGGTGTCCAACACTCGGCTTCTCCTTCAGCAACAGCTCAATGGGCGTCTTCATGTTGATAGGGCTGAGTGGCATCCGGTGATAACATATGCAGCACAAGACATTCCCTCCGCCCAAAAGGACCTCGGGATATCTTTCGCATGCAGCCAGCATTTGCAGGTTTCCGTCAAATGACGGATCTTCCGCTCCGCTACCCCATTTTGTTGTGGAGTGTGAGCACATGTAAGCTCCCGTTGGATCCCGTGCTTCCTGCAGAAGTTAGAAAACTCGGAAGAGACAAACTCTCCCCCGTTATCAGTTCGAAACTTCTTAATCCGCAAGCCAAGCCGGCCTTCTACCAACTCCTTGAACTCCACGAACAAACGGAAGGCTTCCGACTTCTCCTTTAAGAAGTACACCCAAGTATACCTTGAGTAGTCATCAACCAAGACAAGCATGTATTTGCTTCCACCAAGGCTGGCAGTAACAGTCGGTCCCATCAGGTCGCCATGAATACACTCCAATGGTTTCTTGCTCCTTGTTTGAGATTTATCAAACGGAAGGCGATGTGCCTTACCGTATTGACAGCCCGCACAAACATGCCCATCACCAAAGGAGGACAACATCGGCAACCCCCTCACCAGACTTCTACTCGCCATTGCCTTCAGCTTGTCCATGCCAACATGCCCCAGCCTCTCATGCCAGATAGCCGCACTATCATTGGCCCTCATCTTATCAACATAGGCACTGGTGGAAAGAACAAACAAGTTCTTCACCCTCCTCCCAACATGAGCAACATCAGCCTTACCGCTGATACGTTGCGAAGGAACCTCACGTCTGTTGGCCCAAACAGAACGTGATACCCAGCGTCCACCGCGTTGGTCACCGAGAAGAGGTTCTTCTTCATGCCCGGCACGTGATACACACTCCTTAACGTGAGTGGCCCCTGATCACTACCCAAAGACACGACCCCCTCCTTCTCTACTGCATAAACAGTATTATCAGCAGTGATAATAGCTTCATTACCTGAGTAAGCCTGCATGGAGGTGAACTTCGACTTGTCTCCGTGAGGTGATGACCACACCGGAGTCGACGATCCACTCGCTGTTGAAGTCCTCAGCAGATAAGGCCGGACACAAGTGCCCGTCATGAAAGCTCCTCCCCATTCTGCTTCTTCACTTCGTGAGCAAGCTTCCTCCTTTCCCGCAGCATGCCCAGGCTGCAGTTTGACCTTGCAGTCCCGCTTGAAGTGCCCTCGCTGATGACACGGTAGCACTTCAGATTCTTCTTCCAGTCCTTAGGAGCATTGCTCCTCTCCGGCGGATATGAAGTTGAAGTCTCCTTCTCAACAGCGGCCTGCACCTTCTTCTTCTTCTTCCCTTCCCATCCCTTCTTCTTGCCTGAGAAGAGAGCCTCGCTGCCTTCCTGATTCAGATTCACTCCAGCCATCTGCCTTGCTAAGCTCTCCTGCGAGGCAAGCAGATTCTCCAGCTCCAGCAGAGACGGCTGAGTAGCCCACCCTTGAACAGACGTAACAAAGGCCACATACTCCTTCCGCAAGCCGCGGAAAATGTGCCTTTTCATCTTTGCCTCAGAGATAGGCTCATCAGGATCCAGCGCCGACAGCTCAGCACACAAGCTCTTCATCTTTAAGAAGTACCTGGAGATGGAAAGGTCTCCCTGAGTTGCCCTGGCCAACTCATTCTCCAGGAACTGAAGCCGCGCCACATTCTTCCTATTGAACAACTCATCAATGGTTGTCCAAATATCAGCAGCCGACTCAACCAATGATGTGATCAAACAGTTCCGGAGAGACAGCTCTTTTCAGAACGAACTCTGCCTTAGCATTAGTTCTTCTCCAGAGCCTCACCTGTTCAGCAGTACCGAAAGCAGCAGTTACTCTGTCTGTCGTCTCCACCGACGAACTTCCCACAGCTCCTCGCCTAGAAGATAACTCTTCATGCACGACTTCCACTTTTTATAGTTAGTCGGCGTTAAGAGTTCAATGCCCAGACCTCTTGCTAAGCTTCCTTCATTGCAATCACTGTTGGTACCTTCAGCAGCTCCGAGCAACAACACAGGTTGATCACCACTCAATCACTGAGTAGTAACAACACTGGCTGACCTCCGCTCACGCAACTGAACCTCCGCAACCTCAGGAACCTGCCTCTGATACCATGTTAAATTTTCTCAACGTGGTCAGCAAGATAGCCCAAACACCAAATTAATATCTTCGGAACTACCCAGTTCGCACGCTGAACCGCGGAAACCCAAGGACTAGAGGTTGCACCCAACAAAACAATGGAAGCACAAGAAGATCTTATTATGCATTCACTTCATTTACAATCCGAGGCATACATAGCGAGACATGATTTCGCTAGTATTACAGCTGTAAACAGAAAGAACCAAAAACAAGCCGGGCGGACAAACTCCAGTCCGCCGAGACACCGCGAGGTCGCCGAGACCGCCCGAGACCGCCCAAGCTATGCTGCAATCCGCCGAATACCACGGAGTCCGCCGAGACCGCGAGGTCGCGCGGACAGACCGTTATTCGCCTCCTGCTGAACCCGAACTGAGGAACTCCCCTACCCGCCTGAAGCCGGCGGACAGGTTATTGAAGCTGGGAAAGTTGAAACAGAACTGACAAGCCGCAGAGCGACCTCCTGCTGAGTCCGCAGAGACCGCACACTTCCAAGCACTGACCGAAGTCACAGCCAAGCTCCTGGCTCCTTGAAGTTATCCGCGCGACACTGCACACAGCAAACCGTCAGCCTGAAACAATCCGCGCGGACTGAAAAACACAGACCGCAGCACTCGCCCAACCCAATTACTGTTCACTCACGTTACTCTCGTTGTTGTAGATGTGCCAGGGGGTCCTATTTATAGGCCAGGTGAGGAGTGTGGTCACCGCCCATGAGATAGCGACACCGCCCCAGCCCGCGCGAACACAAAACGACTGTCCCCTCAGTCCGCGAGGACTTAGCCAGTCACCCCGGGAAAACCGCCAGGAGCAAGGCAACCAATGACGAACCCTCTCCAGTCCCGCCCAA